>SJYA01000740.1:1899665-2009896 GCA_006410615.1 Neotragus moschatus
CAGCTTTTTCACTCTCCTCTTTCACTTTCATCAAGAGGCTTTTTAGTTCCTCTTCACTTTCTGCCATAAGGGTGGTGTCATCTGCATATCTGAGGTTATTGATATTTCTCCTGGCAATCTTGATTCCAGCTTGCGTTTCTTCCAGTCCAGCATTTCTCATGATGTCTTCTGCATAGAAGTTAAATAAGCAGGGTGACAATATACAGCCTTGATGTACTCCTTTTCCTATTTGGAACCAGTCTGTTGTTCTACGTCCAGTTCTAATTGTTGCTTCCTGACCTGAATACAGATTTCTCAAGAGGGAGGTCAGGTGGCCTGGTATTCCCATCTCTCTCAGAATTTTCCACAGTTTATTGTGATCCACACAGTCAAAGGCTTTGGCATAGTCAATAAAACAGAAGTAGATGTTTTTCTGGAACTCTCTTGCTTTAACCATGATCCAGTGGATGTTGGCAATTTGATCATCCAAATATTCTAATAACTGAAGTGTTCACTTCCGGAAAGGAGACTAAAAAATTTCCCCCTCCCGGCTAGTTAAAGTTACTCATTTTTTTACTCTTTCAACAAATCTTTATTGAGCACTTGCTATATACACCAGGACCTGGGAAGAGAGTGGTCAGTTAGGCAAGATCCTGTCTCAAGGAGGCTCTTTAGTTCTTCTTCACTTTCTGCCATAAGGGTAGTGTCATCTGCATCTCTGAGGTTATTGATATTTCTCCCAGCAATCTTGATTCCAGCTTGTGCTTCCTCCAGCCCAGCATTTCTCATGATGTACTCTGCATATAAGTTAAATAAGCAGGGTGACAATATACAGCCTCGATGTACTNTTCTTCTTCACTTTCTGCCATAAGGGTAGTGTCATCTGCATCTCTGAGGTTATTGATATTTCTCCCAGCAATCTTGATTCCAGCTTGTGCTTCCTCCAGCCCAGCATTTCTCATGATGTACTCTGCATATAAGTTAAATAAGCAGGGTGACAATATACAGCCTCGATGTACTCCTTTTCCTATTTGGAATCAATCTGTTGTTCCATGTCCAGTTCTAACTGTTGCTTCCTGGCCTCTGTACAGGTTTAAGTGAAGAAGAACTAAAGAGCCTCTTGAAGAAAGTGAAAGAGGAGAGTGAAAAAGTCGGCTTAGAGCTCAACATTCAGAAAACTAAGATAATAGCATCATTCCCTCACTTCATGGCAGATAGGTGGGGAAAGAGTTGAAACAGTGCCTGACTTTATTTTGCTGGGCTCCCAAATCACTGCAGATGGCGATTGCAGCAATGACATTAGAAGACGCTTACTCCTTGGAGGGAAAGTTATGACCAACCTAGATAGCATATTAAAAAGCAGAGACATTACTTTGCCAACAAAGGTCCATCTAGTCAAGGCTACGGTTTTTCCAGTGGTCATGTATGGATGTGAGAGTTGGACTATAAAGAAAGCTGAGCGTCGAAGAATTGATGCTTTTGAACTGTGGTGTTGGAGAAGACTCTTGAGAGTCCCTTGGACTGCAAGGAAATCCAACCAGTCCATCCTAAAGGAGATCAGTACTGGATGTTCATTGGAAGGACTAATGCTGAGGCTGAAAATCCAATACTTTGGCCATCTAAAGTGAAGAGCTGACTCATTGGAAAAGACCTTGATGCTGGGAAAGATTGAAGGCAGGAGGAGAAGGGGACAACAGAAGATGAGATGGTTGGATGGCATCATCAACTCGATGGACATGGATTTGGGTGGACTCCAGGAGTTGGTGATGGACAGGGAGGCCTGGCGTGCTGCAGTTCATGGGGTCACAAAGAGTTGGACGTGACTGAGTGACTGAACTGAATAATGAGTGATGTTTAGCACCTTTATGTGTATTTGTTAGCCATCTGCATGTCTTTACAAATTCTTTGGAGAAATTTCTGTTTAGGTCTTTGGCCCATTTTTTATTGGGTTGTTTTTCCGGTATTGAGATGTATGAGCTGCTTGCATATTTTGGGTATTTGTTGCGTGACATACGGAGCTCAACCTAGTGCTGTGTGAAAACCCAGAGAGAGGGGTGGAGTGAGGAGGGAGATGGGAGGGGTGTTCAAGAGGGAGGGCACATACGTATCCCTGTGGCTGATTCAAGTTGAGGTATGGCAGAAACCAATACAACATTGTAAATCAATTATCCTCCAATTAAAAAAAATTTTTTAAGGTATAACAAAGAAAAAACAATACACCATCCTTCATACTTGTGATTTATGTTCCCTAAATGGTCAAAAATTTTACTTTGCCAGGGGTTGGAAGTAAGAGTATGGACTGACTACAAACAAGAACACAGGGCAATTTTGGAAGTTGAGGGAATAGTTCTATATCTTGATCATGGTGATTATGTGATGATGTGCATTTGTCAAAAATCATTCAATTGCACAGCAAAAGGAAAATAAATTACAGTGTATGAATTATACCTCAATAAAAAATTCAATAACACAGATGTAAAAACAGACTTTTGGACTCTGTGGGAGAAAGCAAGGGTGGGATGATTTAAGAGAATAGCATTGAAACATGTATATTATCATATGTGAAATAGATCTCCAGTCCAGGTTTGATGCATGAGATAGGGTGCTCAGGGCTGGTGCGCTGGGACGACCTTGAGGGATGGGATGGGGAAGGAGGTGGGAGGGAGGTTCAGGATGGGGAACACACGTACACCCATGGCTGATTCATGTCAGTGTATGGCAAAAACCACAACAATATTGTAAAGTAATTAGCCTCTAATTAAAATAAATTTTAAAAATTCAATAACTAACATAATGTTGTTCCAAAGAGAAAAACAAGGTCAGCTTCATGATGAATACAAAGATACAAGAGACAGCTGGAACTAAATTTAGTGAACTGGTTTACAACAAAGTAGCTTGATGTAATACTGAGGGAAGTGAAAAATGTGTGTCTTAGAAATGGTCTACCACTTCCAGACAGCTATTTTCATTAACAGAATGAGGAAAATAGAACTTGGTGCTCTATAAGAATATAAATACTGCATTAAATGTAAGGATTTCTTACTATGTTTACAAAGCACTTTCAGAACACCCTCTCATGTAATTCTCACTAAAAACCTCCAAAATGTATAGATCTGAGCATTGGAGGACAAAAAGGTTACAGTTTGGCCATAATGGCAAAACAAACAAATAATTGTGCAGGGCATCAGAAACTCCTGTTGAAAAGGCTACACAGCATTCTAGATTTTGCAGCTCATAGGAACGATGTATTCTATAGACCTATCCTTGATTAGAATTATTTACTTGCCATTCAAGGGGAAAAACATGCCTTTATTTTCATTTCTAGGATGCAGCATAAAGGTTGCTAATACATCTTTTTGGAAAATCAATTATTCCATGCCAGGAAATTTTTTTTTAGAAGTGAGTTTTTATTGCTGGTTGATATAACTAAGCTGATAGCAAGAGAGTCGTGGTATATTTAAGATATGAGAGCATAACCCTGGAGTCAATTCTGCCTGAAGGATGGGAACACTCCAGACGGTATGACACTTCAGAGTCACTATAATCCCTTAGTTTTCATAAATATCTGAAGAAAGAGAAGAAAGATACGGAGGGGGAAAAAACCGTAAAATCAAGAACTTACAAGCATCCAAAATCTGTAACAAAGAGACTGCTACACATTCGTGGTTTTCATGTCCACAAATCACTTAGTTATATTAAAAATTCCTTAGTAAGATTTAATTATTTCATTCTGTCAAATGAAACTATTTGTCAAGGTTGGGAAACAACCAAATTATTTAGTTTCCCTCTCCTTTTGAACTCCTGGAATCAACATCAGTCAAAGCACTCACATGGTCCAATTCCCCAGATAGTTTTCTTTTCCCTATTTCTTACCTCATAGTCATGTCCAACTATTGTTTTTCTCCTTCAATAAAAGCATCTCTGACTAGATTAACAGTGCAGAGTGAAAAGGAAAGGTCGAGGTCCTTCCCTTGGTCTTCAAGTTATGAAAGCAGTACTGGGAACATTTATGAATGTTACACATTAATCCACTGAAATGGTCATTTAGTTTCTTTTCCAAACATAGGATTTCATCACATCTAATAATAAAGCAACAAGCCATTTTCTGTATATTTTAAACCATTTACTTGTAATTAAATGAAAAGCTTCTATATGAATTCTCTGTGATGATGTAAGCTGGTACTGCAGCATAAATTGGTTTTTTTGAAGCTCAATGCATACCTACAAGGATCTATTTACATTGGGCTAATCATGTCGAAATAGCATCTATTTGAGGGTAAAGTCAAAGTTTCTTTTATAAACTTCTATAGATAGATAAATAATCTAGGAGGCTTTTTATAGTTATAAAATTAAGACTGCTTTTCAATGCCTGCTAAAGTTTTTGGACATACTATCCATCTAATGGGCAAAATGTAATCCTAAATTGGTGATTAAAGACTCTGCATAAAAACAAGCTGTCATGTGGATAGAGAGAAATTAAACCTGACAACAGTAATGCTGACTTTCCTAAATGAAAGCCCAGTTCAAGTTTCTACTCATCCATTTTTCAAAACTTAAAAAAAGGCATTTTCCAACCACTCATAGATGAGATGCCAACATTTGCATTTCAGTTGAACCTGATGAAGTCAGCTGATTTTCAGCTTTAGGCTTGCTCAGAACTCCTGTCAGAAAACGTCTGCCCAATCTAAAAAACATAGCAATGTTACAACACAGGAGAAAGGAATGAAGCATGCCTGATTGTACCATTTCTCTTCTGTAGCTGGTTCTCTACTGCGTTCACACCCCACCACTGGAAAGCCAAGAGAATATCTGGAAGTACCACCACTGGGTTCATATAAAGACACTTTCAAGGGAGAAACTGCGTAGAGGCAATGCATAGAGAACTAGGAATCAAGGTCAGGAAACGAGATTTCTTTATCCTGGCAAATCCAAACCAATACCTAAAAAATAACCTTCCTTTTTTGTTGGTTTGTTTGCCATGTTTTTCACTGTAAGTTTTCTACTTTGGGCAAAAATAAAATTAGGAAAATCTTGTCTCCTTGGTGATAATAAACAACACTGAAAATCACTGGCTCAAGTTTAGTTTAAGGACAGAATTTTTTGTCAGACAACCTATGCTGGGATCCCAGCTCTGTCCACTACTAACCTGGTCATCTTGGTCAACTTAGTTACAAAAGAACTAAGAAGAAAATTAACTTTTTTCATACTAAAAAAAAAGAAGTGTATTATAGTTTGAGGAGATGATACACATAAGAATGCTGGCATTGTGTCCCAGCTCATGGAAGAGCCTATACAGAGAAGAGAGCTGGCACTACTTAAAGGAACCTATCCCTAAGGTTCCTTTGGGAAGCATTCTGGAGATATGTAAGTTGTGTAAAAGACTGGGTAGAAAAGACACACTAGGAGAAACAGGTGTAGCCAAAAAGCAAATATTGGTACATGGCCCTTATGTAATTATTCACAAAATTTTCATCTTACAAATAAGACATAGATAGAATTCACCTTATTAAAATAAACTAATATGAAGTGTGACTTCAAAATATGTAAACTTTTGGGATTGTAAATGTGTATGTAATTGTTGTTCAAATTAATCTCCTTGGGAAAATATACACTTTACTCAAAATTTAGACATAGCTTTAGGGACACTTTATAAGAAGAAATATAGGCACACAGACAAAACCATGCTATGTTTGTATGTGACTACAGGCATGAAAGAATATTCTCCTCTAGGCTGTTCTGGATGGATTACTGGGGACAAGAAATGAGTATGAATCATGATGAGTTAAGGAGAAAATGTAACTTTCATGCTAGAAAATTATGTCAAGAAAAGGAATACAATAGATACTACTCAAATAAAGGGTCAAATTCTCTTCCAAACCTGATGAACGCTCCCCATTAGCTCTGTACCAGCATTTGAGCTTATTTATATTCATGCCTTGCTTGTCAGACATAAAATCTACCTGTTTTAATAAGGGCAACGCAGGACATCTGCTCAGCCTCCCCTTTACTGCTCTTGTCTTAGATATATTTTTATTATGATAAAATAGCACTCACGTCAAAATGCCTAAGTATCATAGTAACAAATATATAATAAATACTTATATCTAGAGTGAACCTTGACATGTATGAGATATCATCTCGTGATTTGTGTGGGCTTTTTTTTTAAGTGTTGGCTGATATCCAGTCATAGGAATGCATAAGATATTTATCACAGAGCATTTAACAAAGAAAGAAACAGAGAGGGAGTAAGGGAGGGAGAGAAAGAGAGAGCGAGGGAAAGACAGAGAGAAAGAGACAGAAAGACAGACAGAGACAGAGAGAAGGGAGAGGAAAATATATAAGTACACAATAATCCTGAGAGAAACTAAACAAGTCTGAAACTTGTTTCCTCAAAGAAAACAACTTCCTTCCTCATTCCTCTATCCTAGTACTTAATATACTGTACTGCTATTTACTGGAATATTTCAGTCCCCTGCTGCCCATATGTTAAGTTCCATGAGGATGCTGAATGCTGTTTTCTGACTGCTTAAAATAGTGTCTGGTACTAATCAAGTAAGAATTCAGTAATGATTTGCTAAGTGGATACTTATAAAGATTTCTGTTGTGCTTAGTTGTGCAGTCGTGTCAGGCTCTTTGCGACCCCACGGACTGTAGCCCACCAGACTCCTCTGTCCGTGGGAATTCTCCAGGCAAGAATACTAGAATGGGTTGCCATTCACTCCTAGAGGACATCGTCCCAACCCAGGGATAGAACCCAGGCCTCCCACATTGCAGGAGGACTCTTTACCATCTGAGCCACTAGGGAAGTCCATGAATACTGGGGTGGGTAGCCTATTCCTTCTCTAGGGCATCTTCCAGACCCAGGAATCAAACGGGGGTCTCCAGCATTTCAGGCAGATTCTTTACCAGCTGAGCTACCAGGGAAGCCCCTTGCATAGATTATGTCATTCAAATAAGTATTGAAATAAGAAATAATTTTCTTAAAATTTTTTCTCATACAGATCTGACAAAATGAATATGAAAAACATAGGTATTAGAAAAAATATAACATTTTAGTCAAAATAGAAACAATTAGGCAGCAGTCAGTGCTATTAATACTATAACTAAGAAATAATTCGAAGAACAGTGTTGTCATTTGGAAGGGGGAAAGAGATCTATGTCAAATTTTCTCACAATAAAGATGCCTGAATATACTTAGGAAAATTTCTGTGTGTCATTCAGAGAGTGATGTGACTTGACATTTGCCCTACTATTAATCAGGCAGTAGTCACAGTACTCCTTCAAAAATCATAAAAATGTCCAAGCAACTGTGGTATTTTGTTTTCATCAGTCATAGTTTTTACCAGAAAAATCTGTGGCAATATTTAAACTTGAAAAGGGTTCAGAAGAAAACTACCAGTACTCTCCTATATTTTTGTTTGCTATTTTGTATTTACAAGGAAATTTTTATTTTAGAAAACCACTTTTTTCCAATAAAAAAATTAAAAAATATTGGCAAAAGTAACAGTCTTCTTTGATCCTCATATTAAAAACCTTTCCTTTAACATTTTTTTAAACATGAAGGTACTATATATTACCGACAAAATTGTTTAGATGCATTTTTGAATTTTTCAAATGTTTAAAAAATGAAACCCAAGAGAACAAATGTTGTAAGCCATGATTTTCTTATGATTAAACTTCTCAAAATGCTTGCAGTGAAAACAAAATATACAAACTTATAAACAAAGATAAAACAATCTGACATTTTCCACTCATCTTTTTTTTTTAGCTTGTCTCATTCTTTTCCGGTAGATATAGCAATACAAATACTATACAAATCCATTCTAGGGATATTTCTGCTAAGCTATTAAGCACTTAAAACATACTTCCATGAGCTTTAGCATCTTGTGACACAGAGATTTCCCATGTAAATGTCACTTAAGTAGTACATAGCAGGTAGGCAAATTGTTTAGTATACTTAATAACATTTACATTGTATGGTTATAACAAATATGACTGACTACTTTCATAAATGCATTCAAATAACAGCAAGATATGAGAAAGTCTTTAAAATTTAGTAAGTCAATCACTGTACAAACTGCTCTGAAAAAGTATACTTTTGCTTCTAATTCTTCTAAAGATTATTAGCAATTCAAATCAGTCATTAGAATTTTCATACCAGGAAGGCTAATCATATTTAATATGATGTAAATTTAGAGATAAATCTGCTTATTTTTTCTTTCTTCTCACTCCATTTTTCCTCAAAGTTCCTAAATTCCTCAAAAAAGAACCATAAAGCAAATTGGAGGGAATAAAAGGAAAAGACATATAAAATATGACATCTATACACTTATATCTGCATATGTGCCAATATTTCCTGCTGTAATAAATATCACAAGAGAGTAAGGACTAGGTGTTTATGATGCCAACTATTTGGCTGTTTGATGAGTCACTAAAGATTTGCCCATGATAACAGAAGGGAGAAAAGATATAAATTAAAGTTTCTATGGTTATTTCTCATTAATGGTTATTCTACATGATACTCATAAATATATTATTATGCATAAACTTGTTTTCTTTCGGCATCTAAGTTTGCCTTCTCCTGAAATGAAATAAATGTTTTCATTACCTCACGGAAAAGGTGAACAGTAGCGATTCACTCATTAGTGGTTCTATTGTGAATACCATAGAATGGGATGGAGTTCAATATTTATTTAAGAAAATTCCTCTCTATTCCCTTAGACAATTGAGGACAGGTGAAATATTTTCAAAATCTGGAGAATACCCAGTGTGCATATGCCATCTTGATTCTTGATTAAACATATGGAATACATACAAGGAGAAAAGCCAAGGAGAGACCTGCTTGAGTAATCTAAACACCCAAGTTGAGAGAGGTTAATATATAAAGATCAGCTTTGTACTTTGAAGTTTTCTGGGCTTCATTTTGCCTAATTAAGACAAGATTTAATAATCAAACCACTGTACAAACATGTAGTATAGGTTTGTTTCTAATTTTGGAAGGAATTCTTAACAGAGTCCAAAGAATCAGCTCCACATGGAAGAAGGTCTCTGATAAGATTTGCTTTTCTCATTTCTGAAATGCAAATGCCTGCTTTCCATCTTAGTTTCTTTCATGTGACTGAGCTTAGCATCTGCCTGTCAAAATCTTGAGTGTGATACTAAAATACAATAATTCTGTCCAGTATTAACATACCACTTGAGTTTGAAGCAGTCGGAACTCTAGATCATGAAAAAATGCATTCCAAAATATTCTTAAAGGTATTCATAGAAATCATCTGTAGACGGTGATTTCAAAGGGATCAATTTACCTCATATACTTGTAAGAGAATACACCTCCATAAAGTTCTAGGAAATAGAACCTAGTAGCAGAAAGTGTATTCACAATCAGATGTTACTTTTTTTCCCACAGACAGAGAAGCCTGGCAGGCTACAGCCTGTGAGGTTGCAAAAGAACTGGACATGACTTAGCAATTAAATAACAACAACTACTACTTTTCCAAATGAATCTAACTCCAGATCAAAATATTGTGAGGTAAGAATTCCCAGCCTTTCCTTTCATACTGGATAATGTTTCAAGAATACCTGGTAATTTTAAGCTGTGTTAATATACCACAAAAGAAACAAATCAACATAACTCTACCATAACACAGTAAATGTACAGAATGACATTGAGGACCAGGAGTAATATCTCATTATACAAGGATAAAAATCAGTTCTCCTCTGACAAGACTGATTTTATCTAAGATAATGATAAATTTAGAGAAATACTGAAGCAATAAGATAGGCATTAACCTGATGATATACTAATAGAAAGAGTCTGAAATATAGTGAAATACAATCTGCAATGCAGCAAATGATGACTGGAGAAGCAGCTGGCACTCCCAGCCACCCCCACCCCAATATACACACATACACGTCATTTGTAAACACTGCAAAGGGTTGGGCTAGGAGAATTTGTGTTCAGTATAGTGCTCTTCAGTCATCCTACCTTCATGTATCTGCCTTGTTAAGATGGAGGCCAAAGATGAGAAAACATCTCTAATCCCACCTGCAGTAAGGTGAGCAGATGATAAAGATCCCCTTTTTCTTACTATCAGAAAGATGATTAGACTTTTGCCCATGAGGTTTTGTTTCATTTATGCTCAGTCACTTCAGTTGTGTCTGACTTTTTGCAATCCCAGGGACTGTAGCCCACCAGGCTCCTCTGTCCATGGGACTCTCCAGGCAAGAATACTGGAGTGGGTTATCATCTCATCCTCCAGAGGATATTCCTGACCCAGGGAGCAAACTCGCATCTCTTATGTCTTCTGCAATGGCAAGTGGGTTCTTTACCACTAGTACCACCTGGGAAGCCCTGTTTTGCTTATATCATAATATGATAGCACACTTACATACTAAGTCAATTTTTAGCTATCCATTTATCAGTAAACAGGACACTGTTTCTCAATATAATGCCTCTATCAGATATTTGTAAGTAATATAGAAACAAAGGAGAAAGGACAGAATTTTGATATTGAGGACCTTTCATTTTCCAGGAATGAAAGGATTTTCCTTTGTAAGGCTACCATGGCAGAGAGCAATGGTTAAACACTGTATGGACCAGTTTTGCTTACAGATTCATTGAAAATGCTCTCCTGGCCTGTGTGACATATTATATTAGAATGACTGTCTGTGGCTGCCTCAGCAGGAGAGCTCCGGATGATGTGCTATGACTCAGGCCTCTGCTGTCCATTTCTGACACAGAGAGACTACCACAAACCGCCGAGAAACTGCTTCAGCACTGATTGGACTAAAAGTTGGACATATTAAAAAACAAATGTAACATGTTTACATACAAGTTGCAGAGAAATACCTAACTAGCTAACCTTGCCATAGCTGCCAACACCTGTGCAAACTTCAACCCTGCCTCAAACCTTTACTGCAGTAACAAAACACGAGGCTCTGCACACACATTTCTGTATGTGCTGCTGCATTCAGATACGTACTCAGTCAGAAAAGACTTTCCATTCTAGGACCTCAATTTTGCTACAAATGTCCTATGCATGCAGTGATGGAGAAGACGGTGGTATTATGATGGTGTCCTTGAGCCCTGACAGCAGGGCCAGGAGGGCAGTCTCTAGGTCATTGTGATGGACACCAACATTCTCTCTTGTATGCCCATATCAGTGACAAGAACCCCAGATTCCACACCGGTGGCTGTGGTGTGTTGACATGGCTTGGGAACTTACCTTGTTCATGTGGATCTGCTGCTGGTATTGCTTCTGCTTCTCCAAGAACTGCTGGTGCTGCTGCTGAATGACCAGCTGAGCCAGGGTGCTCTGAGGCAAAGGTGCAGACTGGGTTCGATTCAGGGGTCTGTGTCGGGGTAATTTGTGGGTACCTCTAATGCCAGGTGAAATTCTCTCTTTTGTTGCCAAGGGAGACTGAGGATGTAAGGGAACTCCACCTGAAAAAAAAAATATATATATAGGTACTTACAGAGACAAATACACAACTTAAGAAAAGACAAGAAACTATAGATGATAGCTATAGGATAAGTTTTATGAAAAGCAGTATACTATTGGGCATATATCAGAAGAAGGCTAGGCTGGGTGTGTTCGTCACTCAGTCTTGTCCGACTCTGCAACCCCATGGAATGTAGCCCACCAGCCTCCTCTGTCCATGGAATTCTCTAGACAAGAATACTGGAGTGGGTTGCCATGCCCTTCTCCAGGGGATCTTCCAGACCCAGGGATTGAACCTGGGTTTCCTGCATGGCAGGCAGACTCTTTACCATCCGAGCCACTAGGGATGCCCAGATTGGGTAGGGTGGAAGCAAAAATGCAATGAATTGGGCAGATACACATCTGATCAATGACTCACCTACAGTCCACTCTGGTATATCTGAAGGTTAAATAAGGTGAGTTTTTCCCCACAGATCTAGAGGAATAAATAAGGGTAATAGTCTTTTCTACAGTACTAGGCATCAGGGAAACCTCTGCACGACAATGTGAATTTTTACTAGGTCGTGAGGCAAAGAGACATTACGTTGGCTTGCTGATAAAAACAAAAGCCCTAACATAACCTACAAATGATGCTATTATAAATTACCAGCCACAAGAAGTTTTTGCTGTCGCATTTGTTCTTTCAATAATAGATGCTGCAGGAGAGCTTGGTGGCTGCTATTGGGCTTTCCCTCCAAAGTAACGTGGGGATGGCTTGAAGACGCCGGGATGCTGCCTCCGTACTGCCCAGGCAGAGGAACACCTTGCCTGAGTGTCTGGGTCTCACACTTCTGTTTTTCCTTGAGTGAATTTGAAGCCTGTGTCAAGAAATAATAAAGATGTTAATCCACTTTCATCCATATGGGTCATTAGGCCTGTAAGTCATTAGACTGCTTTCTCATTCCATAATTTCCCCTGCCACCAAAAAGTCATATCTTACCCAATGGCTGAGTAGGGAAAATGGACAACAGTATGTCTTTTGAACTAAGTGAATGAACATAGGAGAAGAAAACACAAAGCTGGCGCACTGGAGACAGTTTAGTATTGCATATCATTGTACTGAACCCCAAATAAAACTTATCCTAAAACATTAAAAATTATGTTTATTTTAGGCTTAATAACTGGGAAGTTTATTTCTAAAATATTTTAACATATTGCTTAAGTAAAAGGTATATTAGAAAAGTAAAATTTATTCAGATTGCTAAACTCATGACTATACAATAGTGATTAGAAGCTGGATATAAAATGATCTGTAATTTGGGAGTTTCAAGCAGAAGAAACAATTCACTCTTTATATGTCCTCTAATACATTCACAGAGCTGTGGGTGTCCAATATTTAATTTTTAAAATAAAATTCTTGAGATAAGTCAATGAAAGATTATATAAAATATGAAGAAATTTTATTTAAATGTGTATTTTATATTAATTTATAACAGAGTCTCAAATCTCTAAATATTGAAAATGACACTCCAGATACTTTTGTTTAATAAAATAAACTACAAGTGAAATTAGATATCACCTAAAATTGCTATTAAGAACTTGAAATATGTGATAACATAGTAATAATGCAATAATAATTATATCATCAATAGTAATAATGAATTCTCCTAGTCAAAGAACTTAATGAATGGTGGTCATTTTGGTATTACAAACGCAGAGGTCTAATATCTCAAAATTATGTGGCATGTTTCTTTTCAAAACTCATGTTTCATCTCTCAAAATTGCTGTGCGCCAGGGAAGCAAAGCAATTTTCAGTGAGGGGGAAATTGAAGGACAAAGAGGTAAATGGTTTGTCTTAGTCACACAACAAGTTGATGCAATGTTTAATCTAGAAGTGATTCTTTCTCCTGGCTTCTTCTCCTTAAAATTTCCCACTACTCAATGGGGAAACAGAATATTAGAGATCCCTTTGCCAAAGCAATGCCAAGCTTGAAAAATTAACTATGATAGCCTCATACACAGCAAAATGGAAGCAAAGAAAAATGAAACTTCAATCCAAACCACACTGGTTTATTCATCCAATAGTACCAAATGGTATTATCATTGAAACATTTAATAGTCTGGCTTTTAGCATTTGGTCCTTTGGGAAAAATTCTCCCTGACCACATTAAAAGAAGTGCATTTGTGTTAGCTGGTAGGAGTGACTTAGAAGAAGCAAAAAAAAAGTAGAAAACTTATATGTTGTAAGTTTTTGTGTTAGTATTTGCTCATCACCAGAAGAAACAGAAAAAATAGGAACAGAAGAATATAGCTTTTTTAAAAATAATTTTTAATAAGTAAAGATTTGAAAATATCATCCACAAATATTTGTTTTATTTAATCCCTAATTTCTTTTTCCTTTTCACTAGTCAATTGTTTACAAATGCTTCATGTAGAATTTCAAGGGCATAACTGAATTCAATGTTTTTTTTGTCTGTCTTCTTTAATCCCCAGATATAAAACAACATCCAAACTTTGTTTTTTCCTCACTGGTATAAGATTACTGTATCACCTAAGATAACATTCTACTCTATTACAAAGATCAAATATAATAAGTTATCTTATAGATAGATTTGTAATATGTATTGAACATAATCATAAAATTTACCATTTAAAAATGTCACCATAAGCATGACCATGCATAAACTAGCATACCATAAGATAGGGTTCATATTCTGCAAACAGTCACAAAATGGTCAACTCTTTATAATGTCCTGACGTGGGCATATTGTAAAAGATATTAATTTGACAAGATTCTCAGTGGAAGACTTGTCAAACTCTTGAAGCTATTTAAAAATTGGTAAAATTGGTGCCAAGGGTTGGAACGGATTTCTCTTTATTTTTTTATTTTTTAATATTTTTTATTTTTATTTTTTAGTTTGTTTTGCTTTACAATACTGTATTCATTTTGCTATACATTGACATGAATCAGCCACGAGTGTATATGAGTTCCCAATTCTGAACCCCCCACCCTCTCCCGCCCCATACCATCTCTCTGGATCATCCCCGTGCACCAGTCCCAAGCATCCTGCATCCTGCATCAAACCTAGACTGGCGATTCGTTTCACTTATGATATTATACATGTTACAATGCCACCCTCTCAAATCATCCCACCCTCTCCCTCTCCCACAGAGTCCAAAAGGCTGTTCTATACATCTGTGTCTCTTTTGCTGTCTCTCATACAGGTTTATGATTACCATCTTTCTAAATTCCATATATATGTGTTAGTATACTGTATTGGTGTTTTTCTTTCTGGGTTACTTCACTCTGTAATCTGCTCCATGTATCATATGACCTCTACCTGATTTAATAACTTTTCACAGATAAATTATTCGCTTAAAAATCTTTTACTATGACTAACATTTATATTATTTTAGAGGCTATGTGTGAAATATAATTATTGCTGTCTTCTGCTAGCTGGACAATTACCTCCAAAAAATCCTACTTCAGTTGTTGAGACTTTTAAAGTAATTGATTAACTCTGAATTTCCAAGGAAGAGTTTAATATTGTTCTTACAGAGGTTTTCCAGATATTATATTCTTCAGTGCCACAGAGTCAGGGACCTAAATTCTCAGAATAAAGTCATTCACAAAATAAACCCTTTAAACATGCTGCTGTGCTTCAGGCACTGCCCTCACAGCACTGGCCTGAGTTGAGGTCCAGGTCTGCTAGTTGCTGGGCTTCTGATCCTGGATCCAAGTCTCAGCTGCTTCTTCTGTTAAAATGTGGTCTGTAATCTGTGTCATGGGATGGTTGTGTGGAGCTAGCAAAATATACCTGGCGACTGCTTTTTTTAAAAAAAAATCTACAAAGCATTATACTAATATTAGTTATTATTTTTATATATTATGTGAATCAATATGATTCTTTAATGTGAGGTCAAACTACGTATCTTTCAACAACTCGGTAAATAGTGAAGGAGAAGTAGACTACCAAGTTTCCCTGAAGTCTAAATATACAAGTAGAGAATGAGAGGTCCCCTAGGAAAACAGTCCTCGGGCTGGTTTAGGCCAATGCAGGGTAATGACTTACATTGAGCTGGGTTGACACTGCTGGAAGACCCAGGGTGATGTTGGGCAAAGACGGAGAGGTATAAAGACTGAGTAGGTTCATGGAATCTTCGTGAATTAATATGCGTTGCTGTGAAACCATTTTCTATTAAAAAAAAAAACATGAAAGGGGAGTCCCACAATATATCACAAAGTTTACTGTAATGTTCACATTTCAGAAAATAGGTTTTATACTATACTCTGTCAAAACATTTAAGTATTTTAATGAAGAATTCACAAGTAGTTTATGACTTCTGTATCCAAAAAGTTAAATGCAATAATTAAAATTTTCTTTATAAGATATAATTGTAACATCTGAAGAAGACTTTTCATTTCACTTTGAAAAAAATTAATTTTAAAATTTCTACTTTTATGGAATATAATCAGTATGTTTGTCATCAATTCATAATACACAACAATTAAATTGAGTAATCTTTATGAGTATAAATAGATTTTGTGTTACTGAGTGATGACTATGTATGTAATGCCATTATAATCATTATTCTCATATGGATTAAATATCATTTTACTGATGGGAAAACACACAGGAGAAAATCTTAAATTAAATATTGCCTTATAGGACTTCTATACTAACTAATCATATCATTGTTTAAAATTTGTGAATAGACAACTCTGTGCTGTTTCTTAATTCAGTCATATTCAGAAACTAAAGTAAAAATGAAAATGTTATGAGTTCCCTGGGCCTCACTAGTCTTCATTTACACTGGAATACCTTGAACATTTTGGCATCATGGTCCTTTTTACAACAAATAACCTTTTTTTTTTAATCCAATACCAAAAGTCATGTTTTCCCACATGTGGCCTAATATGGTTGCTTGAATTACATTTTCTGTTTAACTCTTGCTTCCCTCCCAGAACTCTTATACAATAAGAGTTACAAAGGTCTTATTCGACTAAGGAACTCTGGCCTGATATGGTCCCCAAGGGAACAACATCCTTGAAAAAGAATACTCCATGTAACAGTATGACACAGTGACTGCTTTCTTCCCAAACAAAAAGCATATGGGACTCCAATAAGAGACCACCTCCAAGAGGGATATTGCACACACGGGCTTTGACTAAAGTAAATATAATAACTTGTCAAGTATGTTTGGGGGAGCTGTAGATTTTCCCCTGGACAAACCTGGGATATCAATTAACTGGGGAAAATATCATGTGCTAATACAATGCAACCTCAGAATGTCACTGAAGAGTGATGCACCACCAAAACACAGGATGTTATTCCAAAACATCACCTCAATCATACGTTTGTTTGGAGATGAGTCGTAGTCTTAACATAATAAGAGCAGAAGGCTAAAGGTGGACTCTTCTCATTGCAACTTGGAATTCCAAACTAACTCAGTTTGTTTTTTCTTAAAAGAACAAGTCAGATATTTGTTCATGAAAAGCAAGAAATGCATTGAAACTTTTAACATTACATTAAGTTTCTATGCAAATCTTTACAAAATTAAAGTTGTTGAAAACCCATGAAGATTGTTGGAAAAGATTTTATCATTACAATGTATGATATTGCAATTTTATTTAAGGAGATACCAACAATCGTATATTTGCTCTAATTTAAAAAGCCAAGATTCATAAGACTGATTTTGCTTATACTATATGCTTTTGCTATGAATTTAAAGTATAGAATATATACATGAATGCAAATAAAAAAGTATATGAGGAAGCAAAAATACTTTAACAAGCTTACTGGCAGCAAGCAGTCATTTATAATAAAAGTGTATTTCATCTGCTTATCTGTATTCATGGAAGAGAAATAAATGTGGGAAAACAACTACTTAAATCATGTACAATATTCATTCAATGTTATATCTGTGTGACACAGCAGAGACTTGACATGCACTATGGGAATGACACCAGAAGTTACCACAAGCTCACAAAACAGGTTATCTTTGTTTCCCAGACAGAATTTGTGTGACATTTCCCCATGTCATCATAGGAAGCAAATCTATACTAAAGTGAGAAAAAGATTTCTTCTCACATGTAATAACTGCAGTAGAATATTGGCTGCTCACAGGAGCTTTTGACTAAAGTGAAGGGACTAGGGATATGTTCATACTCTGAGATTTCAGACCCCTGTGGTTTCATGCTGTTTCCTAGGACAGCACCTACCATGTTTCAAGGCCTATGCCAGGGAGTTCTAGGGCATCGACCATAGTCCTCACATGCACTCTCCAGCACACCTTATATTCTCGTTATGGATGACCAAACTGAGTGATTGCCCTAATTCTGGTTCCCAGTGGGATCAGCAATAAAACTTTTAAAGCGATCGAGGTTGGATGATTTGTTCTCAGGTACTGCTCCAGAAGCTATGCGCTGCTCTGGAGCCATTACTGCAGGACAAGGGAACCACAAAAAAGTATGGAGAAGGAGGAAGCATGAGAGAAAAAGAGGAAGCACAATTAGTCTCGGGGCTTATGGTAAAGAATAAAAGTGTCCAACTGGGAGCCAGTGAGCCTCATGTGAGAAGAAAGCAGAAGCCCTGGTGACTTGATAGATGTAAAGATTTCCAAGTTATGGAGACAATTCCTGAGGAGTAAGTAAAGTCCAAAGTCCCTAAGTTCACTAGGTAGAGTTGACTCTTCCCACAGAGACTAATTGGTATATATCACATCATGGAACTTCAGAGACTTGGACATAATTTGTTTCCTTCAATTTACTGACAAGAAACAAGCACAACATGTACATAAACTTCCAATGGAAAAAACCACAAATAACAGAACTGAAATAATGTTTTTCTTAAATTATCTTCTTTAATAACTTTCCTTGATTTGACTTTTTGATAGAAGCAGGCTATCTGTTTCAGGTTAATATTTCTTAACAGGAAGCTGGAGCAGTACAGTACACTACTAAAAGAGTGCAGACATACTTGAAAGTCAGAGGAACAGATGGTGAGAGGGGCCATTTCACTGAGTCAGTGAAGGATCCTGACCAGCATTCTTGCAAGGTTGGAAGGTTACCCCACCTTCGCACTGCAGTGAACTTACAAGTATTTCCAGGTAAGGCCAGGGCTTTTCCAGGAAGTAGTTTCAAAACTGATCCAGCCCTTCAAACAGGGCTATGCTAAGATACCAATGTTTCACATCTTAGAACACAGGGAAGACGGTTTTAATTTAAAAATTTTTCAGAGTCATAAACTATTGCTATGGTCAGATAAAATGGAAATATTTAATGTACAACAGCTATCACCTAACATGCACAAAAAAACCGAATTACAATTAAGTTAGATTAAAAGGGTGGTGTTTGAGAAGGGCATGGCAACCGACTCCAGTATTCTTGCCTGAAGAATCCTATGGACAGAAGAGCCTAGTGGGCTACAGTCCATGGGGTCGCAAAGAGTCGGACATGACTGAGCGACACACACAACACAACAACAGGGTGGTATAGGATGGGAAGGGTACAAAGATGCCCTAGACCACACAAGTGCAAAGGAAAGTGGAGAACTGGCTCTAATGACCTGTAGTAATTACCATAATTACAGTATGGTTAAAACACTTCAATAGCACAGAGCAGGTTGTCAATTTTAAACTAGGCTCTGATGGATAACTAGCATTTCACCAGAAAGAGCATGATATTGGAAAGAGGGGTATGACTGAACTGGGTGTTGGGGCAGGAGAGACCTATCCATATTTTAATAATGATCTTCAAGTTTTAATTACTTTTCTCAACATCATGGCAACTGGAACAATATCTTATGGATAATATTGAAATAAAATTAATATTTTATTAATAATAAAATACCCATATACTGAAATTATATGTATCTCACTAGATCTATTTAGCCATTGAAATCAAGAAGACATTGGTTTCAATCAAAAGATTCAACTTCTCTTATGAAATGGACACTGGCAAAAATTAGAAAAATAGACAATGTTAAATGTTCAAGGGATCTAAGAAAGTAAAAACCATCACACATTACTGGTGAGACTGAAGACTGGAATAGCTATTCTGGAGAACATTTTAGCACTGTACACTATGACCCAGAGATTCTTCTGCTCTTCAAGAAATTCTCATTTAGTTACAAGGTGATGCATATACATAAACACTGGAGCATTTTTTGGTGGTGTGAGAACTGGAGGTCACTGGGGCATCCAATTGGAGAACAGGTAAGGTAAAATGGAGCGGTGCTTGCCAATGGATTACTACAGCGATTAAAAGCAAACTATTAGGTATATGTATCCATTATATGACCAAATGTAACAAGACACGCTTAGTCATAAAAATAAGAAATGCAAAGAGACTGCTGACACCAAACCATTTATACCCATTAAAATTCATGAGCACAAAGCAAAAAATACATGTTTCATGTAAGAAGCCATACAAACAAACAGGAAAACAGGAGAAAATGACTTCCTATAGGGGCAAGGAAAATGGAAGTAGGGATAGGAGGTAAGGAGGGAGGGAGGGAGGAAGGAAGGGAGTAGAAAGGAAGGGTGGGAAAGAGGGAGGGAAGGGACTACCTTTCTTACTCTTAAGACAAAGAAGTCGACAGATGACCTTTGACAGAACACTAATTATGTCATCACCTACTTTTTAAGAGGCTCATAGAGAAAGTGGATGCAAAAATTTAAAGTTGCTGCATGTTCAAAATTATATATAATATGCATAAGCCTTAGAAAAGGAATATAAATATAAGGCTTTGGAGCGCAGCAGTCTGGACTGGTGTAAAACAGCGTGGTTGAAGTATCCTACACTCAAGCTCCACTCCTCCGTGGCTTATGACTCAGGGCAGCTCCTAAGATGGGAGCAGCTGACTAGATCTACCAGGTAATGTCTGTTCCCTTAGAGTGGCATCTGGGAAGACACACTTGTACGCCTCAAACTTAAGCCTCAAACTTTTGTCTTTAATAAAAGGTTCCAAATCCCTAAATCTAGTCTATATAAATAAAAAGAAGAACCATATTAAAAAAAACAAACAAGTAAACAATGAAAAATTTTAAAAGTTCTTAATCATTTAATGTTTGCCTATGGCTTTCATGATATTTTTCAAGATGGTATTTATTTCCTCTCCTCATTTCAGATAGCAGATAGAAAATTAAAATCACCATGTGATACATTTTTTAGGCAGTAAAAATCTCTAGGTTTTCATTTTTACTGGACACTCAAGGGAATGGTAACCCACTCCAGTATTCTTGCCCGAAGAATCTCAAGGAGAGTGGAGCCTGGTGGGTTACAGTCTAGGGTCTCAAAGAATTGGAGGCAACTGAGCAACTAACACTCACTTTCACTTGGTTTTCAATAATGTATTACTATAAAATGGTTTGGAGACAAAAAAATTACTTGACAGGGGCTTCCTTTGTATTTAAAAGTCACTGATGTTTTGTTAAAAGTCTTGGTTTACAATATTGACTCATGTTATTTCTAGTAAATGAGTCTTTTGTCATAGCAACCTCTTTTCCCATGGGGGACTGGATGAGGAGTGTCTTATTTGCAGTCATCTAAAACCGAAGCTTTACACCCACTCAGAAGGGAGCATAACATTTACAGCAAATGTCACAACAACTATTATGAAACAATTGGCAGATGAGTCATGTGAGATTGAGGCAGAACAAGTGATAGTTCAAATGATTTTAGAGTACTTAACCTTGTTATTAGAATCCATTTTTTAAATTGTTTGTATCTGCTGGAAAAAATTATTTTAAAAATCGCAGAGCAGAGCCAGCCACTAATGTTCAGCTAGAAATAAACCAGCTGCTTGGCTACTGTTAAAATAGCTATCAAATAAATCTACCAAGCCTAAAATAATGGTGCTGATATTCGTGGAAACATATTTGAACCCACAGGCCTACAGTATTAACAATAAAGTAACTATATAGGTAAAGACATCTCTGACTGGAGTTGGAAATAGAAACTCCTGAGGTTTCAGCACCCCAACCAAGTTTACAAATGGAGAAACCAAGTAGCTCCAGCAATGCTGAGTTTGGGACAGGGCATGTGTAAGAAACTAGAGAAACAGAACAGAAGTGGCCAGAGCATATGGAAGCTCATTCTCACATGAGATTTGCTGGCTTGCAGACAAACATACTATTGAGTTTTCCCTACCAGGAGTCAGTATTAATAACAACAAAAAATGAACTTGTCCCACAATTTACCACCTGCCTTCCAAATACTGATTTTCTACAACAAAGCTGCTGGGGTAGGTATTATTAATACTATCTTTATTAGATAAATAATCTAAGATTCAGGACAAGTTTAGCAACTTAACCAATGGCGACCAAGTAGTTGGTTTTGCAGCCACATTACTTGGTAGCCCTCTGAATGCAAGACTAGAATCTCTGAATTCATGGTACTGTTTCTTTAACCTGGATTTAAAAAGTAAATTCTCCTCTTGCTTCTGTCTTAACCTTTCTCTAAATTATACAGAACAGATGAATTATAAGAGAGAAAACCTTCTTTTCACCTAAGCCTCAAGAACAGCCTGAAATACAGTTTTACTTTCCTATTTCCTAAACAGCAAAAAGGGAGTAGAATCCCATTCATCTACATGGGATCTGAAAGAATTATGTGACTTGCTTTTCTAATTTCAATTCACAGAATAGAGAGTTGATTCAAATGTACACTGTTATGCTATTTTAAAAATGAAAACTCACCTGCTTTGGGAAACTTTGCTACTTAAGCAAAGATAGTAGAATAATTCTATTTTATAAATGGTAAAGTATGCAATATAATTTTTGAAACTGTAATGATGTAAATTTTTCATACCCCAAATATTTCTTTTGATATGAATTTATATGCTATTATTAATCTTAGAGGGTGTCTATAAATATCACACAATTCAAAATGATCATTAATCAAAAACTGGTTAAAAAACATTTTTTTCCCACTTTAGTTTAGGTGGCAGGATTTGGTGATACAAAGCAGGGATATTAATTTGCTGACAGTTTCAGTCTGAATTCTGCTGTCTCCTCACCTCCCCAGTATGAATTATGCTACAGACCTCTGTAAATGCAATGCAGCAGAAAAGCACATGTTAGTCATCAGGGTTGAATTTTTTGTTCTGGGCCATGGAGAGGCTACCCATCAGTGAATAAAGGTCTGCCCACCTGGCCTTTTGGATCATAGTTCAGGCACACAATTAATTCATTATGAAGTAAGTCACTGCTTGCTTTTGAACTAGTCTTCCCAGCTTTGGAGGTGAATGTCCTGTCACTGACCTGAAGAAATACCTCTACTCTTGCAAACTCCATTAAATCACATTTCCTTCTGGGTTTTTTTTTTTTTTTTTAAACTGGTGGAGGTAGAAGGAAAGAATATGTTCAACAATTAGCTGAAAAGCTAATTGTTGGGCATCTAAATAGGTATTTGTGTTTACATATCAGTAAAGGTTTTAGAACTATAAAACAGATTAAAATAATACAAGCAAATTCCTTTAATTTACAGTCTCCATTGTACATATTTTTGAAATTTAATTACAGGGTCACACAATGTGAGCTACTTAACAGGTGTTAAAAATCTTGAAGTAAAGAGAAAGTCTCATCTTTTCCATTTATTTCGAGGCTTATGAATATGTATTTCTTTGTTATACTAGGTACTGCATGCATATATTTGTATTTATAATGAAGGTATATATGTATCTTCATTTTTTGTAGCAAACCATGTCCCCTCCACTGTCTTTCTCCTTCCTGATAACCATCATGCTAAATTTTGTGTTCATTACTCCTCTGATTTTTTACATTCTTTTGATTTTTTAAAAAATATACTGTTACCTACATATGTTTTCTTCAACAAAACATTGAACTGCTGTTTCCAATCTTCACAAAATACCATCAAGCTATAAGTGGTCTTCTGTACCTTTTAACAATGCATTTTGAAAAATCATAAATGCTGTTGAATGAATGTAGTTTAGTGTGTTTTCATTTCCTAAGAACATAGAATTCACCCATAAACATTTTAGAATCCAGATCCTTTAGTGTTTGTGCTACTGAATCACATTCTTTAAGCTGAGAGGAAATGGAAATCTAAAGTTTTTTAGAAATATTTGTGACCAACTTGCACCTTCTCTGAAAATTCATTAAAGGGTTGCAGAAAACTGACTGATGTTGAGATATAATTTCTAATTGCACTAACAGAAATACAATACCTATAACCAATAGTCTTAAGAATCTTACATCAATGGTCACAAATATATGTGAAATATTTATTTCCTCTACTGTCATGTTTAAAAAGAAAAATGAAAAGCAAAGGGACAATGGGATGGTAAGAAACAAGAAATAGATGGAGGACTGCAGAAAATGTAGTGGCTTGAATTATATTCTTCACATGCCTGAAAGATGGTCACAAGTAAGAGAGTTTCCTATCTATTCTGCTCATTTTCCTTGGAAAACTGAGAGAAAATTTTAAAGTCTAAAATGAATGTGAGAGGTTTTCCAGGTGGTCCAGTGGTTAAGAATCCACCTTGCAATGCAAGAGACACCAGTTTGATACCTGGCCCAGGAAGATCTCACATGCCTTGGAGCAACTAAGCCTGTGTGTTAGAACTACTGAGCTTGTGCTCAAGAGCCCACGAGACACAACTACTGAGCCCATCTGCTGCAATTACTGAAGTTGGCACACCTAGAGCCTATGCTCCACAACAGGAGCGACCACCAGGAGGAGAAGCCCACACATCACAACTAGAGGGTAGCCTCTACTCGCCACAACTAGAGAAAGCCCATGTGCAGAAATGAAGATACACTTTAGCCAAAAATAAAACAAATAATAAATAATCTTTAAAAAATAAGTAAAGTAAAATGAATGTGTATTCATCTAGAAAGGATTTACATTTGTTTTTTCCAGATGTATGGATGTGAGAGTTAGACTGTGAAGAAAGCTGAGCGCTGAAGAATTGATGCTTTTGAACTGTGGTGTTGGAGAAGACTCTTGAGAGTTCCTTGGACTGCAAGGAGACCCAACCAGTCCATTCTGAAGGAGATCAGCCCTGGGATTTCTTTGGAAGGAATGATGCTAAAGCTGAAACTCCAGTACTTTGGCCACCTCATGCGAAGAGTTGACTCATTGGAAAAGACTCTGACGCTGGGAGGGATTGGGGGCAGGAGGAGAAGGGGACGACAGAGAGGATGAGATGGCTGGATGGCATCACCGACTCAATGGACATGAGTTGAGAGAACTCCGGGAGTTGGTGATGGACAGGGAGGCCTGGTGTGCTGTGATTCATGGGGTCGCAAAGAGTCAGACACAACTGAGTGACTGAACTGAACTGAACTGAGGGAACTAAAAATCTAGGGCACTTTAAATTAAATTAACCATTTGAAGTTATAAAAATTTGGGCTACAGCTTTATATATTCTGGTTATAACTCCTCAAGGAGAGAGTGTGCCCCTTCCCAGGTCTACATCAAGGTGTCTCTGGGGGTGGGGATGAGGGACCCATCAATGTAGCATAAATATGGGTCATGGGTTGGATGGTTTCCTATTAGATCATCCTCTTTGGTCAGTATAGGGCTTTGCCTTCTCTCTTCTGAAAACCAAAACTCGAGACTCAAGTACACAAATGTCCTCACAGAAGTGACTTCACTGATTCCAGTTCTTTCCCTATCACGGATAACCTCTGGGTGTCTGCTTTCAATTAGCCAGATAATTTATGACTTATAAATAATTTATTATACATTTATGTTAGTATGTATGAAATTATAGACATATATTTTGGCATAACATACAGAAGATACTTTTTATCAGTCAAGCTGACTGTCAAAAATCAACTAGATTGCATGAAGAAGCAGTGAAGTGAGTTCCCTTTGAATAAGGGTGCTTCAGTGGAAGTCTGATAATCACATATCAGAAAAGTAGATGATTCAAGAATCAGAGATTCGATGGATCTCTTTCAGCTCCAAAGCATCATGACTCTATACAGTACAATGTAAGATTCATGTCACAGTTATATATGAGAAGTTACTATACCAGCTTTCTCCTGTAGCGAGCAATGCCTGAAAAGGAGGCATTATAGTGACAGAGAAGGAAAACTCAGAATTTCAGTCAGTGATGGTGACTTCAAAACAGTTGAGTCCATAGGAGTAGCTATTGCCTTTGCTTAGCCTGATACGGAAACTATATACATAGTCTATTGGGTTGTTCAGTTGCTAAGATGTGTCCAACTTTTTGCGACCCCCATGGACAAGCTCCTCTATCCTCCATTATATCTGCTCAAACTCATGTCCATTGAGTTGGTGATACTATCTAACCATCTCATCCTCTGCCGCCCTCTTCACCTTTTGCTTTCAATCTTTCCCAGCATCAGAGTCTTTTTCCAACGAGTCAGCTATTCGCATCAGCTGGCCAAAGTATTGGAGTTTCAGCTTCAGCATCAGTCCTTTCAATGAATATTCAGGATGATTTTCCTTTAGGATTGACTGGTCTGATCTCCTTGCTCTCCAAGGGACTCTCAAGAGTCTTTTCCAGCACCACAGTTTGAAACCACCAATTTTTCAGTGCTCAGCCTTCTTTGTGGTTCAACTGTCAAGTTCGTACATGACTCCTGGAAAAACTATAGCTTTGACTAGATGGACCTTTGTTGGCAAAGTGATGTCTCTGCTTTTTAATACACTGTCTAGGTTTCTCATAGCTATTCTTCCAAGGAGTAAGCGTCTTTTAATTTCATGGCTGTGGTCACTGTCCAGTGATTTTGGAGCCCAGAAAATAAAATCTGCCACTGTTTCCACTTTCCCCCTTTCTATCTGCCATGAAGTGATTGGACCAGATGCCATGATCCTAGTTTTCTGAATGTTGAGTTTTAAGCTAGGTTTTTATTCTCTTCTTCTACCTCATCAAGAGGCTCTTTACTCCCTCTTGACTTTTTGCTATCAGAGGCTGTTGATATTTCTCCTGGCAGTCTTGATTCCTGCTTGGGATTCATCCAACATGGCATTTCGCATGATGTACTCTGCAGCTAAGTTAAATAAGCAGGGTGACAATATATAGCCTCAACGTTCTCCTTTCCCAATTTGGAACCAGCCTGTTCCATGTCCAATTCTAACTGTTGCTTCTTGTCCTGCATACAGGTTTCTCAGGAGGCGGGTAAGGTGGTCTGGTATTTCTGTCTCTAGAAGAATTTTCCATAGTTTATTGTGATCCACACAAAGGCTTTAGCATAGAGAACGAAGCAGATGTTTTTCTGGTATTCCTTTGCTTTTTTCTATGATACAACAGGTGTTGACAATTTGAGCTCTGGTTCTTCTGCCTTTTCTAAAGCCAGATTGTACATCTGGAAGTTCTCAGTTCACATACTGTTGAAGTCTAGCTTGAAGTTAAACCTTGCTAGCATCTGAAATGAGCGCTATAGTATGATAGTTTGAACATTCTTTGTCATCGTCCTTCTCTGAGATTGGAATGAAAACTGACCTTTTCTAGTCCTGTGGACACTGCCGAGTTTTTCAAATTTGCTGGCACATTGAGTGCAGCACTTTAACAGCATCATTATTAAAGATCTGAAATAGCTCAGCTGGAATTCCATCATCTCCACTAGCTTTATTTGTCGTAATGCTTCCTAAGGCCCACTTGACTTCCCAATCCAGGATGTCTGGTGCTAGGTGAGTGACCACACTATCGTGGTTGTCTGGGTTATTAAGACTTTTTTTGTTTTGTTCTTCTGTGTATTCTTGCCATCTCTTCTTAATCTCTTCTGTTTCTGTCAGATTCTTACCATTTCTGCCCTTTCTGTCCTTTATTGTGCCCATCTTTGCATGAAATGTTCCCTTGGTATCTCCAATTTTATTGAAGAGATCTCTAGTCTTTCCCATTCTATTGTCTATACACACAGACAATTTCTTGTTGACTCCCAAATTTACTGTTTTCTATTCTTGTATCATTGGCTTCAACAAATCATGTGTTATTTCAGACCCATTTTCTTGAATCTTTTGTTTTTCAAGGATAGAGTTCATATATCATTTGTCTGTCTATCCTCATTGCCAGGCAAAATGAATAGCATATAGAAGGTCCTCAACACATTGTTTAGTGGAACTGTGTTCCTCAGTTATGATACTACAACTATTTTTCATTACTCTTCAGGTCAAACAGATAAAACCTATTTTGCTGGGCAACTGTTCTGAAGGGTTTGCATGAAGTTGTTCTCACTTGCTGATGTGTCTACTCACAGCAGAATAACCAAGAGCCATGAAGGACTTCAGGGTTGTACAGCTACTGGTCAGTGAGTGTATACTCAGCATAAATAAGAGTGTGTGGCTTTTTTTTTTGACGATTACATTTCAGCATTTTCAAATCTGTGATAATCATCTAAACTTTGTAAATAAAATTACATTTACTCAGTTCCACACGTTATAAACCTATCAGAAAAGTAACTAAGGTCAGGTGGCTTTAAACTTCAGTTCAGAAATATCACTGAGTTTTAGGGGGCTAATCAAAGATTTAACTTTCAAAACAATCAAAATAATAAGAGCCTTACCTCAGCATGAGGAGTAGGTGGCAAAACTGAAGTCTCATTTTCAGTAATATTTCCAGTTGGACCATTGTTTGGAGAACTGGGACCAGATCCTGGGGAACTGCTACTGACTGAAGATTCTGAAAAACAATGGGAAGTACAAATACACTCATGAAAAACATACAGAGATGAACTGTAGTTATACTCTAAGTAATATACAGCAACAGACACTGTTTCCCTGCCCCGCCCCAGCATGAATGACAAGCACCATGTCACTAAATAAAAAGAACCCTAAAAATATTTGGAACATTTCTGAATTTTCATATCACTTTTCTCCCCTTCTTTTCACTGCTAAAAATACAACTTAGTATTCAATAATTTTAGAGAAGATATTCAGTTAGAGAGAAGATATTTAGTTAGAGATATTCAGTTATAGAAGCTTTTGATTAGAAAAAAATAAAGAAAATAATCTTCTATTACTTCCTCTTGTGCTATCATAAAAAAATAACTGTAATAGACTTGCATAGTTCATAAAAACATGCCATCAGCACATGAGGCCTGGAACCATTTCCATGATATGTGGAAAAATTGCTTATATTCTATGTTATAAATAGCTCTTTATTTAATATACTAAGGCTATACCTTAACACAGAGCATCTTAGTCAAAGTTATACGAAGAAAATACAGTAGAAGATAAAATCTCAGTGTTATACTGATCACCTAGTACAACATTGTTTAATCTTAACTCTACCCAACTTATTTTCCAGAAGATGAAAAGATGCCTAAATTTAATATGTTCAATTTTAAAGACCAATATAACAAGAAATTCATTTACCAAAAGTTAAATAACAACAATATAGATCATCTCTGTCAATTTCAGATATAAAGTTCAAACGCATTTCAATTTATGACAGAGGTAGTTCACTTACTACAATATCTAATCAATGAAATACAAATTTCCAGATCCTAGAAATATAGCTAAGAGAGGCCACCTTATTGAGCTTTGGCAAGTAATCTGTTGAGCTCTAATCAATTCCCTATTACCTTCCATAGTTCTTCCATTTCAACATTTTTCTAGGTGTCTCATCCTTTGTCTATTCAGCTCTACACAAATGATCTTGATTCACGCTTCTTGGAGACTGACAACTTCTAAATGATTTCCATCAGTAATTTTTCTTTCTACCTCATGATTTTGTTATATACACTCTCCTTGCCCACATCAAAGTGAAAACATTTCTCTTCTGCTCCCTGCTCCAATACTGTCACAATCACTTTCACCCATGGCCCGACCCCTGAACATCTGCTTTAAGATTTTGCTCCATCAATTATTTTGAACCTTCATGTTGTCCTTTTCCACTGGAATTGTCCCTCTAGTCTGAAAGCATGCTAGTAACTTGTAAGAAGTGATGTGCTCATTCCTTTAAGAGCTGGCCATCTAGCTTACTCATTGTGGAATGCAATTGTTCTCTCAAAATAACAAATTTGAACAGTTTTGACAAAATTGTTCTCATTCTCATCCTTTCTACAATAAAATTCTTTACCTCCAGGTTTGTTTTTCCTTCTCTCTGACTTTTCCTCCTTCAATCAATTCCTAAATGTAGGTATTCACCAAAGTTTGTAGCCTTATCCTATTTCTCTTTCCTTTGTCAAAACAATTCAAAGTGATGACACCAACTATCATTTTTAGGCAGAATCCTTGCATTCAGATCAGTTCAGTTGTTCAGTCGTGTCCGACTCTTTGTGACCCCACGGACCACAACACATCAGGCCTCTCTNAGGCGGGTAAGGTGGTCTGGTATTTCTGTCTCTAGAAGAATTTTCCATAGTTTATTGTGATCCACACAAAGGCTTTAGCATAGAGAACGAAGCAGATGTTTTTCTGGTATTCCTTTGCTTTTTTCTATGATACAACAGGTGTTGACAATTTGAGCTCTGGTTCTTCTGCCTTTTCTAAAGCCAGATTGTACATCTGGAAGTTCTCAGTTCACATACTGTTGAAGTCTAGCTTGAAGTTAAACCTTGCTAGCATCTGAAATGAGCGCTATAGTATGATAGTTTGAACATTCTTTGTCATCGTCCTTCTCTGAGATTGGAATGAAAACTGACCTTTTCTAGTCCTGTGGACACTGCCGAGTTTTTCAAATTTGCTGGCACATTGAGTGCAGCACTTTAACAGCATCATTATTAAAGATCTGAAATAGCTCAGCTGGAATTCCATCATCTCCACTAGCTTTATTTGTCGTAATGCTTCCTAAGGCCCACTTGACTTCCCAATCCAGGATGTCTGGTGCTAGGTGAGTGACCACACTATCGTGGTTGTCTGGGTTATTAAGACTTTTTTTGTTTTGTTCTTCTGTGTATTCTTGCCATCTCTTCTTAATCTCTTCTGTTTCTGTCAGATTCTTACCATTTCTGCCCTTTCTGTCCTTTATTGTGCCCATCTTTGCATGAAATGTTCCCTTGGTATCTCCAATTTTATTGAAGAGATCTCTAGTCTTTCCCATTCTATTGTCTATACACACAGACAATTTCTTGTTGACTCCCAAATTTACTGTTTTCTATTCTTGTATCATTGGCTTCAACAAATCATGTGTTATTTCAGACCCATTTTCTTGAATCTTTTGTTTTTCAAGGATAGAGTTCATATATCATTTGTCTGTCTATCCTCATTGCCAGGCAAAATGAATAGCATATAGAAGGTCCTCAACACATTGTTTAGTGGAACTGTGTTCCTCAGTTATGATACTACAACTATTTTTCATTACTCTTCAGGTCAAACAGATAAAACCTATTTTGCTGGGCAACTGTTCTGAAGGGTTTGCATGAAGTTGTTCTCACTTGCTGATGTGTCTACTCACAGCAGAATAACCAAGAGCCATGAAGGACTTCAGGGTTGTACAGCTACTGGTCAGTGAGTGTATACTCAGCATAAATAAGAGTGTGTGGCTTTTTTTTTTGACGATTACATTTCAGCATTTTCAAATCTGTGATAATCATCTAAACTTTGTAAATAAAATTACATTTACTCAGTTCCACACGTTATAAACCTATCAGAAAAGTAACTAAGGTCAGGTGGCTTTAAACTTCAGTTCAGAAATATCACTGAGTTTTAGGGGGCTAATCAAAGATTTAACTTTCAAAACAATCAAAATAATAAGAGCCTTACCTCAGCATGAGGAGTAGGTGGCAAAACTGAAGTCTCATTTTCAGTAATATTTCCAGTTGGACCATTGTTTGGAGAACTGGGACCAGATCCTGGGGAACTGCTACTGACTGAAGATTCTGAAAAACAATGGGAAGTACAAATACACTCATGAAAAACATACAGAGATGAACTGTAGTTATACTCTAAGTAATATACAGCAACAGACACTGTTTCCCTGCCCCGCCCCAGCATGAATGACAAGCACCATGTCACTAAATAAAAAGAACCCTAAAAATATTTGGAACATTTCTGAATTTTCATATCACTTTTCTCCCCTTCTTTTCACTGCTAAAAATACAACTTAGTATTCAATAATTTTAGAGAAGATATTCAGTTAGAGAGAAGATATTTAGTTAGAGATATTCAGTTATAGAAGCTTTTGATTAGAAAAAAATAAAGAAAATAATCTTCTATTACTTCCTCTTGTGCTATCATAAAAAAATAACTGTAATAGACTTGCATAGTTCATAAAAACATGCCATCAGCACATGAGGCCTGGAACCATTTCCATGATATGTGGAAAAATTGCTTATATTCTATGTTATAAATAGCTCTTTATTTAATATACTAAGGCTATACCTTAACACAGAGCATCTTAGTCAAAGTTATACGAAGAAAATACAGTAGAAGATAAAATCTCAGTGTTATACTGATCACCTAGTACAACATTGTTTAATCTTAACTCTACCCAACTTATTTTCCAGAAGATGAAAAGATGCCTAAATTTAATATGTTCAATTTTAAAGACCAATATAACAAGAAATTCATTTACCAAAAGTTAAATAACAACAATATAGATCATCTCTGTCAATTTCAGATATAAAGTTCAAACGCATTTCAATTTATGACAGAGGTAGTTCACTTACTACAATATCTAATCAATGAAATACAAATTTCCAGATCCTAGAAATATAGCTAAGAGAGGCCACCTTATTGAGCTTTGGCAAGTAATCTGTTGAGCTCTAATCAATTCCCTATTACCTTCCATAGTTCTTCCATTTCAACATTTTTCTAGGTGTCTCATCCTTTGTCTATTCAGCTCTACACAAATGATCTTGATTCACGCTTCTTGGAGACTGACAACTTCTAAATGATTTCCATCAGTAATTTTTCTTTCTACCTCATGATTTTGTTATATACACTCTCCTTGCCCACATCAAAGTGAAAACATTTCTCTTCTGCTCCCTGCTCCAATACTGTCACAATCACTTTCACCCATGGCCCGACCCCTGAACATCTGCTTTAAGATTTTGCTCCATCAATTATTTTGAACCTTCATGTTGTCCTTTTCCACTGGAATTGTCCCTCTAGTCTGAAAGCATGCTAGTAACTTGTAAGAAGTGATGTGCTCATTCCTTTAAGAGCTGGCCATCTAGCTTACTCATTGTGGAATGCAATTGTTCTCTCAAAATAACAAATTTGAACAGTTTTGACAAAATTGTTCTCATTCTCATCCTTTCTACAATAAAATTCTTTACCTCCAGGTTTGTTTTTCCTTCTCTCTGACTTTTCCTCCTTCAATCAATTCCTAAATGTAGGTATTCACCAAAGTTTGTAGCCTTATCCTATTTCTCTTTCCTTTGTCAAAACAATTCAAAGTGATGACACCAACTATCATTTTTAGGCAGAATCCTTGCATTCAGATCAGTTCAGTTGTTCAGTCGTGTCCGACTCTTTGTGACCCCACGGACCACAACACATCAGGCCTCTCTGCCCATCACTGCCTCCCTGCCCATCAGCAACCCCCGGAGTTTATCCAAATTCATGTCCATTGAGTTGGTGATGCCATCCAAACATTTCATCCTCTGTCGTCTCCTTCTGCCCTCAATGTTTCCTCCCATAAAAGCTGTATTTTCTTGTTTCCTCTCAGAATTTCCAGTCTGAATCCCTTTGGAATGCTGGACATTGTTTATCTCTCTTTAATGTATATCAAATTCAGTATATTTTAATATTAAATGTGCCCTGCTTAACTTTGTTTATAGTCATCTTTAGATTTAACTTATATGCAGAGTACATCATGAGAAATGCTGGGCTGGAAGAAGCACAAACTGGAATCAAGATTGTCGGGAGAAATATCAATAACCTCAGATATGCAGATGACACCACCCTTATGGCAGAAAGTGAAGAGGAACTAAAAACCCTCTTGATGAAAGTGAAAGAGGAGAGTGAAAAAGTTGGCTTAAAGCTCAACATTCAGAAAATGAAGATCATGGCATATGGTCCCATCACTTCATGGGAAATAGATGGGGAAACAGTAGAAACAGTGTCAGACTTTTTTGGGGGGGCTCCAAAATCACTGCAGATGTTGACTGCAGCCATGGAATTAAAAGATGCTTACTCCTTGGAAGAAAAGTTATGACCAACCTAAATAGCATATTGAAAAGCAGAGGCATTACTTTGCCAACAAAGGTCCATTTAGTCAAGGTTATGGTTTTCAGTGGTCATGTATGGATGCAAGAGTTGGACTATGAAGAAAGCTGAGCACCAAAGAATTGATGCTTTTGAACTGTGGTGCTGGAGAAGACTCTTGAGAGTCCCTTGGACTGCAAGGAGATCCACCCAGTCCATTCTAAAGGAGGTCAGCTCTGGGTGTTCTTTGGAAGGAATGATGCTCAAGCTGAAACTCCAGTACTTTGGCCACCTCATGCGAAGAGTTGATTCATTGGAAAAGACTCTGATGCTGGGAGGGACTGGGGGCAGGAGGAAAAGGGGATGACAGAGGATGAGATGGCTGGATGGCATCACAGGCTCGATGGATGTGAGTTTGAGTGAACTCCGGGAGTTGGTGATGGACAGGAAGGCCTGGCATGCTGCGATTCATGGGGTCGCAAACGAGTTGGACACGACTGAGAGACTCAACTGAACTGACTGAGAGTCATTCTCATTCCCTTCCTTACTGCAAATCTAATCAATTACTCGGTCAGTTTGTTTTATTCTTCCATTATTATTCATGTTCTTCTGACTACAAAAATTTCAGTTTAATCTCTCATCCCTCATTATCCTCTCATGGACTACAGAAAATATCTCCTAACATTTCTGAGTTGCTACTGCAGTCCTTGCAAACTTTCCTTAAACTGCTGCCAGATGGATCAGAGTGAGACAACGTTCACTATATTCCTCTGCCCCAAAATGGAGCCTGACATTACTTCCTACTATTGCCCTTTCTGAACTCTGCACTCAGTCAAATTTAAATTGCCTACTTCCCGTATGTGCCACTTTCCCATTTCAGGCTTTTTTATGCTCTTATTTCTCCACTTACTTCATCACAGGGTCAATCCCACATCTATGTTCAAAGCCTGGCTCATATACCATCTGTTCCCTGTAAATGGGAGTGCCCAAGTTGCAGGCTATAGTTGCTTGCCCTCCCTTGGACCCCTTACAACTTTCAACTTTCTATTATAAATATTTCTCTACTCAGAAGTGTATCACCAATGGAAAGAATGTGAAACTGGTGACAGAATTCTGATCATGCCACCTACTTGCTACGGGATTTCAAGTCACTGGTATCATAAGGTTCCTAAATATATTTCGCTCACTGCCTTTCAGTCTATATATCTTGCTTACATTTTGATTAATCTATTTTTTATATGTGCCTCTTTCTTGTTTTTCTTTTAGGAAAGAAAACGAACATTAAAAAAAATCCATCAGGAATTTGTTTCTCCTGGACTCCTAACTCTTGTCTTTCTTGTATGACTACACACTGATTTCTCATTAAAGTCCCATTCTGCAACCTGTCTTTAAAAAAAAAAAAGAAAAAACTATTTAAAAATGTCTTGTCAATTTAAAAGTATATTATTTATATTATTTTATGTGATATTCATACAGAAGTGTTGCCTCATGTATTGAATAGAAATCACTATGGCAGATACTAGAATGTAAGACAATAGATTCTACCACAGGATTCTACAAGATCACACTGGATATGGTCTGGGAGAAGAGGTAGCAACTGATTTTCTTGGAACACTGAGAAAAATCTCTAAGTAGAAGTAATATCACAACTGGGGCTTGAAGACAAGAAACTCATGAAAAGGCGGCAGTGGAGAAGGGAAGCGGAGGAGAAGACATTATAGGCACAAGAATGTGCCAGGACCTAGAATTTTAAAATAGCATGGCTTTGTAGGGGGAAGAGCAGGAGACCCTTGAATTTGAAAAAGGGGATGATGACATGTGGCTCTCGTGTCAACTACTCGGAGGAGAGAGGTGGCATGGGTTTGGAAAAAAGCAAACAGTTGAACCTATGAAACAGGGAAGAGAGAGGATAGAGGTGAGACATGAACAGACGTGGCAATTCCACTGCTATGATGCTATGATGGTCTCTGACTGGACAGCAAAAATAATTAGTATTAAGATACAAACAGAGCTCATCCTAATCACATGAACGCTGACAAAAAAAGAAGATGTAGAGGTGCAGAAAACTGTGTGTCCAGTAGCTCAAATTCTCCAAAAACATTTAGATTAACAGCAACATAAAGTTAAAATATCAATTAAAACATACCCGTTTTATATACAGTTAAAAATATCAACCAAAGCATCTATAAGTCTCATCTCACTGATCAGAAATATGTGTCTAGTTTCTTCAAATACAAGTTTTTTTTCCTCAGTTGAAAAGGAGAGTTATTATCTCACAAAATGAGAGAAAATTATGGTATTTCATAAGTAAAGAACCTGAGTAGAACTCTAGCAAATCATAACCCCTATAAATGAGAATTAATTATTACTCAGTAAAGTACTGAGCTAAATTCCACTGAAATTTGGTAAGAAAGAAAAAGTGACCATGTGGGGAAAAGTTATGATCATGAAAAAGATTAATAGGAAAATAGAAAAGGACATTTCAATAAATAAATAAAACCTTAATAAGATTTTAAAGAAACAAAAAAGAAATATACACTTTTCTATTTTCTTTAAGTTTTTCTGTTATGAGAGAACCTACTATCTCCCATCAGAAAAATGACCTATAGGTCATTACATTAGACAATTGATATGTTCATTATTCTTTACTTTCATTAATACAGATTCACTCTATAGATTCATCCCCACCCCAATCAAAGACTTCTATTATGAAAACTTACTTAAGATTTTCACTTAATGAAATACAAATAGGTTTAATTGGGGGGAAAAGTCTGCAACTCTAAATTCATTATTGAATTGGTCTAAACTAGTGATTATATTTGATCCTGGAAAATAAACTCTAGTAAAATAATTATTTATTTAATACTTATTATCCCTTAAGAAAAAAAAAATTCACCAGTACTTTTCTTCAGATAAACATATTAATCTGTCAGGACTGAATAGGAGACTAAACATTTTTTTTCTCCCTAGTGATCTGTCAAAATACTGCCTCATTGGTAGTCTACACTTTTCTACCTCTGCCTCCACAATCTTCATATTGTCTCCCTAAACTAGACACTATCATGACCAAAGGAGAGAAAGAAAAGAAACAATTTTTGAAAAAACTTTCTAAATAAGATTCAATCCTAGAGAAATAATGCCAACTGACTACTTTGATAGAAGCACAATTTTGCTTGGGAATGGACAAACATGGCTCTAGATTTCCATTTCTGTATTGATGCAACCAAAGGAAATGGTCACATACAATGCATAGCTCTAAGTAGTTACTCAATAAACAATAGTTGGTTTTGTTATTGTGGCTAGCCTTTTTGCTTCTTCTATCCATATGTCTTCTCAGACCAGGTACAAATGGGACTAGAGGGCTTTGTAAGACATCAGGCTGAATTTCCTAACCTGTTCACCCCACTACTAACCAGGCAGCTAAAAAACTAAGAACTCTTCCATTTGAGACTAGTGAAAATGACAGTTTCTTTCCCTTCATAAAAGGTAATATATCCCTCTCCTGCCACAAGTCCCAGTTCACTAGTAAACACATAATGTCATTTATGAGTTCTGTAAATTTGTTGAAAAGTCAAGGTTTTGCTGTTTCACATAGTTTAATTTTCCCAGATGTATTCTGTACATTAATGTCTGAGTATGGGGCAAGTATTCTTCTTGAACCTCCCTCTGCTCATTTCTGATCAAATTTCATTAAAAGTTATATTCTCCGGCTTGGCATTCCCAAAATGGACTGCTTGTTTCTGAAAAGATTAAGGTGATCTCTGGCATTCCCTAGTTATGCCTATTGACATATAGTTCTGTTTTTCATTCATTTCCTGTTTAACACAGCTGGTGAATGCATGGCAAGGTTTACTGAACTACTTTTGAGTTTTCAATATAACTTCCTTTCAAGAAATGTTTCTCTTCAAGATAAATTTTAATATACAGCAGGTATATTTATTCTAAGCTAATTTTGTTTCATTCCTACTGGCAGCAATTTTTTTTTTTCCCTCCAGTGTGTATCTACCCAGTCCTCAATTACCTGTCACCTCAAACATTCGCTTCTTGAATGAAGTGACAACATTTCCATCCTTCCGCCTGAGTAAGGGGCTGCTTCTCCTCTCTGCCACTTTCTGTTTTAACCTGGATCGCACCTTCAAGTTGGGCTCAGAGGCTGGGAATTGAGACAAAGAAAATAGATAAAAATTAAAAAATGGAGAGCCAATTGCTCCTGTGTAATAATAATAATAATTTTAAAAAAAGGCTCACCCTTTTCTTGGTCCCTTCTCATGTCAAATTAAAACCCAAGCATGTATATAAGGCATTGATTATAAATTAAACAGACAAATGTCATAGTTATTTTTATGAAACATGTGAAATATTATTCTACATCTCTAAATATAACGTGAAAAGAGAGTAAAAAATATGCTTTCTACCTATTTTATTGAGTAGAATTGGGATTGTTAACAGGAAGTTAAATGACTGAGTGTTTTTGGGTCAGAATAAGATTTATTATACTTTACTGTCAGTTCTTTTAATTCTCTCAAGGGTGAAACTCAAGAACCACTAAAAACGGTACCCTAATGTGATTTTAGAGACTCTTGGCTGACTTCTGGTAATAGGAAGACACCTCTACACAAAATAATTTATGTCTAATTCTGACTCCTGAAATATTTCAATGTCAGTAGTTTCTAACCTGAAATCCTGGGAAAATACACATGGTATAATAACACAAACCAAGTAGAATCACTATGAGTAAACCTTTGTATACAGTGAATACACAGTCAATTAGAAAGGAAGGGAGGCCAAGTCTTATAGGTAAAGTTCTGAGTTAGGTTATATATTCCAAAACACAAAAGTACATTATTCATATATATGTGTTACTTTGGTTACACTGTTCTAAGGAGTGATGCTCTATAATTTATCTTCATGCATTAAGTTTTGAAGTGATTGTACTTTAGAAGAATGGAAACATTGGGTTGATTCTGTAGTAGAAATCAATGATGATGGAGGCAGTGGTGATGATGATAATTAGGAAAACAATGCTTCTGAAGACAACTAACATTTATATAGTGATCACTATGTTCTACTACTGTCCTGAAATCTTTGTCAATATTAACTTCTTTAACCACAGAAAATCTAATGGGACAGAATCTACTTACACTTTGATTATTTCAGTGAGGAAACCAAAACACCGAGATGTAAGTAACTTGCCCAAAGTCATCAAAGTAAAAAGGGATGACGAAGCCAGCATCTGTACCCAGATAACCTAGCTCACATCTAATCTTCTAACACTGAAAATACTGCCCTTCAACCTTTCTTTATGTAGGAACAGCAGAACAAATATAGAACTGCTTTTCCAAAGCATTACTAATCACACATATCAGACACAATGTTATAATGCAGCTAGAATTCTGGAGCAGATAAAATGATTTTTTGAAGGAATTTTATAGTTCTGCCCAACTATAGAGGATATCAAAAGTAAAATTTACAATCTTCTATTACTCATTTATTTTTGATATCAAATACTTTAGTTTCCTCTTTGTTCTTCTCTCACTCACCTCTCTTTTTTTTAGATCTACCTTGGACTGAGAATCCTAGATTTTCTTGGAACTGGCTAGAGAAAATTAAAAAGTTAAATTGTGGGGGGCAGGGGGTTACAGCTGATTTTATGCACCCAAACACTAAAAATGTAAAAAAAAAGGGGGGGGACCTGGAAATATTGTAAAAGTAGAAAATGGCAGGAGATAAGGATAGAAATCAGGAATGAATACAAGAAGCCCAGTGACTAGAGACTGCAAGGGTCTTGCTTCCTGGGCCTTCCACCTTGAAGCAAAGAAGGGTAATAGTTTGGGGGAAGGATTGAAGTTCTTGCCAGAATTTCCAGGAGTGCAGATATTCCTTAACCCACTTGATTTTAGCAGAGAAGACTGAATCTGAACTACTAGCATCCAACATACCTGCAAATAAAGGGGAAAAGATGGAACTATATACTATTTCACTTAGATCACCACCCTCACCCCCCATACTTGGGCTTCCCTGGTGGCTCAGATGGAAGAGAATCCGCCTGCAACGCAGGAGACCCAGGTTTGATTCCTGGGTTGGGAAGATTCCCCTGGAGTAGGGAATGGCTACCCACTCCGTATCCTTGCCTGGAGAATTCCATGGACAGAGGAGCTGGGCAGGCTACAGATCACGGGGTGGCAAAGAGTCAGACACGATTGAGTGACTAACATACATATACCCATCCCCATATATTTATTTTTAAATGCCTTTAAAAACACCAATTTTGTCTCTGATAAGTTGTAGGTTAAAAAATATATTCCATTTCAAATTTAAAAAAATGAATCCCTAAATACTAACTATTAACATATTAGCATCTGCTGTCATCTTGCTTATAAGCCTAGGATAAAAATCACAGATTTTTAGATCTTGATCTAGACATGACTTTATGAATTCTAATGGATTCGGATGTTACAGACTGGCTCTCCAGAGGGAGTAAACCAAATGAACCATCACTTCAAAGATGGAGTAGAAAAGGCACCATGTTTCAGCAGGAATATGTGGAATTGGTACCACACATCCCACCTATGAGATTTTCAGTGTGCTTTTATTGCTTTCTGAGCCTGGCTCTACATTTGTGAATTCAAATATGAAACTCTAACATCTTCCTTATTTCACGGAACTTTGGCCATAGGACTAGATAACTAAGAATAACTGAAGATCTGGGTGAATGCAAAAGGGAAGAAAAAGGTTTTGGTTCAATTCAGTAGCTCAGTTGTGTCCAACTCTTTGCAACCCCATGGACTGCAGCACACCAGGCCTCCCTGTCCATCACCAACTCCCAGAGCTTGCTCAAACTCATGTCCAACAAGTCGATGATACCATCCAACCATTTCATCCTCTGTCGTCCCCTTCTCCTGCCTTCAATCTTTCCCAGCATCAGGGTCTTTTCCAATGAGTCAGTTCTTCGCATCAGGTGGCCAAAGTACTGGAGTTTCAGCTTTAGCATCAGCCCTTCCAATGAATATTCAGGACTGATTTCCTTTAGGATAGACTGATTGGATCTCCTTGCAGTCCAAGAGACTCTCAAGAGTCTTTTCCAACACCACAGTTCAAAAGCATCAATTCTTCGACGCTCAGCTTTCTTTATAGTCCAATTCTCACATCCATACATGACTACTGGAAAAACCACAGCCTTGACTAGATGGACCTTTGTTGGCAAAGTAGTGTCTCTGCTTTTTAATATTCCATCTAGGTTTGTCATACTTTTCTTCCAAGGGAAAAGTTAAGTTGCTGTTTAATCAACAGCAAAGAAAAAAAAATCATTTAAAGCAAACTTTATCAGTCAGTTCAGTTGCACAGTCCTGTCTGACTCTTTNCCTTGACTAGATGGACCTTTGTTGGCAAAGTAGTGTCTCTGCTTTTTAATATGCCATCTAGGTAGGTCATAGCTTTTCTTCCAAGGAGCAAGCATCTTTCAATCTCATGGCTGCAGTCACCATCTGCAGTGATTTTGGTTTAGGTAATTTTTATTATTGCTGCTACTGCCAGGGTTATACTAGGAATGAGAGAGCCAGGACTGAGCCCCAAATCCCCTGATACCCAGTCTAGTCCTCCTTCTCCTCACACATTGCACTAGCTGGGGTGGAATATCTGCAGTAAAGAAAATGAAAATGTGACAACAACTTAGAAAATCTTCATGTGCCACTTAAATATTCTACAGGAAACCTAGAATTCCAATTCCATTCAGAAAATGACTTCACAGGTCAGCAGAAAGCTTTTGTTCCTATGTATCTCTTTGAGAATGAGCTGGATATTCATCTTTTAAGTAGCTCTCTATAGTCAACATTAAAAAAAAAAAAGTGGACATCAGAGTAGGTATGAGAACGGGATTTTGGTTTCACGTCTATCATCTACTATCAGTCTGTTTATTTATGAAAGTCGGCTATGAAGATATCATTGTAGTTTATGGAGTCAAATGGATGTGCTTTAAGTGCCTATTTATGCATTTGGTATTTGGCTTTGGATGAATTACTTTATATCTTTAAATCTCAGTTTCTCATGTTAAAATGGAGATAGTTTGTTTTTCCTTTTTTTTTTTTTTTCCCTCCATTTGTCCCAGTAGATTGCATTTTCCTTCTTTCTCTGAGATCACAAGACCAAATCCTGGGGTTGCATCACCCCATCCCTTTGCTGGTTGGGTCTTGTTTGGACTCAGCCTACTGGTAAGACTGGCCAGTGATCGAAGAATTAAGGTGTTCGAGGTCAAATATCCTACGCTCTCTCTGCTATAGCGCTGCATCGCGGGGTATAGCTTTGTCTCTTTCTGATTTCATCTCCCTCTTGAAGGCTCCGTTCCACGGTTCCAGCTTTCCCAGCACTCTAGCAACCTTATTTCTTCTCTGTGCTTCTTCAGCACTAGGGGTGGGAATGGTTTCCTGCTGTACCCATTTTCTGGGTGCCTCAACATCCCCAAGCTGTTGTAAGCAGTCCCTTCATAAAAGCCTATGACTCACATTATGTGGGTTCTGTTACTTGCCAAAACTCTGATTAACACAGTTGTACATATTTTGCAAAGTTATCATGGAGTCAAACAAAATAATATCTAGTAGAAGATAAACCAGTGGTTCTCAGTTGGCAAAGATTTTTGACATTAGGGACATCTGGCAATGTCTGGAGATACTCTGATTGTCAGTATGGGGAGTTGCTACTGGAATGTAGTGGGTGGAGCCCAGGGATGTTGCTAAACATCCTACTATGCACAGGACAGCCCCACAACAAAGAATTATCTGGACCCAAATGGTATGGCCAAGTGTGAAAACTCTGGGGTAAGTAATCAGAAAATGGAAGATGTTAATAATTGTTCTACACAGAGGGAAATAAAGGGGATAATGATATATTGGGGATTCTCAAAGAGGATGTAGGAGAGTATCAGAAGAAAAAATAGATTATCAGAAACCAGGAAGTGCTACAGGTAGCTTAAAATAGTAAATATTTCAATATATTTTAAATTTAGAATTTTATTTAAAAACGTTCAAATCAAAGCTAGTCAACTTCCATTGGCATTGAAAATGTGCAGAAAAAGTCTGAATTCCAGTTCTCAACAGGGTAACATTTGAGACATAGTGATATATTTATCAATTGAGGACACAGGCTTGTAAAAACTAGCAATCACTGATACTCTATAAAGTACAACATAAATTTATTTTCTCAAAATATACAATCACAACTTTTCTAAGTAAAAGGCCAAGTCTATTGGTTTCAGCAAAAACTTCTGCCTGTATTTCACTTCTGATTTAGAGTCACCAGAAGTAGTAGTATCTTGGTGGTGAAGGCCAAGGTTGGAATGATAAATAACCATCATTTAGTCCTCATAATGCTTTATAAACTCACTCCTAACATTTCAGAAGCCCACACACCAAACTCAGCATGACATATACCCAGGCAGTAGAATTAATAACCTATTGTGCTGACTCAGTTTGCAGCCATTTTCAATTCTCTGGTCTCCCCAAAGACTGAAGATTTCTATTCCAGTGACTTACTAATGGGATGAAAATCCTCAGGAGCCCTGAAAGAGATCACTAACTGGGGAGACATTTTGCTTGTATTTGAATGTATTTCAGGCCTAGTTGCACTAACTGCCTTTCTATTTTTACTCCACACCTATCACTCTCTATATCTCAATTAATCACAAAAACAGAAGGCAAACTTTTAGTGTGTGTGCCCACTGAATATATTTGTTTGCTGAGATGAAAACACTGCATGAAAAATTGATTATCATTATTTAAATGAAAAAATATTAAAGATGAGAGAACTAAAACCTTTTCCTCTTTTTGGTTAAAAAACAAGTGAACAAAGGAAACAGAAAACATGTGAAAAATGCCTCATGAGTTAAATGTATCTGAAATCTTTTCTTCTCATACAAATCTCCCTAGTTCAAATGAACTTAGGTGTCAAAGGGTGTGAAAATAAACAATGAGAAGAGCAGTAAAGTTTGATAGCAGATGCAAAGGTTAAAAAATTAAGATTCTAAAGCACAGTAAGTCATAAGGTCCAGACGTTATTTCACTAAGAGATTGATGTGTGGAGTGCATATGTGAGTGTGCGAGTGTTATTTTGCATATGTACAAACATACAAACACAGAAGCTATCTTTTGTAGAGGCAAACAGGTCACTGGCACAGACAGACGGTAGACTCAGATTTCAGTGCTAACTATTTCATGTACTAACACCCGGCAATCCTGGGTGAGTTTTGGGATTTCCATGAGCTATTTTGTCATCTACTGGAGATGATATTTATAGATACAATATGCTGGAAGATTAAAGGGGTTGAATGAAGTTCCTAGTTCAACTGACTGGCCATCACAAAAAAGCTAGTCAATAGATAGATGTATAATAAATGAATGTATAATTATGTCCATATATAAGACGAAGAATGAATAAAATTAAAAGGTAAACAACTTAGCATGCAAGCACAAAGACAGAAGGCTACAAGTGGTTTATTCCTTTTGCTTAGGGCAGTTATTATCTATAATAACAACAAAAGTAACAGTGGTCCTTTTCTTTCACTCAGTATAGTTAAAATACTTTATGTTTACTGATTGACTCTTCACACTTTCCTCACTTCTTTTATTTCCCTGTTTATAATTTCTACTCAATTTACTGTGTGTCTTAAATATCCTACCATTTACAAAGAATGATTACCTACTTTGTGATTCTTGTCTTTGTTCATTTTTAATCCTAATTTGTGAATATTCTTTACATCAACAGTTTAGACAAAAATTCAATAACCACATATCATGGTATAAAGAAGTTCTTAATTCTCAGAAGAGATGTGATCATAGGAGAAAAGACTTTTCATTGAGTAATGGATAATGATAGTAATTAAAATTACAAATGATTTATCAAGATTAAGTACTAGATTAAGAAATACATCTTTATGTTAATGAATATTGGGGATATTCAACTATTTCACCTGCACATTTAGCACCACAATCATAAGTAAAATTTGGGGCTCCATTGTGAGTGCCACATCCCTTCTCTGACACTGTCAATTCTTCTGCAGGACTACATAGATAGCTGTCAGCTTATCCACCTAGCACCTTCTCTCCCCAGATTTCACCTGCTATTTCCCACTCCGAGGCCTATCTGTATTAATACATTCTGTCACTTGGAACCAAGTAGGCATAATCTATCACTCATTCACTCTATTTGGAATGTCCTTTCTGAAGATTAGTTTTCCTGGAATAGTTCCTGCCCAAGTCATTTCTCTCTTTTATGCTAGAACTGTAGCATGCCTAGCCACATGTGAACTGTTCAACCAAAGAGTCATTACAGTTATGAACTGACACTCTGGGGACATGTGTAAATTCTCTAAAGTTGATCTAAAAATATAGGTTATTCTAATTTAAAAATTTTATAAATAGACCAAACCTATGGATTTTTAAAATTAGCATTCAGAACAAAAGAGTATATCTAACACAACTTATGCTTTTTGAGGGGCTTGGATAACATGAATATTTAATGTTATGAATCAGATTTTATGCATTTTGATATCAAGGGACAAAATTTCTTGTCTAATTCTTTTTAATTACAACCAGTTATGATATGTATTTCATATGTTAAAGTTTTTTAAAAAATCATTTATTCAGAAATTTTAGCTTTTAATAATTAGCCACATTTATGGCAATATATGAATATAATTTCCTGGAAAAACTATAATAGTATTCAGAAATACTAATGTAGATATCCATCCATCCTCTTATTGACAACATATCAATTATGACACTATTTGTTCAAAGAGAATTATTCTTTTTCAAAATGCACACTGGTAAATATTAATCAATTTGTAGTATATTTATTTTATAATGACATTTACTGCCTTCTTCTAATTATGTGAATCATACATACATCTCAAAATTTCATACATGTTTGAAATTTTTGGAAATGTGAAGCATTTTGGAAATGGGAAATGAGTATACCCTACTATAATGTTTCTTTTGTGTTGTATATAATAGTATTTGAAAATGAGATCCTGTTTCTTCACTTAATGCATTATGAGTTTTTTTCCAGTAATTATATAGTCTTTAAAATGATTATTTATTCTGCTTTCATTTAAAATTTTATCATGAATCTTTTCCAATCATATATTCTTCTAAAAACACATCATGAGGATATGCCATGTGTTACTTAGCCACCTATACATGTGAGTACGCACCATTCTATTTAAGGCTCTGATAACATTGGTCACTTAGGTGATTTACAGTGTTTTACTTTCAAAGACAGAACAGTGGAAAATATCACTGGGAAGCCATGTGTATATTTCTGAGTATTTCCTCTCATCAGCGGAAATATTCTTTGGTTCTTCACATATGAAAACAACAATGACAAGTTCTTATGGTTGGGGGAAAAATCAATCACCATAAAGGGCAAGGAGTATTACAGAGACCCGGGAAGCAGGTCTCAGAGAAGTATGTGAGAACAACATGGAGGCTGAGCTTCCCTGGTGGCTCAGATGGTAAAGAATCTGCCCATGATGCAGGAGAACCAGGTTGGATCCCTGGGTCAGAAGATCTCCTGCAGAAGAGAATGGCTACCAACCCCAGTATTCCTACCTGGAGAATTCCATGGACTGAGGAGGCTGGTGGGCGACAGTCCATGGGGTCACAAAGAGTCAGACACAACTGAGAAACTAACACTTTCACTTTTCACTTTTTCTGGGAAACAGAAGCTCAGCCTAGAACAGAAGGGTTATTAGCTCTTGGTGGCATTTCCCTTAGCATCTATGAATGCTTCAACTCCTGAGCCAGAGCAGGCACCTCCACAGCAGAAAGCCCATGACAGAGCCCTGGGCTTCCTCAATCCAAGAGGAGCACTTTGTGTTGAACCTTGATTTCTTTTCTTTGCAGTGTTTTCTCCACAGTGCCTGATGCTCAGCTGGCTTAGGCAGCACCCTGAAAAACTCTACTGAGAGATGGAATACACAAACTACTTACTCAATGCTGGGGTTTGTTTTTGTGCTTCATACTAGGACAGAACAACAGATAATTATTTCAAAAAATTTTATGACATTTAAAGCACAAATTACCATTTTTAACAGATAAAATATTTTAATCAAATACTGTGATTCTGAACAGAAACAACTAATAATAAGTAATGAGATAATTCATCACTTTTATAGTTAAATTCAACATTCTGTTCAGTTGGTTTCATTGTTTATTTAGTTTAGAGTTATTAATACTGAGAACCAAAGTTGTAAAGTTCTGTGAGGAGTGAGTACATATCTAGCTATGTTTCCATTGTTTATTCAGCACTTATACAGTGCCTACTACATAGGTCAAATTCATTAGCTATTTACCTAATGAATGAATCAACGAATGGGAAAAGCAGTGTGGTTAAGTGCTGAAGCAACTTCTCAAAAGATAGACTAGAGAGATTTTTCCTACTGGGCATTCATGGCCTAGCAAGAACAAATAACACACTAAATGTGATCACTGCCATGTGACAGGTATAAGAGGAGCCTTGGAGCTGGGAGGTAGAGATTCCTTTCCCTAGAGGAAAGGAAGTCCTGAGGACTGAGAGAGATTCTGACAGGTAGAGGTGAGAGGGAAGCTCAGTTCCAGGCAGAGGATGCAACCCTGTCCAGGGGAAGATACTGGCAAATTCAAGGGATGGAGATTAAATACACTAGCCTGGTTGGGGGGTGGGGAGGGGAGGAGGAAGCAATACTAAATGAAGATAAGGCTTCAAAAATAAATGTCAAGCAAAATTTAGCTAAATTAGGCAATTATACCAACATAACTCAATATGCTAACAGAGGTTACTCAATGTATGTCTTTACACTCCTTCTTATGTTGGCATGTAGACATGCTAAGACCTTTCCCATTCAAATAAAAATAAGCCCCCCTGAGATACAGATATTATTAGCTACTCTCTGCATTTATACTTTAATTCACAGTAAGGCTTTTTTATTTTTAAGTAGCCTTACACTTGCCACCACCATTTTCTAACTTCAAGCCACTGCAATACGGCTCTAACTCTCACCGTTTCACTGAAACTGCTCTACCACACATATCACTTGGGACAGCAAATGCATTAATTAATTTTGTGTCTTTTCTCAGCACTGAACAACGACATAGACTCATGGTGTGTCTTTATAGCTGTTGAATGAAAAACAAAATGTTCTCATATATTCAAGCATGAAAGGAAACTTGGAGTAAAAGATTGGGTTTCAAATGTTGTTGAGAAGAGAACTAGCTGAACTTCAGCTTTTCTAATTTGTAAGAATTTCTTGATGTTGAACTTCATGGCAAGAGGCTTTATAGATCAGCTGTGGAATGCCAGAGGAATTTCATTTGTCTGGCAAACATCAAGAATACCACGTTTGGAGTCGAGGAAATACACATCACATACAAAATACCTTTCTATGTTAATTCCCTTATATGCTTTATTTTTTCAAATGTAAGATATTTTATTTATGTAAAAGCAGAAATAAATTTTGAAAATCTGTATTCTGAAAATAAAGCAAAATTTTGAATTATCACTTCAATAAAACAAACTAGACTAGGGGCATGTTTCTAAAAGTCCTCAAGTTCTAAAATTTCATACTTAAAAATAAAATTCAAAATTAATTACTTATGCTTTTAATCTCCTTTCAGTAATAAACTGATCAGTTTAATTAGAAGCTTGTCACAACTAGAGGAAAGCTCACACAGCACAACCTCAAATAAATAAATAAATAAATAAACAATAGAAGACCCAGCACTGCCCTAAATAAATAAACACATAGTTAAAAAACAATACATCTAGTATAGGAGATAAATAAAACTATGAAGTATGCAATGTAATTTTTCATGCACATTTCATGGTTTTATTTATCTCCTATAGATCTGCACTGGGGTGACCCTATATTTGATGGGGGCACATGGTAGAACAGCATATAATTCTTTCCAGAAAACCTGAGAGTCAGGATGGTATGGTTGGAAAACTAATACCAATCTTCTGATAACTACTTGAGTATCACCATAAATCTAAACTTTATTGTACACATTTGTGCTATCAGCATGAACTTACTTTGCTTATACTCATAAGAGTCTGGAGCTATTTTCCAGTCTTGACTGTGATAATAACTATGTGACTTGGGTCAAGTTTTATTATTATCCAATGTTTCTGTGCCTCAATTTTCCTGTCTGAAAATATGGACAATAATATCCATTCTTCTGACTTTAAAGACTTCAAGAGTATTGATTAGAATAGTAAACAGAGTAAATCACCATCAAATTTTAGACGCTGTACAACCTACTTTCTTCAAATATATTACTTTGAAATTTTCATCTCTGATGTTTATCTGAAAATTTTTAGCTCTCTCCCATAAAACTGTAAAATCATTCTCTAGCTTTTATTTCATTTGTTTGCTTCATTTTCTTCTGACTTGTCCAGTTATAACCATGTAAAATCAATCACCCTAAAGACCTGTACTCTGAAAACTCTAAGACAGTAATGAAAGAAATTGGAGACAACACTAATGGAAAGATATATAATGTTCTTGCATTGGTAGAATCAATACTGTGAAAATGACTATATTAACCAAAGCAATCTACAGACTCAGCGCAATTCCTACCAAATTACCCATGGCATTTTTCACAGAACTAGAATAAGAAAATCTTAAAACTTGCACAGTGACACAAAAGACCCCGAATAGCCAAAGTAATTTTGAGAAAGAAAGCAGAGCTGGAGGAATCAGGCTCCCTAATTTCATACTATACTACAAAGTTCCAGTCATGAAACTAGTATGGTACTAGAAAAAATAATAGAAATATAGATCAATGAAATAGGATAGAAAGTCCAGAAATAAAGTCGCACACCTATGGTGAATTAATCTATGACAAAGAAGGCACGATTATACAATGGAGGAAAGACAATCTTTTCAAAAACTGGTGCTGGGATAACTGGATGTGTAAATACATAAAAAATGAATTTAGAACACTGTTTAACATCATACACAAAAATAAACTCAAAATGGATTAAGACCTAAACGTAAGACTGCTGCTGCTGCTGCTGAGTTGCTTCAGTTGTGTCTGACTCTGTGAGATCCCATAGACAACAGCCCACCAGGCTCCGCTGTCCCTGGGATTCTCCAGGCAAGAACACTGCCATTTCCTTCTCCAATGCATTAAAGTGAAAAGTGAAAGTGAAGTCGCTCAGTCATGTCCGACTCTGCACGACCCATGGACTGCAGCCTGCCAGGTTCCTCCATTCATTGGATTTTCCAGGCAAGAGCACTGGAGTGGGGTGCCATTGCCTTCTCCGAAACGTAAGGCTGGATATCATCAAATTCTTAGAGGAAAACACAAGCAGAACACTCTCTGAAAATAAATCACAACAGCATCTTTGTCGATCGGTCTCCCAGAGTAATATAAATAAAAACAAAAATAAACCAAGGAGACCTAATTAAACTCAAAAGCTTTTGCATAGCAAAGGAAACCAAAAGTAAAACAAACAAACAAAAAAGACAACCCACAGAACAGGAGAAAATATTTGCAAATGATGCAACCAACAAGCAGCTCATGTAGCTCAATATCATAAAAACAAACAGCCTAATGAAAAACTGGGCAGAAGACCTAAATAGACATCTCTCCAAAGAAGACATACAGATGGCTGAGAGGCCCATGAAAAGATGCCCAACACTGCTAATTATTAGAGAAATGCAAATCAAAACTGCCAGGAGATAACACCTTATACCAGTCAAAATGGCATCATCAGGAAATTTACAAACAATAAATGCTGGAGTTGTATCAGGCAGAATAATGTTCCCAGGGCAAAGAAGTCTATGTCCTACTCCCCAGAACTTGTGACTGTCACATTACAAGGTAAAAAGATATTAAGTTTGCAAATGGATTTAAGATTGCTAATCAGCAGGTTTAAAGATGAGATTATTCTGGATTATTCAGGTGGGCTAATATAATCACAAGGGTTCTCTAAAAATATGGAAAAGGCAGAAGTATCAGAGTGATGCAGTGCAACAAAGACCAATTAGTCATTTATGAGTTTGAAGATGAAGAGGGGGCCAGAAGCCAGAGAGTGTGGGCAACCTCCAGAAACTGGAGAAAGTAAGGAGACAGACTTGCTCCAAGTACAGTAAGACAATAAATATGTGTTGTTTTAAGTAACTAAGTTTGTGTGAATTTATTACAGGAGCCATAAGAAGTCAACAGAGCAGTCTAAAGGATCTCAAACCTGGCACTGCTTTGGAAGACTGAATAGTCTGAAATACTGATTCTGACTAGATCAGATTTCACTGTGTTATATATATATGTATATAGTTTGTTTGTTTTAGGTAAGAAAGAATATTAAAGAAAACTATTAATGATACATGCCCATCATTTAGCAGAAATACCAAGACAATAATTTGCTTATAATTAATATTTAACACTATATCAGATATCATTTTTATACAAAGGTAAGATTTTAATTAGTATATTTACTTATTTGTAAAATAATCCAACAAAGAAAGTAAAAGACAAAAATGTAGCTTATTTCTTTAAAATTTTTCTGTTAATGTTCCGTAAGGGTGTAAGTTAAGGATCATTTATTTTAATCCCCAAATGCTGAGTACTTTGTACATTCTAAATAGCTTCAAAAGAAGCTAAAACTCATTCAAGTGGGAACATTTTATTTTTTTAAAGCAGATTTCTTTTGAGATATTAAGTTATTAAGCCCAATAACAACTGTATAAAGCCCATTGCTAAGAACAATTTCCCCTTTTGGTGCAATGTAAGTAATAGAAGGGGAGAAAAACAGTTTAAATCTCTAATTAGCCACTTTCAAAATGTACTTAATTAAAATATTTTTTACCTTTATATATGATCTTTATGGTATGAGATACAATTCTACTCTCCTGCAACTTAATCAGCTAAATATAAAATGTAACCTTCCATCTGGTAAATCAATTTAACAGACATAATTGTGCCCTACCATAACTCAATAAGACACTGAGGAAAACCATTGAAATGCTATTTCCTTTTCTTTAGAAGAGAATTATGTACAATTTCAGCATGCTTTGCATTTCTAAAAGTTAAAGTCAACAGGGAGGTATCATTCTCCTTTACATGAGTTTCCCATGAGAAAATCAAAAGCAAAGTATAAAGCTTGTGCTGTTATTCATGAAACACTCCTTAATACTAACTTGGCTTTAACCAGAATATATTATTTGGCAGCTAAAACCTTTAATTAGAGTTGTGGTTTGAGCAGATTTTCACTGAATTTATGTTCTATAAGGACTCAAAGAACAGCACTGTTTTTCTAACCAGCAGATTCGAATTCAGGTCGTTTAAATGTACTTGAGCTACGTGTGGAAAAAAAGAGAATGTTGCTCTGATTCTCATTTTATTGACTTTAATTATGATTCAACATTTCTGAACAAGTACTAACAACAGATAGACAAGAAAGAGAATGAGATGCTCCTTCTAACAAAAATGTCTTGAGCATTTGCTGTGTGCAAGGCTGTATATACTAGATACTATGGAAAGAAGGAGTACTTATTAGAAAAGATGATTCCTACACTAAAAAAGAGAAAGAACTGGTGGGGGAAAGCTTTTAACTCAGGGATGGATTGGACAAGAGGAGAGAGAAGATGATGGAGCCAAAGTGGAACACAAAAGTCAAACCTGCATAATTAGGGGAGAGGTATTAGCAGAACTGAGAAAAATCAGGGTGATGAGCAAGTTTTGAGGTGGAGGATGTTGTTCAGTCGCTCAGTTGTGTCCAATTCTTTGCAATCCCATGGACTGCAGCAGGCCAGGCTTCTGTGTCCTTCAGCATCTCCCAGAGATTGCTCAAACTCATGTCCATTGAGTCGATGATGCCATCCAACCATCTCAGCCTCCGTTGCCCACTTCTCCTCCTGCCCTCAATGTTTCCCAGCACCAGGGAAAGTGAGTCAACTCTTCGCAGCAGATGGCCAAAGTATTGGAGCCTCAGCTTCAGCATCACTTCTTCCAATGAATATTCAGAGTTGATTTCCTTTAGGATTGACTGGTTTGATCTCCTTGCTGTCCAAGAGACTCTCAACAGAGTCTTCTTCAGCAGTACAGCTGGAAAGAATCCATTCTTCGTTGCTAAACCTTCTTTAAGGTTCAACTCTCACATCCATACATGACTACTGAAAAAACCATAGTTTTGATTATATGTGGAAGATGGGAGATCAACTTTTAAACCTGGTTTGGATCAGTTCAGTTCAGTTCAGTTGAGTCACTCAGTCCTGTCCAACTCTTTGCCTGGTAAGTTAAGCTAACTGCAGCACATCTTGGAAATGTCAGCCTGGAATCCACTAAAGGGTTCAGAGTTATAGATGTGGGTTTAGATCACAAATGAAAGAAATTAAACAAAAAAAATGTCAAGATGGCTTTGATCAGTCTGTTCACTGTAGGAATGCGAAAGCTGGGGTAAGCTTTACTATCAGAGAAACCTATTGATTAGAATGAATAAGAACCAGAATTAAAGCCTTTAGGGGAGTGATGATAATTAAAGCATGGGGAAATTAAAACAATGGAACAACATACAGAGAAGAGACAACTGGACTATAGAAACCACAAGTTTTTTGGCATTAAGGTATGAAGGATATGGTCATGAAAATAGAGAGAGTACAGATGAACGGAAGTACAGCATACAAAATTAACATTTAAAAGAGGAACAGTTGGTCAATGAGGCTNTTTAGGGGAGTGATGATAATTAAAGCATGGGGAAATTAAAACAATGGAACAACATACAGAGAAGAGACAACTGGACTATAGAAACCACAAGTTTTTTGGCATTAAGGTATGAAGGATATGGTCATGAAAATAGAGAGAGTACAGATGAACGGAAGTACAGCATACAAAATTAACATTTAAAAGAGGAACAGTTGGTCAATGAGGCTTAAAGTCACAAAAAATAAAAAGGAAACCTGAGAAAAATCCATTGACTTGGAGATTTGTAATCATTGGTGTTCTTTAAGAATACTGATACAGAAGTGAAAGTGAAAATCACTCAGGAATATCTGACTCTTTAGGACCCTATGGACTATATAGCCCATGGAATTCTTCAGACCAGAATACTGGAGAGGGTAGCCTTTGCCTTCTCCAGGGAATCTTCCCAACCCAGGGATTGAACCCAGGTCTACCCACAATGCAGGGGGATTCTTTACCAGCTGAGCCACAAGGGAAGCCTGATACAGAAGAGAAATAGAGCTGAATCAGATGATATATTCACTTCTATAACATCATAACCTAAGAGAATAATATCATTTTTCTGACCTCATTTACATAGATGATGAAATAAGTTCAAATTTTGACAATAAAAGAAGGATAGAAAAAACAAGAATAACATTTAAATTTTTACATTTTTTTAAAAAAAAAAACAACATTTTTTAGACATAGGATTGATTTTGAGGGTTGGAACGTTATAGAAGGGGCTTGTTAGTCAGAAGACAGAAGATGCTTGACTTAGGGGGATAATCACTAAGTCTCTTGGCTCCTTGAAAGCAACCACAGTCTAATAATCCGAGTGAGCAGTTTTTGGCCCAGAATTACTGCTGAATAAAAGTCTGCTCTCCTCTCCCACCTCATTCAGAAAAACTGAAAGGGACGCCTTTAAAAACTACCTTTTCTTTGGAACATATAAACTAGAAGATTGCTATTGAAACTGAGAATGACAGAATTTAAGAAATGACCTGCATCCTTTGCAATCTTCTTTCTGTGATGTAGCAGAAAAGCAGACTATATTCAGTGTCAGAGGAAGATGTCTCCCTGACCATCCACCTCAATCACTAAATTCCTATTCAACTCTACCCATCTTTAATTTCCTTCTAATGATACATTTAGCATACACTAACCTTTTAAACTATATATTTTAATATAATTTCTACCAACACGTTTCAAAATGACTTCCTTCTTATCAACCTAAAATTTCAACCTTTAATACTGAAATTTTTTTAAATTCAAAAGTTCACTGTAATTATAAATTTCCTGATCTTTTATTTTTTAGATTTTCCTTAATAGAGAGGAAACCTTAATAACCATGGTCTTGCCTCATGTGGCAATATCTCCTTTCCTTCCTCTGATGGAGTACTTTCCTGTGTTCGCACGTCATTCAACGCTAGGATTAATCCTACTGACACTGAATTGTATGATTCACTTAATATCTTATTTCTAACCAAATGAAAGGTAAGATGATGTTTCCAATACCTATCACTGAAATAACCAAAATGTCATTGCTCTTCTTACCTTCATAGCAGAGCTCTTCATCTTTGAATTCCCTACCTCGTTAACTTTCTCCTACCCTGCAGCTCTCCCTGAGGCTTCCCCCCAATTCGCTAAACATTCATAATCATATCCTCCTTCCCTCTCTGCTGCTTCTCTGCTTCCCTCTCTCTGTCACACACACACACACACACACACACACAAACCTTTTTCTTCTAAAGGAGTCCAAACTTCAAAATCTCACTAAGTTTTCTAGTAAGTGATCCAAGAAAACTCCAACTTTCAATCAGTGAACTTTAATTTCATTTCATATGTTATATTCCCACCTTTAATCGATATAATAAAAAAAATTCATCAACTTTCTTCTCAAGCCAGAAGGAATGACCTTCCACAACATCTTTACACTGACTGTCTTTATCATTGTTTCCAGCTCTAGTGAAATCTACAGTGCTTGCTAATACCTAAATATTTTGGTGTCAGAAAGACTGGAATTAGAATTCTACCTTTGTTGTTTCCTTGCTCTGTGAACTTGGATACATTTATAAGCTGAGTAGTATTTTTTATAATAGTTGGTTAACCTCTGTGCTTTTATTCTCTCCTTTTATTCAGATCAGCACATAATAGCCAACTCATATCTCTCTCTAAAGGTTTTATTGTTTCATGTTAATTTCATACATAAAAATGCACTGCACTGACTTTTTGGCTCTTCTTCTTCCCCTGGGCTTCAAGGGACAGTGAATTAGTGCAAACTGTGTCTCACATGGGCTTCCAGGATCCGGCACGACATTATTAACAGAAGTCTCTCTTTGTGCTGTCTAAAATAGATCCTTCACCTTAAGATGCTCACTCCTCAACACTATGTCTTTTCTATTTTTCCCTAACTCTCCACCTAAACATTGTTGAGGTTATAGTGTGGAACCATCTCTGCACTAAAATTTCCCTATCTGCTTCTAAAACTCTATAAATAACTTTAGTAACATTAAACACATCATGATCTTAATGATATAATATTCAGTATAATGAAATATTTTGGAGAATAAAATTGCTAATGATTATAAAACAAATACATAAACAAACATGCCTTTCATTTGTATTTATCCTATGTGTTTTCATAAATAGTCCAGTTATCTTAAAGGCAGAAAACAGTTTAACTTGTCATCTGAATCAAAAGAAGCATAATAATGAGCTATAAAAGAAATGGAGAAAACATTTCTAGAGTTTTTTAAGTATAAATTTTCAGTTCAGTTCAGTTCAGTCGTTCAGTCGTGTCCGACTCTTTGTGACGCCGTGAATTGCAGCACGTCAGGCCTCCCTGTCCATCACCAACTCCTGGAGTTCACTCAGACTCACATCCATCGAGTCAGGGATGCCATCCAGCCATCTCATCCTCTGTTGTTCCCTTCTCCTCCTGCCCCCAATCCCTCCCAGCATCAGAGTCTTTTCCANTCTGCCATAAGGGTGGTGTCATCTGCATATCTGAGGCTATTGATATTTCTCCTGGCAATCTTGATTCCAGCTTGTGCTTCAGTCAGCCTGGCATTTAGCATGAAATGGCAACCCACTCCAGTACTCTTCCTGGAAAATCCCATGGATGGAGGAGCTTGGTGCAGGCTACCGTCCATGGGGTCACAAAGAGTCAGGCTTGACTGAGCGACTTCACTTTCACTTTCTTTCACTCTGCATATAAGTTAAATAAGCAGGGTGACAATATACAGCCTTGACGCACTCCTTTTCCTATTTGGAACCAGTCTGTTGTTCCATGTTCAGTTCTAACTGTTGCTTCCTGACTTGCATACAGATTTCTCCAAAGGCAGGTCAGGTGGTCTGGTATTCCCATCTCTCTCAGAATTTTCCACAATTTGTTGTGATCCACACAGTCAAAGGCTTTGGCATAGTCAATAAAGCAGAAACAGATATTTTTCTGGAACTCTCTTGCTTTTTCCATGATCCAGTGGATATTGGCAATTTGATCTCTGGTTCCTCTGCCTTTTCTAAAACCAGCTTGAACATCTGAAAGTTCACAGTTAACGTACTACTGAAGCCTGGCTTGGAGAATTTTGAGCATTACTTTACTAGCGTGTGAGATGAGTGCAATTGTGTGGTAGTTTGAGCACTCTTTAGCATTGCCTTTCTTTGGGATTGGAGTGAAAACTGATCTTTTCCAGTCCTGTGGAAAAGTTTTCCAAATTTGCTGGCATATTGAGTACAGCACTTTCACAGCATCTTTTTTAGGATTTGAAAGAGCTCAACTGGAATTCCATCACCTCCACTATCTTTGTTCATAGTGATATTCCTAAGGCCCACTTGACATCACATTCCAGAATGTCTGGCTCTAGGTTAGTGATTACACCATGGTGATTATCTGGGTCATGAAAATCTTTTTTTGTATAGTTCTCCTGTGTATTCTTGCCATCTCTTCTTAGTATCCTCTCCTTCTGTTAGGTCCATACTATTTCTATCCTTTATTGAGCCCATCTTTGCATGAAACGTTCCCTTGGTATCTCTAACTTTCTTGAAGAGATTTCTAGTCTTTCCCATTCTATTGTTTTCCTCTATTTTCTTTGCACTGAGTACTGAGGAAGGCTTTCTTATCTCTCCTTGCTATTCTTTGGAACTCTCCATTCAGTTGGGTATATCTTTCCTTTTCTCCTTTGCTTTTTGCTTCTCTTCTTTTCACAGCTATTTGTAAGGCCTCCTTAGATAGTCATTTTGCTTTTTTGCATTTCTTTTTCTTGTCAATGGTCTTGATCCCTGTCTCCTGTACAATGCTACAAATTTCCGTCCATAGTTCATCAGGCACTCTGTCTATCAGATGTAGTCCTTTAAATCTATTTCTCACTTCCAATGTTAAATCACAAGGGATTTGATTTAGGTTACACCTGAGTGGTCTAGTGGTTTTCCCCACTTTCTTCAATTTAAGTCTGAATTAGGCAATAAGGAGTTTATGATCTGAGCCACAGTCAGCTCCTGGTCTTGTTTTTGCTGATTGTATAGAGCTGCTCCATTTTTGGCTACAAAGAATATAATCAATCTGATTTGGGTATCAACCATCTGGTGATGTCCCTGTGAAGAGTCTTCTCTTGTGTTGTTGGAAGAGGGTGTTTGCTATTACCAGTGTGTTCTCTTAGCAAAACTCTATTAGCCTTTGCCCTGCTTCATTCTGGATTCCAAGGCCAAATTTGCCTGTTACGCCAGGTGTTTCTTGACTTCCTACTTTTGCATTCCAGTCCTCTATAATGAAAAAGACATCTTTTGGGGTGTTAGTTCTAGAAGGTCTTGTAGGTCTTCATAGAACCATTCAACTTCAGCTTCTTCAGCATTACTGTTCAAGAAATAGACTTGAATTACCGTGTTTTTGAATGGTTTGCCTTGGAAATGAATAGAGATCATTCTGTCATTTTTTAGATTGCATCCAAGTACTGCATTTTGGACTCTTGTTGACTATAACTGCTACTCCATTTCTTCAAAGGGATTCTTGCTCACAGTAGTAGATTTAATGGTCATGTGAATTAAATTCACCCATTCCAGTCCATTTTAATTTAGGTCAACAATGGAAAACAAATATAACTGATCCTGGATAAGCATTGTACTCAACTGATGGAAGCAGATATACAAGGGTAAATCAAAAAGAAGGCTACTAGCTGTGAGTCTTCATTATTTTCCAGGGATATTTAAAACAATACTCATATAAAAGGTTTTCAAGATTATTGTTGTTTAGGTGCTAAGCCATGTCCTGTGTCTTTGCAACCCCATGGACTGTAGCCTGCCAGGCTCCTCTGTCCATGGGATTTCTCAAGCCAAGACTGCTGGAGTGGGTTGCCATTTCCTTCTCCAGGGTACTTCATGACCCAGGGATCAAACCCACATCTCCTGCATTGGCAGGCAGATTTGTTACTATTGAGCCACTAGGGAAGCACAGCCTAATTTTTCTCCCCTTACACTGCAGCACTTCTGATCATCCTATAAGGAAATGGAAATATCCCTTCCTTAAGTTAGTCATCTCCCACTTAACATATTTTCTTCTATTTGTTACTCTGGAGGGAGCAAAATCTAAGTAATAGTCAGATTTTCTTCAAATGGACAAATTCACTAGAACAGTTCAGTCATTCAGTCATGTCCAACCCTTTGTGACCCCATGGACTACAGCACACCAGGCCTCCCTGTCCATCACTAGCTCCTGGAGCTTGCTCAAACTCATGTCCATCATGTCAGTGATGCCATCTGACCATCTCATTCTCTGTTGTCCCCTTCTTTTCCTGACTTCAATCTTTCCCAGCATCAGGGTCTTTCCCATGAGTCAGTTCTTCACATCAGGTGGCCAAAGTATTGGAGTTTCACCTTCAGCATCAGTCCTTCCAATGAACATTCAAGACTGATTTCCTTTGGGATTGACTGGTTGGATCTCCTTGCTGTCCAAGGGACTCTCAAGAGTCTTTTCCAACACCACAGTTCAAAAGCATCAATTCTTCTGTGCTCAGCATTTTTTATGGTCCAACTCTCACATCCATACATTATTACTGGAAAAAACTTAGCTTTGACTAGATGGACCTTTGTTGGTAAAATAATGTCTCTGCTTTTTAACATGCTGTCTAGGTGGGTCATAGCTTTTCTTCCAAGCAAGTGTCTCTTAATTTCATGACTGCAGTCACCATCTGCAGTGATCTTGGAGATCAAGAAAATAAAGTCTGTCACTGTTTCCATTGTTTCCCCATCTATTTGCCATGAAGTGATGGGACCAGATGCCATGATCTCAGTGTTTTTTATTTAATTAACTTTTTTAATGGAAGAATAATTGCATTACAGAATTTTGTTGTTTTCTGTCAAACCTCAATATGAATCAGCCATAGATATACATATATCCCCTCCCTTTGTAGTGTCCCTCCCGTCTCCCTCCCCATCCCACCCATCTAGGTTGATACACAGCCCCTAACTGAGTTTCCTGAGCCATACAGCACATTCCCACTGGCTATCTATTTCATATATGATAATGTAAATTTCAATGATCTTAGTTTTTTGAGTGTTGAGTTTTAAGCCAATTTTTTCACTCTCCTCCTTCACTTTCATCAAAAGGCTCTTTAATTCTTCTTTGCTTTCTGTTATAAGGGTGATATCATCTGCATATCAGCTTATTGATATTTCTCCCGGCAATCTTGATTCCAGCTTGTGCTTCATCCAGTCTGACATTTTGCATGATGTACTCTGCATATAAGTTAAATAAGCAGGGTGACAATATACAGCCTTCATGTAATCCTTTCCCAGTTTGGAACCAGTCTGTTGTTACATGTCCAGTTCTAACTGTTGCTTCTGACTTACATACAGATTTCTCAGGAAGCAGGTAAGGTGGTCTGGTATTCCCATCTCTTCAAGAATTTTCCACAATTTGTTGTGATCCACACAGTCAAAGGCTTTGGCGTAGTCAATAAGCTGAGGTAGATGTTTTTCTGGAACTCTCTTGTTTTTTCAATGATCCAGCAGATGTTGGCAATTTGATCTCAGGTTCCTCTGCCTTTTCCAAAACCAGCTTAAACTTCTGGAAGTTCACAGTTCACGTTTTGAAGCCTAGCTTGCAGAATTTTGAGCAATACTTTGCTAGTATGTGAGATGAGTGCAATCGTGCAGCAGTTTAAACATGCTTTGGCATTGCCTTTCTTTGGGATTGGAATGAAAACTGACTTTTTCCAGTCCTGTGGCCACTGTTGGGTTTTCCAAATTTGCTGGCATATTGAGTGCAGTATTTTAGGATTTGAAAGAGCTCAACTGAAATTCCATCACCTCCACTAGCTTTGTGTGTAGTGATGCTGCCAAAGGCCCACCTCACTTTGCACTCCAGGATGTCTGGCTCTAGGTGAGTGATCACACCATCCTGGTTATCTGCATCATAAACATCTTTTTGTATAGTTCTTCTGAGTATTCTTGTCACATCTTTATACCTTCAGCTACTGTTAGGTCCATACCATTTGTGTCCTTTGTTGCGCTCACCTTTGCATGAAATGTTCCCTTGCTATCTCTAAGCTTCTTGAAGAGATCACTAGTCTTTTCCATTCTATTGTTTATTTCTTTTCACTGATCACTGAGGAAGGCTTTCTTATCCCACCTTACTACTCTTTGGAATTCTGCTTTCAAATGAGCATATCTTTTCTCCTTTTCCTTTCACTTCTCTTCTTTTCTCAGCTATTTGCAAGGCCTCCTCAGACAACTATTTTGCCTTTTTGCATTTCTTTTTCTTGGGGATGGTCTTGATCACTGCCTCCTGTACAATGTCATGAACCTCCCTCCATAGTTCTTCAGGTTGTCTGTCTATCATATCTAATCCCTTGAATCTATCTGTCACTTCCACTGTGTAATTGTAAGGGATCTGATTTAGGTCATACCTGAATGGTCTAGTGGTTTCCCTACTTTCTTCAATTTAAGTCTGAATTTTGCAGTAAGGAGTTCATAATCTGAGCCACAGTCATCTCCAGNGGTTGTCTGTCTATCATATCTAATCCCTTGAATCTATCTGTCACTTCCACTGTGTAATTGTAAGGGATCTGATTTAGGTCATACCTGAATGGTCTAGTGGTTTCCCTACTTTCTTCAATTTAAGTCTGAATTTTGCAGTAAGGAGTTCATAATCTGAGCCACAGTCATCTCCAGGTCTTTTTTCCTTTGCTGACTGTATAGAACTTCTCCATCTTTGGCTGCAAATAATAATCAATCTGGTTTCGGGATAAACCACCTGATGATGTCCACATGTAAAGACTTCTCTTGTGTTGTTGGAAGAGGATGTTTTCTATGACCATTACATTCACTTGGCAAAACTCTGTTACACTTTGCCCTATTTCATTTTGTAATCCAAGGCCAAACTTGTTTCTTACAACAGGCACCTCTTGTCTTCCTACTTTTGTGACCCAACTTTATCATTAAAGTTTATTCACTAGAGTAGTGGTGCCCAAACTTCATCAAACACTAGAATCAACTCAGTTTGTTAAATCTAGCTTCTTGAGGTCTTCCCAGAGTTTCTGATCTAGCAGGTCTAGTGTGGCTTCTTTATTTCCAGGAAACTCTAAACGGGTTGGACAGTGCTGGTTGGACTTTGCTAATTACTTCACTGAGGTTTCCAGGAAGGTCTATTCACAAGTGTGACCACTGCAATTCATATTTAGAAAAGCTAATAACTACCAAAAAAAAAAAATCACTACACATTCCCATGCAAAAGCAAACATTTAGGGAGTTACAGATTTACTAATTAGCTTGATTTACTAATCTTACTAATTAGCAGATTTACTAATCTGCTTTATCTGTATAACAAAAACATTTGTGGCATTTCAGTTCAGTTCAGTTCAGTCCCTCAGTCGTGTCCGACTNTGGTTGGATGGCATCACTGACTCGATGGACGTGAGTTTGAGTGAACTCCGGGAGTTGGTGATGGACAGGTAAGTCTGGCGTGCTGCGATTCATGGGGTCACAAGGAGTCGGACACGACTGACAACTGAACTGAACTGAACTAAACTGAATAGTAACATTGGTTACATGTGCTAGATAACATTTTAAGTGTCTTATCTATACATCACTTGTTTCCATCCAATAACTCTTGGAATACATCTTGCTATTTGTCACCAGTTTTTATAGACAAGGAAACAGTCACAGAGCAGTTAGTAATTTTCAGTTATCATTTTACTTATATGAAGCATCTTTTAATTTCATGGCTACAGTCACCATCTGCAGTGATTTTGGAGCCCCCTAAGATACAGTCTGACACTGTTTCCACTGTTTCCCCATCTATTTCCCATGAAGTGATGGGACCAGATGTCATAATCTTCGTTTTCTGAATGTTGAGCTTTAAGCCAGCTTTTTCACTCTCCACTTTCACTTTCACCAAGAGGCTTTTTAGTTCCTCTTCACTTTCTGCCATAAGGGTGGTGTCATCTGCATATCTGATGTTATTTATATTTCTCCCAGCCATCTTGATTCCAGCTTGTGCTTCTTCCAATTCAGCTTACTACCATATAAATTTAATTATAAAATATTCCAGAAGGGCAGTGTTTGTATGACATAAGTAGCAAGGACATTAAGAGAGATGAACTGTAAAAGATTTCAGCTTGGGGTTTCAGGCCAGAAAAAGCAGAGGATTTTCAAAAACTTCCTATAAACTGCAATGTTTAAAATCACTTTTTAAGAATGGGTAGGTAATTCAGATCTGAAGATCACACTGAGGAATGGCCTAGGGCATGTGAGAAAATTCACAAATACTTCTCGAGAAGAGAGTTGATAGGCTCAGAGCTGTGCTTTAGAAGGATGAACACTGGTTAGAGTTTCATTCTCAGTGCAGGTCCTCTGAGAGCTTCTGTAAACTCCATCCCAACTTCCAGGGTGGACAAGTGAGGCAGGATCCCCATCTCCGCTCCTTGGCACAATTTATCTCTCTCTCAGAGTGACTGATTCAGGGTTGGTACAAGACCCAAGCTGTTCAGGTGAGTTAGTACTGGGAATTATCAGAATTACTTGGGGAAAAATGTTTATAGCAGCACTATTCACAATAGGCAAGACATGGAAACAACCTAAATGTCCATAGATAAATAAATGGAAAAAGAAGACGTAGTGTATAAACACACATAAAATGGAATAGTAGTCAGCTATTAAAAAGAATGAAATAACACCATATACAGCAACATGGAGGAACCTAGAGATCATCATACTAAGTCAGAGAGAGAAATACCATATGACAGTACTTACATGTGGAATCTAAAATATGACACAAATGAACTTATCCATGAAACAAAAACAGACTCACAGACATAAGAACAGATTGTGATTTGCCAAGTGGGAGAGGGAGTGGGAAAGGGATGGATTGGGAGTTTGGAATTAGCAGGTGCAAACTATTCTATACAGAATGATAAACAATAAGGGCCTACTGTATAGCACAAAGAACTATATTTGATAAACCATAATGAAAAAGAAGATGAAAAAGGATGTACATATATATATACATATATATGTATAACTGAACCACCTTGTTGTATAGTAGAAATGAACACAACATTGTAAATCAACTATACTTCAATAACATAAATTTAAAAAGAAACAGGAATTACTTGAGGGGAAAGTGTTTCTTTTCACTGTTCTTTCTAAGCAGGTAAGAGGTTAAGGCTAGGGCTATACTGAGCTATCCCTGTCATTATTACGAGGGAGCATTACTGCATGTAAAGTCCAGCAGAACCAGGCTAGAAACTTGCACTTTTATTAACAACATGTGAACACACTGAATTAACATCATGTAAGCAGCTAGACATTAAGAAAATTCAGATAAATGAAACCTCCAACTTCTCTTTTTTCAAAAACTAAGCTTCTTGGTACTTGTTTCTTAAAAATTAAGAGTCCTGAAAATACAGTTCTGCTCAGACATTGTATTTGTTTTGGGTGATATGATTTAGAATGCTTCTGTGTATAAACTCCAAGGGAAGAGCCTGCTGTGACTGTGATGTCTGACCTGGGCAATGAATGGAATTTGTAGTGCCGTTCAGGTCACATGTGTGTCCACTATGGTCTATACCTGTGCTGTCCTATACGATAGTTACTAGCTAGCTAGCTGCATGTGAATACTTAATCTAAATTTAAAATTTGTCAATGAATATTTATCTCCTCAGCCACACCAGCTACATTGTATGTTCAACTTCAGGCGGCTACATTTGCTTAGTGGTTACTGAATTGCACAGTGCAGACACAGAACTTTTCCCAGTATTACAGAAAAATATGTTTAGCAGGACTACTCTAAACTATTTTTTAAAAACCACATATGCACAGCTGTCACTAAAGTCATGTCCAACTTTTTGAGACCCCATGAACTGCAGCACACCAGGCTCCTCTGTCCTCCACTATCTCCAGATAGCAGGCTAATAAATTCTTTCTGAGAATTTCTTTTGTGTTACCTACTTCAAAACAAATATAATAAAATTAATATAAAAAATTTCAATTAAATACACTGAAATCTTATTTAACTAAAAGAATAATTAATATATCAATGTCTTCTCTTATCTATATTCTTCACATGGTCTGGATCTTTGCTTTCACTCAGTTCAGTTCAGTTGCTCAGCTGTGTCCAACCCTTTGTGACGCCATGGACTGCAGCATGCCAGGCTTCCCTGTCCATCACTAACTCCTGGAGCTTACTCAAACTCACATCTGTTGAGTCAGTGATGCCATCCAACCATCTCATTCAAGAATGTTTATCATGTGTAAATATGAAACAGTAGTTTCTCAAGAAGTAAGGTGGTTCAAAATCTAAATTAAACTGTCAATCAACATGGTTCTCACTACGAGGACTGTGAGCTTCTTAATGACAAAAAATCCTTTGTTACTCATATTAATTTATTTATATACCCCAAAAGGCCCAGCACAAAGTGCAGTTTGTCAGATAAGGAATGAAGATGTGACAAACACTCTTCAGGAACACTTTTTACCATCCAATTGGGAAGAACAAGATAAGAATGGGAGTATGAAATATGATACCTAATAAGTGATATATGATTGTTAGCTTTTACAGCAAAAATTAAACTGAAAATGGAAGAGGTAAAGATAATGTCAGAATTTATAGCTTATGAAAAATAATTTATCTTGTATATGGGTAGGTAGTAAAGAATGGAGGGAATCAGTATAAGTATCAAAATAATGATAAATATTAGCTCAAAATCAAATGTTAATAATTTTATAAAATAAGAGATTGGTGAATTAAGATCACTCAATGTAAAATTTAGCATGCCAGGGTAAAACTATTATTTTGTGCTACCTTAAATACTAATAAGAGTTTTGAGCAAACAGATACTGGTTTCCAGAAGATTTCTTTGCCATCAAGGAATACTTTTATTTCAGAGAAACTCAGTGGGTGGCTAAACTTACCAATATTTCATCATTTATTTTTTCATCTTTTAATTTATTTCATTAAATATGTCTCAGTTCAGTTCAGTTCAGTTGCTCAGTCATGTCCGACTCTTTGCAACCCCATGAATCACAGCACGCCAGGCCTCCTTGTCCATTACCAACTCCCAGAGTTCACTCAGACTTGCGTCCATCGAGTCAGTGATACCTTCCAGCCATCTCATCCTCTGTCTCCCCTTCTTCTCTTGCCCCCAATCCCTCCCAGCATCAAATCTAAAGATATATAAATTCATATATTTGTATAGAATATTTTCCCAGTACTTTGTTATATAACTGTGAATATTACAAATTAGGAGTCACTTTTCAATCATTCTCATGATTATACAACAGATGGCTAAATGCTTTTAAAGTCTTAATTATTATTTTTTGCCAATTTCTCATTCCAATCTTATCTAAAACATCCTGCATGTTTCTAAATGAGCATTTTATGGGGAGTGAAAAATATGTCATTAGACTTTGCTACAGTTAATTATAACAAATTTGAGATATAATTCTGCAAAAGCACCATCATTTATTTTTTACTTATATGTTCTTCAAACCACTAACATTTTCTTATCTTAATCTTCATGAAACATTATGATATGGTTCCTGTTTACAATAATATACAATATTAAGAATCAGTTGGTCCAAATTTGTCATTTATCCGAGAAACCTGAGGTACAAAATCATGAAGTAATATATGTTCAACGTCATATATTAGTGAGAGGATTAAGATCACAACTCTAGACTGTTTTTGCCATTCCAATTATTTTACACTTATACTATGTTCAGTTCAATTCAGTTTCTAAGTCGTGTCTGACTCTTTGTGACCCCGTGGACTGCAGCATGCCAGGCTTCCCTTTCTATTACCAACTTCCAGAGCTTGCTCTAACTCATGTCCATCGAGTTGGTGATGCCATCCAACCATCTCTGTTGTCCCCTTCTCCTCCTGCCTTCAATCTTTCCCAGCATCAGGGTCTTCACATCAAGTAGCTAAAGTATTGGAGTTTCAGCTTCAGCATCAGTCCTTCCAATGAATATTCAGGACTGATTTTCTTTAGGATGGACTGGCTGGATCTCCTTGCAGTCCAAGGGACTCTCAAGAGTCTCCTCCAATACCACAGGTCAAAAGCATCAATTCTTCGGCACTCAGCTTTCTTTATAATCCAGCTCTCACATCCATACATGATTTCTGGAAAAACTATAGCTTTGACTAGATAAACCTTTGTCAACAAAGTAATGTCTCTGCTTTTTAATATGCTGTCTAGGTTGGTCATAACTTTCCTTACAAGGAGTAAGCATCTTTTAATATCATGGCTGCAGTCACCATCTGCGGTGATTTTGGAGACCAAAATAATAAAGTCTGTCAGTGTTTCCATTGTTTCTCCATCTATTTGTCATGAAGTGATGGGACCAGATGTCATGATCTTAGTTTTCTGAATGTTGAGTTATAAGCCAACTTTTTCACTCTCCTCTTTCCCTTTCATTAAGAGGTGCTTTAGTATGCAGCTGCTACTAATAATTCCTATTACCAATGCCACACCATTATTTCCAATAACTCAAACAGGCAATACGTACAGAGACTCTGTTATATGTCAGGCACTGTGCTGGGCACCTTTATGAAATATTTTTTTGCTTATCATAATCCTGAAAGTCAAATATTTTCCATTCTTGACACTTTAAAAATTGAGGCTCAGAGAAGTCCTGTAACTTGCCTGTAGTCACACAGCTCTAGCTGGTAGTGCCATTCTAGAATTCTAAATCAAATCTTTCTAACTCCAAACCATGAGATTATTTTCGAAGTTCTGTATTTCTAGGCTATATTAGCTTTTTCACACTAGTTCCCCCCACCCCCGGCAACCACACTAGTTTCTACTGGCAAATAATTTTAGTTAGATGTTCAAAGTTCCTACTAAGCTGATTAATTATCAAACAATTCTCAATTGACACTTGGTCTTACCTCCAACTAGTTATCATACATACCACATGCACGATCAATCTGTGAGACTAGTTTTCCATGTATTGAATTGTGAAACTTAAACTATATGTCTTTCGTTTTAACATAACCATATATCTAACTTTTCAATAAAAATTCTTAGGGACATTAATTTCTATTATGCTTTTCAGTGAAAAATCACATTATAAATTTGTACTCTTTTTATATTACAAAGATTCTTACTATTCTACACCATTAAATTGTTGGGTAAATACTACAGCACTTTATCACCTGTAACAGATCACCTTATACACCACTAAAGAAAAAAAATGTAAAAGTAAAAAATGTTGCTGGCTAAACTATAAAATATTATCTGTTAGATTCATTCAGATATGTTTGTTTAAAAACGAGCAAACAAGTCAAATTATTATGCGATACATTTCAAATTTTGAAGCATTACTATTATTGTGAGCATTACTTTACTACCTTGTGAGATGAGTGCAATTGTGCGATAGTTTGAGCACTCTTTGGCATTGCCTTTCTTTGGGACTGGAATGAACACTGACCTTTTCCAGTCCTGTGTCCACTGCTGAGTTTTCCAAATTTGTCAGCACATTGAGTGCAGCAATTTCACAGCATCATCTTTCAGGATTTGAAACAGCTCAACTGGAATTCCATCACCTCCACTAGTTTTGTTCGTAGTGATGCTTCCTAAGGCCCACTTGACTTCACATTCCGGAATGTCTGGCTCTAGGTGAGTGATCATACCATCATGATTATCTTGGTCACGAAGATCTTTTTTGTACAGTTCTTCTGTGTATTCTTGCCACCTCTTCTTAATATCTTCTGCTTCTGTTAGGTCCATATCATTTCTGTCCTTGATCGAGCCCATCTTTGCATGAAATGTTCCCTTGGTATCTCTAATTTTCTTGAAGAGATCTCTAGTCTTTCCCATCTGTTCTTTTCCTCTATTTCTTTGCACTGATCACTGAGGAAGGCTTTCTTATCTCTCCTTGCTATTCTTTGGAACTCTGCATTCAGATTCTTATATCTATCCTTTTCTCTTTTGCTTTTCGCTTCTCTTCACGGCTATTTGTAAGGCCTCCACAGACAGTCATTTTGCTTTTTTCCATTTCTTTTCCATGGGGATGGTCTTGATGCCTGTCTCCTGTACAGTGTCACAAACCTCCGTCCACAGTTCATCAGGCACTCTATCTATCAGTTCTAGTCCCTTAAATCTATTTCTCACCTCCACTGTATAATCATAAGGGATTTGATTTACGTCACACCTGAATGGTCTAGTGGCTTTCCTTATTTTCTTCAATTTAAGTCTGGATTTGGTAATAAGGAGTTCATTATCTGAGCCACAGTCAGCTCCTGGTCTTGTTTTTGTTGACTGTATAGAGCTTCTCCATCTTTGGCTGCAAAGAATATAATCAATCTGATTTCGGTGTTGACCATCTGGTGATGCCCATGTGTAAAGTCTTCTCTTGTGTTGTTGGAAAAGAGTGTTTGCTATGACCAGTGAATTATCTTGGCAAAACTCTATTACTTTACGCTAGTAAAGTAATGTTCAAAATTCTCTAAGCCAAGCTTCAGCAGTACATGAACCGTGAACTTCCAGATGAGGAACCAGAGATCAAATTGCCAACATCCGCTAGATCACAAAAAAGCAAAAGAGTTCCAGGAAAACATCTATTTCTGCTTTATGGACTATGCCAAAGCCCTTGACTGTGTGGATCACAATAAACTGTGGAAAATTCTGAAAGAGATGGGAATACTAGACCACCTGACCTGCCTCTTGAGAAATCCGTATGCAGGTCAGGAAGCAACAGTTAGAAGTGGACATGGAACAACAGACTGCTTCCAAATAGGAAAAGGAGTACATCAAGGCTGTATATTGTCATCCTGCTTATTTAACTTCTATGCAGAGTACATCATGAGAAACGCTGGGCTGGAAGAAGCACAAGCTGGAATCAAGATTGCTGGCAGAAATATAAATAACATCAGATATGCAGATGACATCACGCTTATGGCAGAAAGTAAAGAGGAACTAAAAAGCCTCTTGATGAAAGTGAAAGAGGAGAGTGAAAAAGTTGGCTTAAAGCTCAGCATCCAGAAAATGAAGATCATGGCATCTGGTCCCATCACTTCATGGGAAATAGATGGGAAAACAGTGGAAACAGTGTCAGGTTTTATTTTGAGGGGCTCGAAAATCACTGCAGATGGTGATTGCAGCCATGAAATTAAAAGACGCTTACTCCTTGAAAGGAAAGTTATGACCAACCTAGATAGCATATTAAAAAGCAGAGACATTACTTTGCCAACAAAGGTCCATCTAATCAAGGCTATGGTTTTTCCAGTGGTCATGTATGGATGTGAGAGTTAGACTGTGAAGAAAGCTGAGCGCTGAAGAATTGATGCGTTTGAACTGTGGTGTTGGAGAAGACTCTTGAGTCCCTTGGACTGCAAGGAGATCCAACCAGTCCATTCTGAAAGAGATCAGCCCTGGGATTCTTTGGAAGGAATGATGCTAAAGCTGAAGCTCCAGCATTTTGGCCACCTCATGCAAAGAGCTGACTCACTGGAAAAGACTTTGATGCTGGGAGGGATTGGGAGCAGGAGGAGAAGGGGACGACAAAGGATGAGATGGCTGGATGGCATCACTGACTCGATGGACTTGAGTCTGAGTGAGCTCCAGGTGTTGGTGACAGACAGGGAGGCCTGGCGTGCTGCGATTCATGGGGTCGCAAAGAGTCTGACACGACTGAGTGACTGAACTGAACTGAACACTTCAAATTTACGCAGTGCTGTGAGCTACATTTTAACAAAACTACAAGAGAAAGTGCATCTCAAAGAAATATAATAGATGGAAATTGCTAACTTTTCATAATCTAAAGGATCAAGTCTATCAAAAATGCTCTTTTTAAAATATAATATTGCTATGTAAAAAACTAAATCCTATTTTTAGAAAGAATTGATTTTTCTAATTTTTGGAGGGCCCAAAATTGGTGTTTTTCTTACCTTATCAAACCTCTAGCATTTGATATGAAGAGAAAGGTAAGAAAAACACAGGGGGAAAAGTCCTTATTATTCTCAAGTCTTGCTCACAGAGTAGCTCATGCTGTGTTCCATTACAGTATTTCATCAAATTCATTCTCAAAGTAGCAAAAACCAATGGAGTGTTTGATTCCTATTAAGGAGAAGAGAAAGATGACATATCGAAGAGGTTACAGAATAAAATACAATAGAATTAAACACTGGGCAAAGACTTTCGCATAAAGTACAGCCTTCCTTCCAAAATGTGATTTAAAAGTTATTTTAGTCTATTCTCTTTGTCGGTATTTTCAGTACACGGATTTGTTAGTCATGACCACACTGAGAAGGAGAGTCAAACACTGATGACTTATAATCTTATAAAAATTATTATAATTAATTAGTAAAAATTATATTGTTTAAATATGAATCTGTCACCTTAAAAAACTGAAAAGTTGTGTTTTTAAAATTTTTTGAAAATGGTTCACTGATTTAAAAGTTATGGAGAATCTTTTATATACATTTGTAACAGATAAAAATAAACTAGATTACAAATCCTTTTTCTTTCTTTTTAAAGCAAACCATGTACCAAGTTTTTGGTTCAAATTGTGTAGGATAAGTTAAATTGTATTCTATTAACCAATATTAGTGTATTTCTGTAAGTATAGTTAGGCTGAAATAAAGTTGTTGTTTTTTTAAATAGTGGCTGCCTTTTGGTATCAACTACAACATGTGAAAAGCTTGGAAACCTTCACTGCCATCCTCACCACAAGAAAAAAGCTGAGCAGATTAAAACCAAAGCAATTTTCTTAGATTCATAAGAGAACTGAGGTCTCAGAGCAAACTGCCATTCCAAAATCAGAAGAGAGTGAAAAATAACAAAAATCATAGCTGAGATCAGTTAATGGAGAAGAGAAGCCACTGGAGCCAGGAACTTGTAGGAACACCCAGATGTTAATTTTGATGAGTTACTGTAGGCTGAGTGTGGACTAGCTTGAGAGTTAAAAACCCCAGGGGACCAGTCTCAGCAGGGAAGAGTACATATTCAGAGGTTTTATTTACAAGAACCCAACCACGTTCTCTAAGTGAAGATAGTGAAGAATCCCCTCTTGTCTATGTGATGATAGGGAACAGAGGTGTAGGGGGAAAGAAAAGCAGCCATTTTAAAATATGTCCAGTAAAAATGTACAGATATAAAATACACCCAGAGTACTCTACATAACAAAACCTGCCCTCCAAGGGAAACTATTTACTAGAACTTTATTTGACCTTGCTGCTGCTGCTGCTGCTGCTAAGTCACTTCAGTCGTGTCTGACTCTGTGTGACCCCAGAGACGGCAGCCCAGCAGGCTCTTCCATCCCTGGGATCCTCCAGGCAAGAATATTGGAATGGGTTGCCATTTCCTTCTCCAATGCATGAAAGTGAAAAGTGAAAGCGAAGTTGCTCAGTTGTGTCTGACTCTTTGTGACCCCACGGACTGCAGCCACCAGGTTCCTCCATCCATGGGATTTTCTAGGCAAGAGTACTGGAGTGGGTTGCCATTGCCTTCTCCATATTTGACCTTAGAGAAAGGCAATTAAGCAACTGTAGCCTCTTCTAGCTTTCCTATCTCACTTACATGGAAGACTTTTAAAAAGCTAAGAAACAGCTCTAGAGTTCAAAGACCACAAACTCAGGGACCACTAAAAAACTGAGATTTAATTATAAAATTATAGAACACTGTCCCCCCACAATGCCTTGGTTGTGATTGTGTGTAGTTGCTCAGTCATGTCCAACTCTTTGTGACACCAGGAACTGTAGCATGCTAAGCTCCTCTGTCCATGGGATTCTCCTGGCAAGAATACTGTAGTATGTTGCCATTCCCTCCTCCAGAGGATATTCTCAACCCAGGAATCGAACCAGTGTCTCCTGTGTCTCCTACAATGGCAGAGGGATGCTTTACCCTTGAGCCACCTGGGTAGCCTCCAGTGTCTATTATCACATTAACAGGATTCTAGTATAACAACAGTGGATTGCCAATGAGAGAGCAGCAAGACACACTCCATTTATGAAGGAGTTCTTAGGGAAACCCCAAAATGGAGAAAGAAAAACAAACAAACAAACAAACAAACTACAACCAAGGAAACTAGAAGAAACCCAAGCCATGGCACCTACATCCACTGCAAACACTAAACGTAGCCATATTAACATAAACTCTCACACAGAAAGCTTAACTAGTCAATTTCTAATATATCATGTCCAGCTTTCAACAAAAAGTTGGAAAGCATGCTAAAAATGAAGAGAAAACAGTCTCAAGAGATAAGGCAAGCGTCGACCAGACTCAGTTATGACAAAGATTTTGGAATTATCAAACTGAGAACTTAAAATAACTATGAGTAATATGTTAAGGGCTCTAATAGAAAAGGTTGACAATATGTAAGAATATATTAGTAACTGTAAGCAGAGAGGTAGAAACACTAAAAAAGTACCAAAAGGAAATAAATGCCTGAGATCAAAAGTATAGAATGAAGAATGCCTTTTATGGGCTCAACAAGAAATTGGACACAACTGAGAAAAGAATCAATGACCTTAAAGACACGTCAATAGAAACTTCTGAAGTTGATGGGCAAAGAAAAAAAAAAAAGAATGAACAAAATACTTGCCAGTCTGGGACAATTGCAAAAGACATAACACATGCATAATGCGGAACCAATAACATAAAAGAAAAAAGCAGAAGACTGTTCGAGCAGTAGCTGGAATACAGAGACAAGCTCTCAAGCTAGGAGTCTCAGGGAACATGAAACAGTATAAACACCAAACATCAGACTCTTGGGCACATCATATTCAAACAGTAGAAAACCAAAAACAAAGAATATCTTCCATTAACCTAGAGGATATTAGAAAGTATCTTGCCTCTGGATCAACAACAATAAGAACTGAATCAAATTTCTTGTCAGAAACCATGTAAGCAAGGAGAGAGTAAAGCATTTACAGTGTTGCAAGGAAAAAAAAAAATCAGCAACCAACAACTCTGCATTCAGTGCAATTATCTGTTAAATATAAAGGAGAAATAAAAACTTTCTCCGACAAACAAGAATTAAGGAAATTTGTTAGCAGTAGAGCTGACTTGCAAGAAAGATTAAAAGTACTTTGGCAAGAAAGAAAAGGATATAAATCAGAAACTCAAAGCTATATAAAGGAAAAAAATAAATTAAGGTAAAATAAAATGTTTCTTTTTCTCATTAAAAAAAAATTCTTTTAAATTGGAGGATAATTGCTTTACAATGTTGTCTTCATTCCTGCCATACATCAACATGAATCAGACATAGTATATATATGTTTGGGCTTCTCTGTGGCTCCGAAGGTAAAGAATTTTCTTTCAATGCAGGAAACCTGTGCTCCATCCCTGGGTAGGGAAGATTCCTCAGAAAAGGAAATGGCTACCCACTCCAGTATTCTTGCTTGGAGAATTCCATGGACAGAGGAGCCTGGTGGGTACAGTCCATGGGGTCACAAAGAGTTGGACACGACTGAGTGACTAACAGTAACCAGATATATATTCCTTCCCTTTTGAACCTGCCTCTAGTTTTCTTATTTTTAATTGATCTGACTATTCAAAATAATAATACCAACAATGTATTCAGTGACCTGTGAAAGTGAAATTAATGACAGCAAAATTAGAAAAGATGGGAGAGAGGAACTGGGAAGGAATACTCTGTTTTAAGGTACCTATAGCCACAGAACAAGTATAGTGTTATTTAAAAGTGGGTATAGATTTGCTACAAATATGTACTTCAAACTCTAAGGAAACCATCAAAGAAAAAATTTAAAAGAGGTACAACTGATATGCTAAGACAATAGAGAACATGGAATCATATACCATGCTCAGTTAAAACCAGAGAATAAGGAGGGGAAGATTTAAAAAAATGATTAAGTATAATGATTAGAATATAGTTATAAACATGGCAGGTATTGATCCAACTATATCTATAAGCACTTTAAATGGGACTGATCTAACATACTAATTAAAGGAGACTGTCAGAGTGGATTAAGGGGAAAAAAAGACCCTACTATACACTGTCTATTGGAGAAGGAAATGGCAACCCACTCCAGTATTTTTGCCTAGAAAATCCCCACGGATAGCGGAGCCTAGTGGGCTACAGTCCATAGTGTCACAAGAGCTGGACAGGACTTAGTGACTAAACCACCACCATACACTATCAGAAAACCATTTAAAAAAGAGAGAAACAGAGAGATTAACAGTAAAGAGATGAGAAAGATCATACTACACTAAAACTAGGAAATAAAACCACAATGAAAAACTATTATATATCTATTCAGTTCAGTCGCTCATTGTGTCCGACTTTTTGCGACCACATGAATTGCAGCACGCCAGACCTCCCTGTCCATCACCAACTCCCCAAGTTCACTCAAACTCATGTCCATCGAGTTAGTGATGCCATCCAGCCATCTCATCCTCAGTCGTCCCCTTCTCCTCCTGCCCCCAATCCCTCCCAGCATCAGAGTCTTTTTCAATGAGTCAACTCTTCACATGAGGTGATCAAAGTATTGGAATTTCAGTTTTAACATCAGTCCTTACAAAGAACACTCAGGACTGATGTCCTTTAGAATGGACTAGTTGGATCTCCTAGCAGTCCAAGGGACTCTCAAGAGTCTTCTCCAACACCACAGTTCAAAAGCATCAATTCTTCGGCGCTCAGCTTTCTTCACAGTCCAACTCTCACATCCATACACGACTACTGGAAAAACCAGAGCCTTGACTAGACGGACCTTTGATGGCAAAGTAATGTCTCTGCTTTTCAATATGCTATCTAGGTTGATGATAACTTTCCTTCCAAGGACTAAGCGTCTTTTAATTTCATGGCTGCAATCACCATCTGCAGTGATTTTCAAGCCCCCCAAAAATGAAGCCTGACACTGTTTCTACTGTTTCCCCATCTATTTCCCATGAAGTGATGGGACCAGATGCCATGATCGTCATTTTCTGAATGTTGAGCTTTAAGCCAACTTTTTCACCCTCCTCTTTCACTTTCTTCAAGAGGTTTTTTAGTTCCTCTCCACTTTCTGCCTTAAGGGTGGTGTCATCTGCATATCTGAGGCTATTGATATTTCTCCCGGCAATCTTGATTCCAGCTTGTACTTCTTCCAGCCCAGCGTTTCTCATGATGCATTCTGCATAGAAGTTAAATAAGCAGGGTGACAATATACAGCCTTGACGTACTCCTTTTCCTATTTGGAAGCAGTCTGTTGTTCCATGTCCAGTTCTAACTGTTGCTTCCTGACCTGCATACAGGTTTCTCAAGAGGCAGGTCAGGTGGTCTGGTATTCCCATCTCTCTCAGAATTTTCCACAGTTTATTGTGATCCACCTAGTCAAAGGCTTTGGCACAGTCAATAAAGCAGAAATAGATGTTTTCCTGGAACTCTCTTGCTTTTTCTATGATCCAGCGGATGTTGGAAATATATGCCTATTAAAATAGTTAAAATTCAAAACACTAAACTGAAAATACCAAGTGCTGGCAAACTCTGATCCACTACTGGTAGATCTGATCCATTGCTGGTCAGAATTCAAAACAGTACAGCCCCTACAGAATACAATTTGACAGTGTCTTACAAAACTACACATAGTCTTACTATAAAATCCACCTATTGCATGCTTAGGCTTTCATTTAACTAGCTGAAAATGTGCATCCACATAAAAACCTACATGAGAATGTTTAGGGCCACCTGATTCATAATTGCTAAAACTTGGAAGGAACTAGAACACCTTTCAGCAGGTAAATGTTTAAACAAGATGTGGTTCCTCCCATGTAATGCATTATTATTCAGTGCTAAAAAGGGCTTTCAAGCCACAAAACCTGGAGGGATCGTAAATACACATTGCCAAGTGAAAGAAGTTTGTCTGAAATGGCTACATACTCTATGATTTCAAATATACGACATTCTACAGAAGGCAAATCCATAGAGACAGTGAAAATATAAGTGGTTATCAGGGGTTGGAGGATGGAGGGGTAAATATATGGAGAACAGAGGATTTTTAGGGTAGTGAAACTAGTCTGCATTACATTGTAATAGTGGATACATGGCATGACATTTTGCATTTGTCAAAATAACCACCAGGGAAGCAGAAGAGTAAACCTTAATATAAATTATGGGGTACATTAACAATAATGTACTGATAGGCATTCATTAATTGTACCAAAAATACCACAGTTTGCAAGATGTTAACAAGAGAGGAGACAACGGTACAGTGGAGAAAGTAATTTGGGAACTGTCTGTACTATGGGTCAATTTTTCTGTAAATCTAAAACTGTTCCAAAAATTAAAAGTTTATTGATTTTAAAATGAAGTCAATGGCAGAAATTAAAACTCTGTGTGACCCTAGTGAGCACAGAGCATCAATAAGAGCTCTTCCTATGGTGAAGGAAAGAAACAAGTCCACTGCTATTTTTGTACACCATACTAGGCTCCCAAATGCCAGATAATGTGCAAAGTTAACAAAAACCTTTATTCTCATCTTGACATTTAGCAGTGCAAGAGGCAGAGAGCTTACAGTGAATACTTTTCTCTCTCCTCAGTTTTCTCATTTTATCAATAAGGTGGCAGAATACAGTCTTTAAAAAGACTTTACACAACAATAAGCAATTCAGTTTTCACTGATGAAAAAAATGAAATTCAGTCTTTTCTCAACTAGAAACAGTAGTAAAGAACGTTCCATCCATCTAAGCATTTCCTTAATCTTAGGTATGAGTCTAAGTGCACAACATGCATTACTTAATTGAATCCTCAGAATCACTGTATGAAACAACAGCAATAATTATACCTGTCTTACAGATGACAGAAAGACGACCTAAAGAGGTTAAAAATTTCCCAAGATTGAGAATCTGTATTTCAGTCCAGTAGTGGATTGAAAGCCTGTGTTACTGTGCCACGTGCACGTGTGCTAAGTCACTTCAGTTGTGTCCGACTGCCAGGCTCCTCTGTCCATGGGGTTCTCCAGGCAAGAATACTGGAGTGGGTTGTCATGCCCTCCTCCAGGGGATTTCCCTGACCCAGAGATCAAACCCATGTCTCTTAAGTCTAAGGTATTGGCAGATGGGTTCTTTACCACTAGTGACACCTGGGAAGCCCCAGTGCTTCTCAATTCTGGAGAAACTGTTATAAGACTGATCAGAAAGAGTATATTTCAATCACTGTAAGCAAGAGCCCCTACAATAGAACTAAGCTAGAGTACTAAGATATTTAAAAATATTCCAGTTTTAGTCAATCTAGAATAAGATTCTAACTGAATATCTGTATAAACATAAGTGTTATCTTAGTGAAATCTGCACAGAAATGTGTGTGCATGTCCATGGGTGCACATGCACGTGTGTTTGTGTATTATGAGAACGACATAGAACTAGGAAAAGGAAGAGAGAAAAACAGAGCAAGAGAGATTTTAAAACATTGTTTAAAAATCTCCTTGTACTAATTCTGGATTATAATAACTTGGAAAGGTCACCAAGGTACCACTACATAACTTCTAACTGTTATACTGAGGGAGATTTATAAAGTTATATGTCTCATCTCTGCCTTCTTTCCACTTACTCAGTGTGGAAAATGACACTGGCCTTCCAAAACCTTAACTTATGTTTGGACCCCTTCCATCTTTGAGTCTTATTCTACTGTTGCTGACCATTAAAAAGAATATTTCAGTGGGGCTGGAACAGCCTTACTAGCCCAAGCCAAGATTTAGCTTTATATGGCTTGTGCTCTTTAAGAGGTTAAATCTAGCCAGCCAGCTCACTTTGTTCAGAAGTATTAAATGGAAAGACTGTAACATTCAAAGTGAGGCAAAGTTCATTGGGTCAGACCCCAATAATATAATGGAGCATAAAACCTCTAGAATTTTTTATCATAATATTTTATGAAACATATGCACGCAGTCATTGGAAAAGAATCCAGTTCAAATGGTTTTGAAGGTCAGTTCAAAGTCACTGCATATGTAGTATCTCTGTGGGAAATATGTTCTATTTTATAAGTAGCTGGACCCAGAAGCTTCCTTTCCCTATTTTATAGTTTATTATCAGTCCAGCCGTGTATTATACTGGCAAAAACAAAACAAAACAAAACAAAAAAACCCACCTACTACCACATAATTTGCAGCCAAAAAAACCTAAAGTTCAGCAAAATAATACAAATTTCAGAATCAACAAATTCTTGTGTTATAGAACAGAGGCCATCAGAGGGTAATTCTAAAAGGGAACACTTATTTAAGTGTGGGCAATAAACATAAAAATTAAAAACAATTATTTTATTCTCAACTTCATTTGAAAGCCTTTGACATTCATTGTTAGGAAGAGCTAAAGACTCTCAATTCCTGTATTTCAAAGAAAACTGAAATAGGAACTGAGTAGAGCTAACGATTCACAGAATTCTGAGGTTTCCAAAAAACCCAAAAGGTATGAGCAACTATGATTCTCCTTAGGGGAAGGAAGTAAAGGTCCACATTGCATGACAAAGGTCAGATTTCTGCAGGCAAATGAGACTTCTGTAGTTGACTGTTCCTAGGCTCCCCCTGTCTGGCTGAGTCCTAAGAGGTCAGGAGAGGTTCTGAATTTAGCTCACTGCTTTGGGAACACCCCTGGGGCCACTTGATTCATTTTAAGGTCATTAGGACTTTCCTTACTCTGGTTCCAGCTTTAGTTTCTTAAAATCTTGCTAGTGTATACTAGCAATTCAGCACCAATGTAGGTTAAAAAGAAAATGGAAGCATTTATTAATATATGCAGATCAAAAAGACAGAATCCTCTTACCAACTTCTTTTAAGTCAAGTAGACCTCAGAGAGTGATAACCAAGCATCCACAGAAAAGTGAGACTATTACAGCTGTCCTGGTATTTATACTATATGATCAATGCCACTTCTCCAGATTTCATTTAATATGATGTAGTTTTATGTGAAAATTATCCCAAACAGTTTCCTCAATCATCACATATGTTTAATTATGATATTTTATTGCTTACTTTTTTGTAATAACTGTTGAGTCATTAAAATACGACAAATGCTGAAGTAAAAACCATTACTTTACAGTACTTCAGTGCTTTTCTATTTAGTGCAAATATACATCTAAACTTTCTCACAGTGAACTGGAAATATACCAAATAGATTATACTTAACAAAAGTTGGAAGACTTCCGCCTATTTGTAATTAATGAATGGTATCTCTAAGTATTTTAGAGAATGTGTAAAAAACATCTGTGTTTAATTATATTATACTTTTCTCAGACAGTGGGAATTGAACTAAGGAATATTTTGAAACTCCTATAGAGATGTAAAAGTATTAATGGCTTTTCAAGAACTTTATTGATATAATGCTGGAAATGTTTGGTTTTGCAGGTCAGCAGCCTTGACACTTGGTAAATAACAGATATTCAATATAAAGGGAAGAAACTTGAAAAACTGGGCAAATACAGAAAATACATCACTAGAAAAGACGGGGGCTGTAACTTTCCACTATTATTAGATATCACATAAAGGGATACAGACGATGAGTGGAATAACATTTTGTAACATATAAGCAGGATTTCTCTTTGAATTTTGTTGTGGGTTGAGAAATTCTACAAGAATAAATTCCTACTCAATCTTCAGAGGAAAAAATCCTAAATTGTTCTCATGGCAACAGTGGGACACAAAGAATGGGTTTTTAGTACTCGTCTTTAAGTATTGACAAAGATCAAATGTGCTTTCTGGATGCTTACTTGCTCCAAATGCCACTACTTTTCAAAGTCAGTGTCAGTTCTGCAGTCAGTTTTCAATCTCCCAGTGGTAAGAATAAATTCAAAGGCTATGTGCACAGCGGGGTGGACGTCTTTCCTCCTGAATGTAACTGTATCACTCATCAGTAACCTCCTGCCATAAGGGGACTTGTGTTTTCTTTCCCTTTAGTGACTCCTCAGGCTCTTGAATGCCAGTCACTGCCCTGAGACCTGGGGCAATATTCACATAATCTCTGTCAATAGTTCCTACACATGCCATTGGTGCAACTAAATGTCAAGGCTGCAGATCAAAGTCCCCACATTCTAAAACCCATGTCCTTTATGGATCAATTTTCATAAACTATATGCCATGTTTTAAAAATATGTGGAGGCTCACTATTTGCTTTATTCCTTTTATCCCAGAGAAGTTTATTTATATGAAAAGTGATCTGATTGGTAGATAAGAGTGTGAAATTCTCATGCATTACATAAAACATTCTTTCCTTTGTATTTCCTTTTATTGAAGTATTTTACTCTACCTAGTATCTTACAGTAGAAAGACAAAATCCTTTGGTCTATTAAAATAAAAAGGCATGAAATGCTTTGCAATACTTGGCCATCTTTCCCCAGTGCCTGGTACAATATGGGCTAGATGATAGAGCAAATTCTTACTAATGATTAAGTTTATTTTTAAATATTCATTATGTTGGAAGTAAATTATATGACAGAAAACAGCTTCAACATGTGTTTTTACAATCTATTTTCACTTCAATTATTCAAAATTGCTTGGGAAAATGAATGTAATTATTAAAAATCATTTTTGTTCTGTAGATTTTATATACAAATTACACAGACCTATACTTATTCAAGTAGATCTGAGTAAAATACAATGAACCAAACTTATCTGCTCTGAATATCTTTCACATGAATTTTGGTTACATTTTTTAATTTAAAGCTTTCTCTTTAGAACTATATTTAGAAAATATCAAAAGCTTTACAACATCATGTATACAAATGCTAATCATGCTTATCCCTAACTAAAGTTTAAATACATTATGGAGGAACAGAGCATATAACACATTAGATATGCACATGTCAGAGGGCAAAAAAGGAATATGGGAAAACAAATACAGGCCCTAAAGCCATAGAGTTGGTGACTAAATTCCAAATTTATTCCAGACTCATCATCTCAGTTTCCCTAAACAAATTTTAATACAATCACATGAGATTATTAGCTACAAAGCTTCACGATGACTTCTCCTATAATCTGGGAGACGTTCAGCAAGACACTTACTCATAAGGTAAGCCTTGGCCTTGTCTGTTTTAGTAAACAATTACAATTTAAGGTTTTTATAAGTGTGAAGAAAAATAAGAATATTATTTCCATTTTTCTAGTAAATGAGTAAGGCTCAATAAAAATCCAGATAATGGAGGAAACTACAGAGGTCCTCATTAATGGAAAGGATTTAAATTTTCTGAGAAATCAAGCTTCTATTTTATTTAATTCTCTTCACTGCTAATAAGAAAATAATTTGTCTAAAATCTAAATGTGATTAATCAAAAAGTTACTTTGAATATATATCAAATGAATTGATGTATTAACAGAAATAGGAGTGTGTGTGTACGCACGCATACATATTTGCTTCTGCTGAGAGCAGAGGTCGGAGAGTCTAATAGCTATGATTACAAATCCTTTGACATTCCTCTAGACATATGGCAAAATAAAACTACAGGAATGCAATGGAACAGCAAGTGAAGTCTTCTTGTGAAACTGACTTACCAGTTTTTCGAAGGGGGAAATCATCCTTTGCATCTTGTGCTCCAGGTAATGTGTATTTGTAGGATGGAGGTGTTCCACTCAGGGGTGGAGAGCTTTGATCCAATGATGTGTGGTGGGCAGCCCTAAAAAGAAAAAGAGGGCTCACCATTTGTCCTGGAGTTTTTACTGCACACTAGTCAGCAATAATCAGTTGCATGTGCTGCAACACGTATCTCAGTTGTGTTTATGCTCTTCCTTTTTAGTGTGTACAAACCACAGCCTCGTGTAATTAAGTTCACTTTAGAAGTACGTTATAGAATGATGCAGGATGCCCAAGAACGCCCACTGTGTATTTGGTCATGTGGACACATAGAAAAGTTTTCTTCATTAAAAGACAGAATTTACAAAGAGCTTGAGTTTTGGTATCTGAGATTGTTATGTGTGTTTTCTTAAGAGCCATATTAATGGAAAAGTCATCATCTGAATCCTTTTTGGTCAACTATGCAGAACCACCAAGGTAAAAGTAAACATAGAGAAGGACTTCAGTTTTTAAAAATTGCTAATTAGCCCATGAAAGAACAGGGAGAGAGAGTACTATGCCAAGAAACCCAGGATTCCTGACTTCGACAGCAGTTCCAAGGTAAAGACTGAAGACACATTCTTCTTTGTATGAAACTGAACTCTCAAAATGTGTTATCTTTCCTGCATTAATACAAGTGAAAGAGATACAGTTGTGTCACTGGAGAATAGTTCAGGACTGAACATAGACTACTTAGCCAATATAAACATTTATAATCATTATATATGAAGAAAACATTAGATAGGACATAGTATCAACACCATGATGATACTAGTATTATTTCTTTGAATCAACAGTCTCAAGATAACTAGTATGAGGATATTTCATCTGATCATGATTGGCAAAAAAAAAATATTAAGTTCAAATTTCACAAATTAATGACTTATGGCTAGCTATCCAGGAGTTGGATCCTATTGTTCAGTATAAAAAAAAAAAAAGATTGCTAAGTAACATTGGAGAGCCATATCGAATATACCCAAGGGAACAGCTAAAGAATTTTCAGCTGACAAGTTGTTTGCATGTAGCTGCTTCCCACTTTTAAAAAAAGGAATTATCTTTTCTTAAAAGAAGCTTTAACTTAGAAGGGATATGAATTAGTTATAAATTATATATGTAATTTTAGGTAATAAAACAAAATTTGTTTTTCAATATTTTTGGTGTTGATTGAACATGTGGAAATTTTCTTCAGGGATTGGTTTTTCAAGTCAATTGACATGCATGATAAAAAGTAAGTAAATTATTAAAAATTATTTGTGTAGCATTCTGGAATCTGCCTTATTTACCTTTTTGTTTTTGGATGCAGAAATGGGAAGATACTTATAGGACAGAATTAGAAAAACAATAACTCTTTAAATAGAACTCCTGGCATGCTTGAAATGTCAAGATAACAGAGTATCAAATAATCAAGCATTTACTCCCTTATCCTTATGATGTAACTAAAAATATGTAAATATAAAATCCTATACATATTTTATAAATACAAGAGGTGAAAGCTAAGTCGCTCAGTTGTGTCTGACTCTTTGTGACCCCATGGATTGTAGACTACCGGGCTTCTCCATCCATGGGATTTTCCAGGCAAGAGTACTAGAGTGGGCTGTCACATCCTTCTCCAGGGGATCTTCCCAACCCAGGGATCGAACCCTGGTCTCCTGAATTGTAGTCAGATGCTTTTACCATCTGAACCATCAGGAAGAGATATGAGAAAGATGAAAGTACAATCTATTAGTCTATATTGAAATATGCTTTGCCTATCAGTTTTTCTCCTGATTTTTAAAAATACCACCTCCCTCATACTTTACAGAAAGTACTGTGTGTTGCATAGTATCTTCATTACTGGACTTGGAGAAACAAGGTTGCATAAAAAACTGTAATACCACAGTGCGTTATATGTCAATTTATACGTTAAAAACCAATATACTCTCATTTTTCAGGGTGGGCAGGGGTAAACTGGTCACTAAAACTTGGATGTATCAGTCAGCTACTTTTCTTGTCTTTCCCTCTCTTCCTTTGTCTTCCTTTTTATTTTCTTTAATTATGTAAAAAATATTTTGGACTTTTAAAAAATAACTCAGATCTCCATCTTACATCAAGCCAAGTAAAATAAAATCTCAACCAGCTAAATCTTCAGAAATTATTGTAAAGATATCAGATGTACCATCTGAGAATAGAAAAATGCTAAATATGAATTAATTTCTAGGCCCCACCTTACATTTATCAGTCATTCATTCGGCAAAGAACATGCATAATACTTTCTAGCCCTCAAGGTGGTACTTGCTAACACTTATTTAAGAGCTAATCTCTGTTACACACTTTACCACATTATTTTATAGGACCTTTCCAGAAATCCTCTTTTTTACAGAGAAATACTCCAAGCATTAGAGAATTCAAGGAACTTGCCCTCGGCCATATAGCTCAGAACTTGGCAGGCCAGGGATCTGTGCCCAGGTCAGCTGAATTGAGAACCTGTGATCTTTACCCCTGGGGATGAAGAAAGCTAAACGCTGAACATACGTGTACCAGAGCTTGGGATGGCGGCTCACGGAATGATTTTTTCCATTAGTTGGAGTGTCTTTTGTTGCTGATTTACTCAACAGGAATTCTTGAAGCTTCTGCTTTACTTCTGTACTTGCCACTGCCCCTGAAACACACACACACAGAAACAGATGGTGATTTGGGGTTCTGTCCTTTCCTGCCTCTGGAATAACTGGTCACAGCATATGAGTTTTCCTATTAAAAGAAAAATGAGAGTCTAAACAGGCTTTAGAAAATGACATAGTAATGTTTCATAACTACTGCTTCAACTGCCAATTTTCAAAAGACCTGCGATGATTTAATTGCTTTTACAGAATGGGGATTCCCAGAATTAATAGTAGTTTTTTCCTAAGCTTTAAAAAATACTGCTGAGGAACGAAGGACTGTTTTTTAAAAGTCAGGAATCTTGGGGGATGATATAAGTGATTAAACACATTTAAATGAGCTCTTCTGAATTTCTAGTTTTCAAAAACTAACTTAAAAAAAACTTTTGAGCATTAAACAAATAAATAATGCTGACAATTTCAGTTCAAGTCATCACATTTTAAACCTTGCTACGACCTGATTTTGAACTGACCTCATGCAGGGGAATTATTTGGATCTGTCTCCCTCTTGTGGATAGTTTTTTTTTTTTTTTTAAATACAAGTTCTACCTTAAATCTTTCCAAAGTCTGGGTACTTAAAAAGTAAATGAGACAAGGCTTGACTTATTAAACAGCAATCATTACTTGAATGGGAAGAAGGTGGAGTAATGTGGAAATAAGTTTATTATGAAACACGATGGCATAGCCATATTGCCTTAGCATAACGTTATTTTTAAGGTGCAAAATAAAAGATATTATCATCTTTGCCAAACAAGGTTAAATTTACTTCCGAAGATGCCTGTAGACTGAATGCAGAGAGCTGACATGTGAATGTCAAAGCTCTACATTTAGGCCCATAATTTATTCTTTTACTTAAACACAGACAATGTTGACAAGTTTAATTCCACTCTTTATCAGGCTCCTTTCTGAATGACAATCAGCTAAAGACGAGGGAAGAGATCCATCTTTTACCCTGGTGCCTCTTACTTTCTCGTCCTCTATCTTTGCCTCTGAGAGGAGGAAGCTGCTGTTCTCTGCGATGCCTCTCTACTTCCTGTTCTTGCCTCTGCTGCTCCAGTTTCTGCTCCTTTTCTAGCAGTTCTTGCTGCTGTTTTATGGCTAGAAGTTCCTGTTGCAACTTGCGAGAAGAGAAAGACATGAGAGTGTGCAATTTCTTTAGGCTTCATAGTCATCAATGACCAAAATCGAAATGTTATGAGCTTTTGGAAGTTACTTCTATTTACTTTACATTTTACCCTTTTTTTTTTGTATATTATTGAAATCTAAAGACAAGCAACTAATGCCATTAATTGTTTTACTGTCATTAACAAGCAAGGTTTTAGGTAGCTTCATTACCTATGCCGTCCTATCAGAATATTACCAAATTCACACAGATCTTCAGTTCCTTGAGTGACTTTTCTTTGTGCATCTGAAATATATGATACAGCAAAGAAAGCCAGGAATTTCCCAGAAGTCTGTTTTACCAAGTCCTTCACAACATAAACAACTGAAAATTTAACTTCTTATCCTAAGAAACAGTATGAACATAATCAAACTGAGTAGAATAGTGAGATATGAATTAATTTGGGGGAAATACATCTGAAATAAAATGAAGGCTAAAAGTTTCAAAACCTTACAGAGAAGGTTTTCAACAGATGAAGACAATCCCTAAATCTATCATAAACTATTTTCTCAAAATAGCAAAGTCTTATTAATTAGTTCACTCAGCACACAAAACTCCTCAGTTACATAATGGTCAAGAAGAAATCACTTCCACAAGACTACACTTTGATGCACTACTGTTTCGCTGTTTGAATCCCTTGAATTCACTTCTAAATAATGTACAACATGAATATAAAGCATTCTTAAAAACCATATGAGTTGTCAATTTTCTCAGACTGTGAAACAGACATTGAGGAATAACTGTAAATATGCCCATTGAGGAATAACTCAAGGCTGAGTTCTACTAGGCCTTGACATTGCTAGATACAATATCTAGACAACTGACTAAACTACTCAAAGCGTGGGTTCCTCAGATATAAGAAAGAGAAATAATCTACCTCATGCATTATGTTCAAAATGCATATGAAATTTAGGTTGCAAGTTTGAACAATATTAATTTTGCTTTGATACTAAGGAAGTTAGTATAACTTGTTTATATGAGATAGGTGTCTAAGACTCTGAAATTTACATTGAAAAGTAACAGAGAAAAAATTATGTGGAATGGCATAAGAATTATTGTGGAGCAACAGGAAGCCAACTCTGCACGTCCAACATGATAGCTTCTCTTGTCCCAGGACATGGTTAGAAGCATTTCTGGTTTCCTTCCATATTACAATCTCTGGCATTCTGGATGTGCTGTACTAGTCTCTTAATAATAATAACTCTCTTTTCTAACAAAAAATGTCATAATTCTGCTTAAACTTTGCCTTAAATGTTAGTTCTAAACAGATACTGGGGTTGGTCAAATTGATTTAGTGTGCCACCCAAAGCCCAAAAGGAAATGAATATTAATCTCTCTTAGGCATCTAGAAAAGCACAGAATTTAATTTCCACAGCTACTGTTCATTGCTGAGGATTGCAGAAATGAGGTTTAAAACAAATTCACTCCTCCAATTTCAGATGTTCTAGTCCAACACAGAGGCGAAATGAAGTAGCATCTTTGGAGGCAGACAAGGCAAGATTACAAAATCTTTACTCGCTATGTGCCCTGGAAAAATTACAGTGTTTCTCTGAGCCTCAGATTACTAGGTGGAAAAATGGGACAATAGCATCTAATTCAACAGATGTTGATTATAAAAGCCAAAGATTCAAAACACTAATATAAATAAGTAAAGCATCATGCTGTGTCTTTCTTATTAAAAAAAAGCTAAATGAATGTTAAAAACATCAACTTTTAGCCTTATAATATATAACACAAAACAATAAAGTTAAAAAGAAATTAAAGCAAAAAACTTTTTCAAACTTAAAAGGAAATTTTAAGTATATCTTTAGTTTTTGAAAAAGCAACTTATTACTCTAGAAAATCATTCCAAAAATGAAGTTTTCCATTTAGCTATCTCAGAGTCATTTTTCTCCCCCCACTTTTTCAACATTTTTCAGATGTCAATAAACCTGCTATATACTACTTTGTTTGGGGGCAAAGTAACAATTACCTACTTGCAACTATTAACTTTTGAGTAAAATCGAATTCCTTTAAATTTTTAATATTGATCTTTACAACTATAAAAGGCATCAAACATAAATGAAAAGATGCATATGAAGCTGTAACTTATTAGTACTGTCCAATATTCAGGGCAACATGGCTTGCATAACATGGCAAAATGAACCAGACAGTTATGTAAATCTTAAAGTACGGTGAAGAATATAAATTTTACTCATTCATCATTGCCATCTTAAGATGTCTAGAATGATTGAAGAAAGGAATCTAGACATCACTCTTACTATTACTGTTTCAAAGGTCAAACTGAAATAATGTTTAAGAATCATTAAAAAAAAAAGGTCTATTAAGTAAATGAATGTTTCCTACACTGCAAAATATAGCCATGATTCCATATGGGACTTAAAATCCTCATTCTTATTTTTAGAGTATCTTACAGATCAATAATTGGAAGAGTTCTTTTGTTAAGTTCTTTTAGTTAAAGGAAAAAAAATTACCCTTTATATCAGATATCAAAGAGCTTTTTTTGAAAAATAAGATAAAAAGGCCTGCTGGCTAAGGAGTTACGAAACAAGGAACATAGGGAGGAAAAAGCATCTTAACCTTCTCAGACACTATAATAACCAGTATGGTAAGAGTTTATAATATTAATGTAGATTAATTATCTATATTAATACCATGTAAATGTGTTTGTACTTGATATGGAAGTGAATAAAAGATCAAGTACCTATAATACAATAAAATATGAAATAATATCACATTACCTTATTATAACAATAATTAACATAGTTAAGTCATTTTTTGAAGGAGTTGGACATAAAAAACTTTATTATAAATATTTGCTGCTTTACATTACTGTCATAATAAATTCAAAGTAAGCATCTACTAAGTCAGACCAAAATAGCTTTGTTTTAAATATCTTTGTCAAGAAGTTGAAAGACATTTACAAATAAAACTGAAGTAATACTTATATCAGACGATACAAGAGATTAAATAGATACAAACACATCTAGAATGACCTTAAAATAGTAAATCACAAAAAATTCTGGGATATGGACATAATTCTCCTAGAATAACTTAATTAAACGACTTGGGTCTCAAATTATCAACTACTCCCAAAATGCTTTCAATAAATTCTTATCTAATCTATTAGACTTAAATAAAAACACTGAAAACATCTGTACCAGTTTCTTTATACACACACACACACACACACACACACACACACACACACATATGTATAATTCTATCCAGCTTTTCATTATGTTTTTATTTTGAATGTATACATTACGAAGTTTTTTTCCATAAAGAAGATTAGGGCATATCAAGGACATCTACTTATAGATCAAAGACAAAAATAAAAAAACTAAAAATAGAAAGTAAAGGTTCTCTCTTCACATAAAGTGATTAATTTATCCTCTCTGGTAAATAGTATATGTAGATTCTTTAGACACATAAAATGTGTCTCCTCAGGTTCATGGTTCTTCTTGATGGAAAGTAGATGTGGCAAATGGACAAAATCATGTAGAAGAGAATCTTAAAAAGGGAAGTTACTATTCCCAGATATTGAGGCTGCAAACTAATAGACAAAGGAGTTGTAGAGGTTCCTCTTCAAGAAGCAAAGCAGGATTTTTGCCAGAATTCTTTTTACTTACCCTAGGTTTTCACTAATACAACCCCAGTTTCCTCCCAGCCATGAATCCACATCTTTTCAGAATGAAACATTCCCCCTTTGCTCCCTCTTATGCCCATGTTATGGTGCGCCTCCCAGAGTCAACAGTCAGAGACAAAGAAACGCTTGCTACCTTGATGTGCTCCTGAAGCTGAGCCTGGTGCTGCCGTGTCAAGTTCTCATGCTGCTTCTGAAACTCCGCGATCAAAAGCTGCTTCTGGATCTGCTGCTGTTGCTGGATGAGAAGTAACTCCTGTTGCAGTTGCTTCTCACGGACAACAGGGTCCACCGCGGGCATCATCATCCTGAGGTCTGTCCTTAGGTCTAAAGGTGAGATGGGCTCCAGGCCCACAGGAACCTCTGACTTCACATCGACTGGAGAAACCAAAAAAAAACGAGGGTGACAGAGGACCGAAGGTTAGCACACTGACTTGGAAACAAATTAGAGGTGAAAGACGCTCACCCTGCTAGATTTCTTCCAGTGCACCAATCAACTTGGTTCTTTTTACAGGGATAATAAAAAGGTCTTCTGTATATTAGATTTGATAAAATGCTGATTTTTCAGCTAGCACTTTGTCCTTTGCCATGGAATCTTTCACATTTCCCTTTTACAAAGAGATGACTCCAAAGATTCACAGGTATAAAAGTTGTTCATTTATAGCACTTACTCTACTGGACCACTGGTCAAATTCAAGTTGACTTAAGACAGAAAATGCAACATTTATTGAGGAAAAGATGTCATGTGATATTTGCAAAATTCTAACACAAACAAATTTGTACACTTACAAACACTTTTGTTTGTAATCAGAAGATAAATTCCTTAAGAAGTAAAACTTATAAAATAATGTATCTGTAGGGCTATGGGACTACAAATTAGCAAAACTACAAAATAGCAAAGAAAAAGTACAAATCTGCATACTAAAATGTGGGAAATGATGAGTAGAAAGCAAATACAGACCCACTGTAGACAGAAGTCACCTAATTTTCAATTAAATAATTGGAATATTTTTTTAAATTATGGGAACTGGAAAAACATGCTTCTGTAAATGGACCTTGACATACAGGTTGCCAATTTTCAAACTCTTCTTTAAATCTAAATGCCTGTTCCCATAACATATAAAAAGATGTGCTACTTTCTGGGTAACTGTGTTATCCTGAGTGTGTTATTTAAGTTCTCTGGGTCTCAGTTTCCTCACATGTAAAATGGGGATAATTTCCATTAACAGTAACAACACAGAGTTGTTAAAAGGATTAAATAAGATAATTCAAAGACCGACAACATACAGTATACCTCTCAATAAATGCTTTTTAAAATTATATAAAAGTGGAATTTACTGTGTATTAGAATAAATCATGAACACTGTGAGAATAACCAAACAAAAATATGAGGAGTAAATATGAAAATAAAATTTTGTATGACTTCTATTAAATATTAGAAAATAAAAACACTAAAACTTCTAGAAAATATTTAAGGCAAGAAAACAAATACAGCTAAACAAATAAAAAATCCACCTTCACTAAAGAAATGCAAATTTTAAATAAAAATAAGGCATCATTTTCTAATTATTAAGTATCATATTCCCCTGGAGAAGGGAATAGCCACTCACTCCAGTATTCTTGCCTGGAGAATTCCATGGACAAAGGAACATATATGCGATTCACATATATGCATACATGTATGTACAACAGGGCAAACATATGACCNCCAGCCATGAATCCACATCTTTTCAGAATGAAACATTCCCCCTTTGCTCCCTCTTATGCCCATGTTATGGTGCGCCTCCCAGAGTCAACAGTCAGAGACAAAGAAACGCTTGCTACCTTGATGTGCTCCTGAAGCTGAGCCTGGTGCTGCCGTGTCAAGTTCTCATGCTGCTTCTGAAACTCCGCGATCAAAAGCTGCTTCTGGATCTGCTGCTGTTGCTGGATGAGAAGTAACTCCTGTTGCAGTTGCTTCTCACGGACAACAGGGTCCACCGCGGGCATCATCATCCTGAGGTCTGTCCTTAGGTCTAAAGGTGAGATGGGCTCCAGGCCCACAGGAACCTCTGACTTCACATCGACTGGAGAAACCAAAAAAAAACGAGGGTGACAGAGGACCGAAGGTTAGCACACTGACTTGGAAACAAATTAGAGGTGAAAGACGCTCACCCTGCTAGATTTCTTCCAGTGCACCAATCAACTTGGTTCTTTTTACAGGGATAATAAAAAGGTCTTCTGTATATTAGATTTGATAAAATGCTGATTTTTCAGCTAGCACTTTGTCCTTTGCCATGGAATCTTTCACATTTCCCTTTTACAAAGAGATGACTCCAAAGATTCACAGGTATAAAAGTTGTTCATTTATAGCACTTACTCTACTGGACCACTGGTCAAATTCAAGTTGACTTAAGACAGAAAATGCAACATTTATTGAGGAAAAGATGTCATGTGATATTTGCAAAATTCTAACACAAACAAATTTGTACACTTACAAACACTTTTGTTTGTAATCAGAAGATAAATTCCTTAAGAAGTAAAACTTATAAAATAATGTATCTGTAGGGCTATGGGACTACAAATTAGCAAAACTACAAAATAGCAAAGAAAAAGTACAAATCTGCATACTAAAATGTGGGAAATGATGAGTAGAAAGCAAATACAGACCCACTGTAGACAGAAGTCACCTAATTTTCAATTAAATAATTGGAATATTTTTTTAAATTATGGGAACTGGAAAAACATGCTTCTGTAAATGGACCTTGACATACAGGTTGCCAATTTTCAAACTCTTCTTTAAATCTAAATGCCTGTTCCCATAACATATAAAAAGATGTGCTACTTTCTGGGTAACTGTGTTATCCTGAGTGTGTTATTTAAGTTCTCTGGGTCTCAGTTTCCTCACATGTAAAATGGGGATAATTTCCATTAACAGTAACAACACAGAGTTGTTAAAAGGATTAAATAAGATAATTCAAAGACCGACAACATACAGTATACCTCTCAATAAATGCTTTTTAAAATTATATAAAAGTGGAATTTACTGTGTATTAGAATAAATCATGAACACTGTGAGAATAACCAAACAAAAATATGAGGAGTAAATATGAAAATAAAATTTTGTATGACTTCTATTAAATATTAGAAAATAAAAACACTAAAACTTCTAGAAAATATTTAAGGCAAGAAAACAAATACAGCTAAACAAATAAAAAATCCACCTTCACTAAAGAAATGCAAATTTTAAATAAAAATAAGGCATCATTTTCTAATTATTAAGTATCATATTCCCCTGGAGAAGGGAATAGCCACTCACTCCAGTATTCTTGCCTGGAGAATTCCATGGACAAAGGAACATATATGCGATTCACATATATGCATACATGTATGTACAACAGGGCAAACATATGACCAAGCAGACAACTGTATATTGCAAGTGGCACTGCCAATCGGTTTAAAACTACTGAAAAAGTAATATGCAATATCACAATTTGGTGATAGGTAGCAAGAAGAATTAAATATTTCTACCATTTGATTCAGGTTTGCCAACTCTTGGAATATATCTTAAGGAAATAAAATTAACACAGGAAGAAACAGTTCAATGTCATATTGTTAACTAAAGTATTATTATTTTAACTGAAATAATCAACTACAAGGAGATGTCTAGTAAAACATGTCACATATATTTCATGGAAAATATGTAATCATTAAAAATAATGTTTATGGAAATAGGAAAAATGCTGTTACAACATTAAGTGAAACAACAATAATAAAAGTGACATATACTCCATGATAACTCTTTAACTATAATTTAACTTAGTCAATATACATTTATTGAGAACCTTAAATTCTCTAAAACAAAAAGACAAAAAAACTCTAGCTTTCACTGAGCATATATTCTACTGGAGATTTAATGGTATTAATCTCTGAATTCTACTAGCTAAGGCTGATGAGACAGAAAACAAAAAAGTTGTATTTTAGGTGGAAATATAAGCAATTTCCCCCTTTCTATTTCTTCATATTTTTACAATTGCATCTAATGCTCTGGCTCCTACCCTGAGTAACTTAAATTTGCAGATTGCCAGTTGGAAACTATGAAGTTAATATTCCATGTGAATTTAAGAGCTATTTTCAGCAAGTCAAGAAAGGCTAACATAAATTGTTTGTAGAAATTAAGAATTCAAACACTAAATGAAATATTAATATCTTGCTTACCATATGAATTGTGTGTACATAGAGGTTTGCGTAAAGAGGCATGACTGTGCACTGGCATGTGGGCAACCTGTTATCAGTCTTGGTTGACAACACTGGTGATTTTTCAACATACAGATCAGAAGAGTTTTCAGTAATGGTACTGACATGTCATGGAAAAATGATTTATTAATAAACCATAGTTTGGTGGACAATATCCTCTAAAACATGATATTTGCCAAAGAAAAAATATTAACTTTGACAAGTTTGAAACTAAGTGAGAATGAGGGCCTGTAAGATCTTTGGTTACACTGTCCAATGCAGAACTCTCAATTAAGGCTATAGAGTAACATGAGATTTTGAGTATTAATTTATGGAGGTGGCATTATTCCAATCAAAAGCAATGGCTGTTAATGATATACTTCATTTCTACACTGAAAAGGCCAAAATAAAGCCTCAGTATTTACATGGACATCTCAATAAACATATTTAACCCTATGAACGCAAAATGTAAAATTTCAAGAGACCTGGGATCTCTTCTTGCTGGCATTCTTATTATCTGTAAACTATAATCATCAATTTCCAACCCTCCCAAAAAAAGAAAACTAAAAAGATAAGGAGAAAAGAGTCCCAGAACTCTCTGATACAGCTAGTCTAAGACTCAAAGGGTAATTTGACTTCTTAACCTGCTATCCCAACAGAAATGATTGTGTCTAACTGCTTGCCTTTGTTCAGAGACTAATCACTAAATTGTGAAAAATCACCCTCAACTTACAAAAACTGCCCTTGATTATAAATAATTGCCCAAGACTGAGAGAAAGCGGCAGGCAAGATCCCAGTCTTTCATCCAATTTATTCAGCAGCAATCCACATTCCATTTGTCTAGACTAAATATAGCAGCGTTTATACAAGAAATCAATAGTGCTTGCAGAGAGGAGAGCAAAGGCATGAATATTTCATCAAACTCAGAGAGAAATGGCAATCAGCAAACTGATGGTTCTGTGTAGGTCATCTCTGGCCTGCTGGATCACTTCCTGTTACTTGGACAATAGCTCATCTCTGTCTAATCATAATCCTATCATAACCATTCTTTCTATTTTTAACATTAATTGCATTGTGGGTGACAAAGGCTCATCGTATTCCAAAAGGGAAGATGGATTTTTCTTACATCTTCGGTGACAGGCTAATAAGCCTCCCCAGGAACAATAATAGTAACACAATACCAGGGCTGAGTTTCAACAAGTTACAGTCACCTACACATCACAAAATGTGAAAGAAAGGTCACTGTCAACAGCTGTTGTTTTATCATAATTAGACATAATCAACTTACAAGGAAAAAATAACAACCAGCTTTAACAATGAGGAAATGGAATCATCACTGTTCACATTTCTTGTCTAGGAACATGCAAAGTCCTTACAAATTACTTAGAACAGGTGGCCAGGGATACATAAGCTAGAAGGAAGTTGATGATAAAAAATAGTAGTGTTAGCATTTGTTGTTTCTCAGCCGTGTCCGACTTTGACTGTTAGCATTACTTGTGAGTGAGTGTGTCATGGACCATAGCCTGCCAGGATCCTCTGTTCACGGGATTTTCTAGGCAAGAATACTGCAGCGGGTTGCCATTCCCTTCTCCAGGGGATATTCCTGACCCAGGGATCAAACTCAGGTCTGCTGCACTGAAGGCAGATTCTTTACCAACTGAGCCACCAGGGGAACAAATCCAATTTTCTTTTTTTTTTTTGGCTGTGCCATGGAGCATATGGGATCTTAGTTTCCTGACCAGGTATCAAACTCTGTCATCTCGTGCATTGGAAGTGCAGTCTTATTAACCACTGGACTGCCAGGCAAGTCCCATCAAATCCTATTTTCTTAACAGATATAACTTTACTTGGACTCACCCACTATTTGTCTGAGATTTCAAATACATGCCAAGACACACACACACACACACACACACACACACACATATTATTATTATTATTCTAATACCAAATGCCCAGTCTGAACATTTCCACATCTAAATTAACTAGTCTTATTATCACTTTACAAAGTTCTACTCATTCTTTCCTCAGTGTCTTTCTCAATTATTCTTTGACAGTTATTCCTTCTTGTGTTTAGCATTTATCAACCCATGAAATTTTTAGAAATAGTTTTTAGTTTATTAAGAAACATGGACACAGAAAAACTTCCATTTCAAAATATAAATCCCAGCTCATATAAATGTGTATGATAACTATATTTATTTAAGCAATACATATTCCTGTTCAGTTGTAATTAAATTTCTTTAACAAAGACTTTTTTTTAATACCAAGACCATTAAAGAGTTCAATCAAAGTACTGAGAAAACTTAGTACTTTGGCATGTTGCTTAAATCTTCACTTTAGATGCTATTACTTATGGCACTGGTGAATAGGAAGAATCTTATGTTCAATAACAGGACTCTCTGGTTGCTTCTTTATCATCTGGCTTACAAACAAGAAGCCATCCATTTTAAGAATATTTTAAGTGAATAACTTGCAAACCTCACGAATGGAAAAATTATAAGAATGCAAATTTTGACCATTTACAACTATCACAACAATGGTTGAAGCCTGTTCATGCTGTTCCTCTGAATGAGATTCCGAAGCAGTGTAGTGCAAAGCACAGGCTTTCACAAAAAGAAAATGGCATAGGGACAATCTCCCACCAATTCATATGTGTCAATTTAGTTAAAAGTTGAGACTTGAAAAACTGCGACAAAAATGGAACCATGTTTATCTACATATCTCAGTTAATACTCATAGATACAGCAGCTATGCTAATATTCAGGACACCCCACTCCACTGCTACCCAGAGACAGTTTATGTGGAAATTAAGTTCTCATACCAAGAAATGGTTGACCAAAACCACTCGCAGGTGGACATATGGACAACAATTGCCAGATCTGGGGAAACAAATGTTGCTTTGATCATCTGTTCAGTTTCTTTTGTTCCTCCTTTCCTGCACACAAATCTGTGAGAGTTTGGGCCTGCAGACTCTACCCATGGGAAAAGGCTGCTGGTTGTACCATTTTGTGCTTTAAAATTATCCAGTCAAATATGTGGGCTTCTCAGTAGCTCAGGGTTCAAAAAAGAATGTGGAATAGCTCTCTCAGATATGTGTGATCTGGCTCTTTCCAAAGTACAGCCTATAATAACAGTTTAATTATATGGGAAATTCTGTAGGAATTTATATGAAACTTCATCAGGAATAGGTATCTTTCACTAATATTTTCCTATTTGCTTCTTTTTTGCAGGCTTCACTAAGGAAGGATGGTCCTGTTAACATATGTCTACGTGTATCCTGATGATACCAGGTCATTTATGAAACTGCTCAATACCAAGATGTTCACTGATGCTCGTTTGTCAGGTAGTGCCAGAAAGACTGCTACTTGCTCTGTACAGTATGTCAGGCTTCCCTGGTGGCTCAGAGGTTAAATCGTCTGCCTGCAATGCGGGAGACCTGGGTTCGATCCCTGGGTCGGGAAGATCCCCTGGAGAAGGAAATGGCAACCCACTCCGGTATTCCTGCCTGGAGAATCCCATGGACAGAGGAGACTGGTGGGCTACAGTCCACGGGGTCGCAAAGAGTCAGACATGACTGAGCGACTGAACAACAGCAACAAAACCACCTTGATATTTCCCTTTCTGAAGTCCCACTAATCCTTCATAACCCATTTCTTTTAACATTGATTTGGAACCAAAGCAATTCAACTTTGTAATTTTATGAACCCTTTTATGCTTTATACCTTGTTGGTTATTTTTGCTGTTGTTCATTCTCTATCACTCCCTTCTCTTTTGGCCTTCAATTTTCCCCAGCATCAAGGTCTTTTCCAGTGAGTCAGCTTTCACATTAGGTGGCCAAAGTATTGGGAGCTTCAGCTTCAACATCAGTGCTTCCAATGAACACCCAGAGTTGATTTCCTTTAGTATTGACTGGTTTGATCTCCTTGCAGTCCAAAGGACTCTCAAAACTCTTCTCCAGCACCACAATTCAATGGTATCATTTCTTCAGTACTCAACTTTTTTCATGGTCCAACACTCATATCTAAACACGACTACTGGAAAATACATAGATTTGACTATATGGGCCTTTGTTGGCAATGATGTCTCTGCTTTTTAATACACTGTCTAGGTTTGTCATAACTTTCCTTCAAAGGAGCAAACATTGTTTAATTTCATGGCTGTAGTTCACCAATCACAGAGACTTTGGAGCCCAAGAAAAGAAAATCTGCAACTGCTTCCACTTTTCCCTCGTCTATTTGCCATGAAATGGTGGGACCAAATGCCATAGTCTTAGTTTTTCGAATGTTGAGTTTGAAGCCAGCTTTTTCACCTTCAATGAGAAACTCTTAGTTCCTCTCCACTTTCTGTCATTAGAGTGGTATCATCTGCATATCTGAGGTTGCTGATATTTCTTGTGGCAATCTTGATTCCAGCTTGTGATTCCATCCTGACATTTCACATGATGTACTCTGCATAGAAGTTAAATAAGCAAGGTGACAATACACAACCTTATCATACTCCTTTCCCAATTTGAATCAGTCAGTTGTTCTATGTCCAGTTCTAACTATTGTTCTTAACCTGCATACCCGTTTCTCAGGAGACAGGTAAGGTGGTCTCCTACTCCAGTCTCTAAGAATTTTCCACAGTTTGTTTTGATCCACATTGTCAAAGACTATAGTAGATGTTTTTCTGGAACTCCCTTTCTTTCTCCATGATCCAAAAAATGTTGGCAATTTGATTTCTGGTTCCTCTGACTCTTTGAAATCCAGGTTGTACATCTGGAAGTTCTCAGTTCATGTAGTGCTAAAGCCCAGTTTGAAGGATTTTGAGCATAACCTTGGTAGCGTGTGAAATAAGCATAATCGTAAGGTAGTTTGTATATTCTTTGGCATTGTCCTTTGGGACTAGAATGAAAACTGACTTTTTCCAGTCCTGTGCTACTACTGAGTTTTTCAAATTTGCTGACATCTTTTTTTGGAGTTGTCTAGATGGTCCTGTAGGTCTTCATAAAACCAGTCAGCTTCAGCTTCTTCAACATCAGTGGCTGGGGCATATCATAGGCTTGGATTACTGTGATGCTGAAAGATTTTTCTTGGAAATGAGCTGAGACCATTCTGTCATTTTGAGACTGCACCGAAGTACTGCATTTCGGATTTTTTTGTTGCCTATGAGAGCTGCTCCGTTTCTTCGAAGGGATTCCTGCCCATAGTAGTAGATACAATGGTCATCTGAATTAAATTTGCCCATGTTTGTCATTTTAGTTCACTAATTCCTGAGATGTCAATGTTTACTCTTGACATCTCCTATTGGGCCATGTCCAGGTTACCTAGATAAATGGACCTAATATTCCAGGGTTCTATGCAATATTGTTCTTAAAAGCATCAGACATTACTTTCACCACCAGACACATCCACAGCTGAGCATCATTCCTGCTTTGGCTGCCCAGCCTCCTCATTCTTCCTGCACTTATCAGTAATTACCCTCCACTTTTCCGAACTGGACACCTTCCGACCTGGGGGTGCTCATCTCTCAATGCCATATCTTTTTCCTTTCATACTGTTCATGGATTCTTGTGGGAAGAATGTTGAAGGAGTTTGCCATCCCCTCCTCAATGGACCACATTTTTTCAGGACTCTTCACTACGATCCATCTGTCTTGGGTGGCCCTGCACAGCATGGCTCTTAACTTCACTGAGTTATGCAAGCCCCTTTGCAACAACGAGGTTGTAATCCACGAAGAGGTTGATTATATCATAGCATAAGGCTAACAGAGAGCTGGTCCAAGCCTGATGCCTGTTTTTTATCTTGTTTCTCTAGTTCTTTGCCTCAAAAATTATATTCTAGCATAAATTCTTAAGTATAATGTAGTTAATACTATCTAAAGAGAGTATCAGACTGTTTAGGGCTGTACGTATCTAAAATAACATTAAAATCACTATTCTTATAGTATTATCAGGTTGACATATGACTTTTCATTTATACCTTCATTCAGTGAATATTTGTAAAGCAGTATGAAATGCCAAAACAAATTTTAATCAACAACAGAAGGGACTGTCTTCCAAGAACTCATGTGCTTATGCACATCAACTCATAAACCAATGTATAAAACATGATGCATTAAATGCAATGATACTGATGCTCCAGAATCCCACCTGGACCTTCTATTTTCTCTCCAGGACTCTCAATGGAGACATTAATATTTTCCTTTTCAGGGCTTCATTTGCTTTCTATATGGTGACATTTTGTCTATAGCCTAACATCTATTCTAAAATTGCCACTGATATATGTATGTCACAGTTCAAAAGCATCAATTCTTCGGCACTCAGCTTTCTTTATAGTCCAACTCTCACATCCATACATGACTACTGGAAAAACCATAGCTTCGACTAGATGGACCTTGTTGGCAGTGTCTCTCTGCTTTTTAATATGCTGTCTAGGTTTGTCATAGCTTTTCTTCCAAGGAGTAGGCATCTTTTAAATTCATGGCTGCAGTCAATCATCTGCAGTGATTTTGGAGCCCAACAAAATAAAGTCTACCACTGTTTCCATTGTTTCCCCATCTGTTTGCCATGAAGTGATGGGAATGGATGCCATAATCTTAGTTTTCTGAATGTTGAGTTTTAAGTCAACTTTTTCACTCTCCTCTCTCACTGTCATCAAAAGGCTTTTTAGTTCTTCTTTGCTTTCTGCCATAAGGGTGGCATCATCTGTGTTTCTGAAGTTATTGATACTTCTCCCAGCAATCTTGATTTCAGCTTGTGCTTCATTCAGTCCAGCATTTCCAATAATGTACTCTGCATATAAGTTAAATAAGCAGGGTGACAATATATAGTCTTGACGTACTCCTTTCCCGATTTGGGATCAGTCTGGTGCTCCAGTTCTAACTGTTGCTTCTTGACATGCATACAGATTTCTCAGGAGGCAGGTAAGATGGTCTGGTATTACCATCTCTTGAAGAATTTTCCACAGTTTGTGGTGATCCAGACAGTCAAAGGCTTTGGCATAGTCAATTAAGCAGAAGTATTACTACATTTAGCTGTCTCATGCTGTTTTTTCTCCAGTAACTCTGGTCTCAGTTTGTGCACCCAGAAAACACGAATGTGATATTTGACTCCTCTTTTCCCTTTAGATTATCCATACACAATCAACATAAATAATTTTTTCCACTCTTAAATGTTTTTTTAATTCATGAAGCACTCTTTACTATCACTGCCTACCTTACGAAAGCAGTCTTCTGTCACTTTCCTGGATAATACCTATCAGTGTAACCCCAATCTTTAACATGATATCTATGATATGCTTTCCTCCCTTCATTTGAGTCACAACAATATTCTTTCAGTCCTTAAAGACATCATGCTCTCTGATGTCTCAGAGATTTCTCATACAAACATTACCTCTTTCTGAATTCCAGTCCCACCCCATCCCAGTTTTCTACACAGATTCTTACTTATCCTTCATATCTTAGCTAACAATGATTTGATGTAGGATCTCTTTCTGCATCTTATTGCATTTTCTCATTAAATTTTGCAACTCATTTCATAACATTTGTTTGACTCCCTTCACCAGTATTCTAAGTACCATGAGAAGAGGAACTAAAGTTTCAGTGCCTGGTATAGCATAAAAGCATGGTAATGCCTCAGTGCATACCTGAAATGAATGAAGGAATAAACGAATGAGTGATGGTGACGAATCATATGGTGACAAAACTAGAAATCCACACGCACATACACATATACAGGTATCCAATTAAGATCCTAGAGCAATTACTTATTAGGTCTTCTTGACTATCTGACTTCTGATAAATATTGACTGCTTAAATTATTGACAAGTGAATGTGTTTCTGGCAAAAATGATTAAGTATTTGAAAAAAATCAGTCTCAAAACATTTTCCACCTAAGGTGTCATTTCACATTTCCCAGACTCCAAAGTATCTCTTAACATTCAGTGTGCTGACAGATTAGAACCACCCAAGTGGGCTAGGGTGAGTAAAATAAAACTTACCCATTCATGCTGTTAGCATCACTAGGCTACAATCTTGAATTATCTAAACAGTAGTGTCTAATTCATGAATGATCATCCCATGTTATGAGAAAATTATACAAGAACTGATAAACAATTGATATGTATAGAATCATTTCTGTCTTGGAAAGAATATTTTTTTTCCTGAAAAAATAAATTAATAAATTTGAAAGTGGCTAACATAAAAAATGGGAAATGAGAAAACAAGTAATACAACTTCAGTTTGATGACAATTTTTCCTAAATTTCACTTTAGTGCTAAAAATAAATATTCTTAGCTTTACGATTGCATCATAACGAATGACTAGAATTAGTAATCAAATTTGAAAAAATAATTTTTATAACATGAATTATTTAAATTGATTAGACCAGAAATATAATTCTCCCTCGTAGTGATTCTGTTCAAGTTACACATGTCTACAGTTTCTTTAAGGTGCGCTAATACATGGCATAAATGAAAAGAAAATAAATGCAAGAAGTAATCTGAGCTTTGATTTACTATTCTCTTATTTCCCAGGGGTCTGAAGAGGAAACAAAAATAACCACAAATGACTAAAATATCAGTAGGCCTTGAAATATCAACATTTAGGCTAAAGAAAGCTAATTTTTTAATCAAAGCCGTACTATTTTGATTTACTTAATTCAAATTCCCTCTCTGCAAATATGCCTTTGAATTAAGCAGTCATAACAAACCATAACACCAACATGAATTGCCAACTCATTTGTAATACCCACTTAGTTCTAAAGTATCAACAGTGTTTGCTAGTTCTTCATTATTTGAGAACCAAGTAAAAGCTTCATTGAGCTTCTTGAAGTATAAACCAATTTATATGACTTCAAGGTAATAGGAACTAAGAGCCTAATCCATGTTACTGAGATAAAAGATTAGTGATACCTGTAAATAAGACTTTCAGTAGATGAGAAATCTTAGTGTTTTAAAATAGGTTATACAGGTATTGAACTAAAAATTGTTACTTATTCAGCCATATGGGCTTCCCAGGTGAAGTGGTAACAACACTCCTGTTGCAGGAGACATAAGAGACATAGGGTCTATCCCTGGGTAGGGAAGACCCCCTGGCGGAGGGCATAGCAACCTACTCCAGTATTATTGCCTGGAAAATCCCATAGACAGAGGAGCCAGGCAGGCTACAGTCCATGGGGTCACAAAGAGCTGAACATGACTGAGGTGACTTGACACACGCACACACATTCATACCACTCATCACCTGGGATGTACAGCGAACTGATTTCTGTAAGAACTACAATGAAGGTGAGATAAACGGTCTCCTCCGTATTTTTTTCTACAACTTGCATTTTCTTCTAGGTTAGAGACAGGTACTAAATTATTATTATTTGCAAATGGCTAACACAACTTCCTTCTCAGTATGAGAGCTTAATATTTGAGGCAGGGCATTACCCTCTAACTCCAGAAGTCAGTTCATCATCTGACATGTAATACAAGCTTAATAAGTAGTAGTTGCATAAATGATTCTCTCAGCAGATACCTCTCTCTAACCCCTCTCAAACACCCTTTTTGAACAAAGTACATTTGTTTATTCAGCAAATAAACTTTTTTCAAAGAATATGTTTCCTTCCTTCTATGAACTATTGTTTGCAGAAGTACGTAACCGTGTTCTGTTTCAAAAGAAAAATAGAGCTTTTACTGGTCCTTGTGTCCTGCCAAAAAGAAACAATTTGCCTTTAGTCTAAAAATAAAAACTCCAATATTTTCTGAAAGTTTCAATGCTTAATATATTTAAGACAACAGCACATATTAAACAGTGCAGGAAAATGTGAAGAGAAAAAGAGCAGAAGTGCCATGCGTGATGCTTCTCTCATTTTCCTCTTTGATTTAAATCATGTCTTTTCCTTTTCTACTGTCTAATTTTTGATCTTGCATAATAGGACTAGAACTTCAACTAACACACTTTCTGCACACCCCCGCCCCCGGCCCCGTCTTCTTCAGATCTCAGTTTTTTCCCAAGTTCTCGGGAAATCTTTATTGCAAATCCAAAGTCTTAAAGTCCCATTAAACCCTTCTAATATAGGATTGCACTCACTGTTAAAACATGGAAACATTTCTTTAAACAGCTGAACACTTTCTTCAAATAAAAACTTATGAATAGTCCTCACGTATAAAACCAGCACTAGTGCAACTGTTAAGGAAGAACCCGTGTTCCACCCACTCACTTCCTCCCCAGTCCCTTTCCCTGGGAATCCAGACTCCATGGAATTCAGTTTGGAAAACACTGTTCTAATGGCATTATTTCTGTACTTGCTAAACTCAAATCAGAGCCAAATTACATTAGTTCTCTTTCAAAGAAAAATGCATTACTGTTTCATGGTACTATGAGAATTTGGAAAGTATGATTTGGAAATAATAAACTTTCACTTTATACATACAATTTGGGGATAAAAGTCAATACTAAAAAATAAAAATTCATCTTATATTGCACAATTTCAACCCTAGCCAGGCAAATGCATTGGCACCTGTGTATATGTTATTGCCACATGGTGGCACCACTTTTGCTCAGAAGTAGAAATACCCAGTATTCTTTGTCAGGAAGTGCTTTGGATATGAGTTTTTAAATAATTATCCAAACTTGCAACTATGCAAAGTTCTCCGGGCTTGAGCATTTTAAAAACACATGATTTCCCTATGCTGATTCCAAATTTGGTTTTCTAAACTTGGGTAAGAACAAAGATTAGTACATATGTTGATTGGTCTGCAGAGTTGTTTTAATTTAAATTATGGAGCCAACATCAATATAACACTTACTATGTGCCTTCATTGATCTGACTGCTTTTAAAGAAATGTTAAGTCATCTATCTGGGAGGGATTGGGGGCAGGAGGAGAAGGGGACGACAGAGGATGAGATGGCTGGATGGCATCACTGACTCGATGGACGCGTCTGAGTGAACTCTGGGAGTTGGTGATGGGAGGCCTGGCGTGCTGCGATTCATGGGGTCGCAAAGAGTCGGACACGACTGAGTGACTGAACTGAACTGAACTGAATTCATCTATCCTCCTTTACACTATGAGGTTGTGCTATCTGGTAACCTAAGAGTAGACATAATTATGAGCCTCATTTCACAGATGAGGAAAATGTAGGCCACCGAGGAAACTGGCCAAGGTCACAGGGTTACTTGGTGGTGCAACAGGAATTAGAACATACACCATCTAGCNCATCTATCCTCCTTTACACTATGAGGTTGTGCTATCTGGTAACCTAAGAGTAGACATAATTATGAGCCTCATTTCACAGATGAGGAAAATGTAGGCCACCGAGGAAACTGGCCAAGGTCACAGGGTTACTTGGTGGTGCAACAGGAATTAGAACATACACCATCTAGCTGTGGAGTCTATGGCCTTAGCCACTCCACTATTATTCTTCTTGAGTTCTACAAAACAGATATCCAACTTAATTTCTACACAGTTCACCTTGAAGTGTGCCTTGATGTAAATGAAAATGAAAAGTTTTTTGTTAAAATAATAAAACATATTTCTTTGAGGTAAAAGGAAAGCATTTGCTTGTAACTGCCAACATATACCACAGAGAGATGTGCTATGGAACACATTTCCACCTATTTTGACACACTGGTGAATGCTTAGGTGTTTCAATGCTCTCCTTCGAAATGATTCTGTATTTAGGAACTTCAAATTTAGTATTTCGCCCTTTTATCTATAGAAATTTCTTTTGAGTTAAAACAGTTTTTAAAAATTCATCTTATTCTCGAATCTGAAATCTACTAACTCACAGGTAAAGACTGCCTAATAAGGAAGTTATCATGAGTACTTGATTAGTTAAATCCCATTGGATTGTTTCACGAAGAGATAGTGAATCATATTAACTGTAAACTGTTAATGAGACTTGAATGTACTATTCATACATTTTTAGATTACTTTTTTAATTGAAGAAGGAAAGTAGTAACAAAAAGGAAGAGGCAGCTGTTTTTTGACAGTATGAGAAAAGATTTGACAGGATAGACTGTGGTGGTTTTTTTTCCTTATTTCAGAGCTTTTCTGGTTCATGATTCCCTGTGAATTATAAAATATGGTCACTAGCCATTAAGGCACAACTTATTAGGTAAGTGAAAGTGTCTACTACCTCAGAGAAGAGCCTCAAGTTGTCAGAATAATCTAATTTTTTAAGCATCTATAAAGAGAAATCAATGTGACAGAATATGTGCCTTCAGTAAAGACATTCATAATTTGGCATAAGAAAATGTAATAATTTTTCTCTTCTATTTAATTAGACTGTCATTAAAATTTCTATTTCTGGTAGAACTCATAGTATCTGTTTATAGAAATAGGCTGTATTCAGAGAACTGTCAGTATTACAGAATACTTCTCAATATTTTAAGGATAGTCTACAATTTAAAGTAGAATAATTTATACAAACAAAAGTATAAGAAATAATTTAAAGCATTAAAAAGGAACAGAACCCTATAGAACTGAGGTCTGCAAACCCTGGCCCATGGACCAAATCCAGCCTGCCTCCTGCCTTTCTGCTTGCTATTTATTACACATGAGTGATTTTCACATTCTAAAATGGTTTTTAAAAAGAAAAAAAAATTCATGACGTAAAAAATTACATGAAATTTCAATTTCAGTTTTCAGAAAGTTTTATTGGAATACTGTCACTTTCATTCACTTATGTATTGTCTGTGGCTACTTTCACACCACAAAGGCAGAGTTGAGTGTGACAGAGGCAGTACAGGATGTCAAGCCTCAAATAATTACTATCTGCCCTGACTGAAAAAGTCTGCCAAACCTCACAGCAAAGAATCTACATCCATTTTCTATTTTTTATTCACATACAGTGATCTCTCCCATCAACAATCAAATGCCTAAGCGTTCTCTTCTCTCTACTCTACTAGTCTAATGTATAAGGTTAGAAATTACCATAATTTAGTTTATTTAAGTGTCAGTTACTCAGTCATGTCCGATTTTTGTGACCCCCCTGGACTGTAGCCCACAAAGTTCCTCCACCCATAGGATTTTCCAGGCAAGAATATCGGAGTGGGTTGCCATTTCCTTCTCCAAGGGATCTTCCTAACCCAGGGATCAATCCCAGGTATCCTGCATTGTGGGCAGATTCTTTACCATCTGAGCCACCAGGGAAGTGCAGTTTATCTAAAATAAAACATAATTAGGAAGCAGATGTTACTGACAAGGAACATTCCATATAAAAGTAGCTTTAAGTATTTTTATCGGACTAATATATTAGTTTCAGGCTTTGTTGCTTGCTGTTTGCATTAAACAGTAATCTAGAAAACAAAAATATAAATAAGCACAATGGCATTTTAAAGTCAGGAATAGATACTGAGAAATAGCTATAATTTTTGGATGGATTTTAAAATTTAAGACAGCAGCCTTATTATCCCCATTTTACAGGTGAGGATAATGAACACGAGAGAGGTGAAAATGAAAATTCTAACTTACTTAAAATCATGGTAAATATTAACTTTGAATGATGTTAAATGAAAGCCATTTTATCATATTCCACATTAAAGATTTAGATGGTTTCTCTTCGTAACTTACCTCTTTCCCATGAGGCAGAGGTAACATGTTCTGCATGTTAGAAGGCAAATCTAGAACAAATATTTGCTCAATTGAAATTACTTTTACTAAACTAAGAAAAGGACACAGACTGCTTCCATCTGTGTAGCAGCTGATATGTGACTCCTCATATCACACACACACACATGGCCAGTACATTTTACAGAAATCAACATGTGAACATTTCAATGAGTTTAAGAAAGGAGTGTTTAAAATTATAGGATACTGTGTTTATTTGACATTAAAATTTTTGTTAATAACGTGGGGGTTGATTTAACTTGTATTGAATATTTTAAAACCTTGAGGTTTTAAGGAAACATCACATGTACCTCAAAGCTATGATAATACTACTACAAGGTTGGCTATTATATCTTAGTGATAGATCTTTAGCCAAACTACTAAAGAAATTTGGTGCCTCAAACAAAATAGACCCAGTAGTTAGGCATTATAAGAAAAAAAATAACTTATGGAAAAAGTTACCCAAATGTCTTTCCAGATATTAATGTAATTTTAAATTAATCTAACACAAGAGTATAGGAAATACACTGCTAATCATAGTTTTGCAAAGCCATTCTAAATCCAACGGTTTCAATTTTATTTTCCACAGGATTCATAATATAACTTAGATCAAATGAGCTGAGATTCAGCAGCTTGACAACTCATTTATTATACAAAATTTTAAGTTATACTTTTTTTTTTTAGATTCTGTAAGTCAATGATTTGGTACTATAATCCTTCAAATTAAACAAAACTAAATATTACCTTGGTTAAACAAAAAGAAACAAGAGAGAACAACAACAACAACAACAAAAAAAACAACAGAAGAAAATTTTCTTTATTCTAAGAGAAAAGCACTTTTATAGAAGTTATTCAGGTTTCCTCTACCTGATGGGAATGAGGGAGAGAAAAGGAGACAGAACCTCCTGTGAGGCCTTAGGTCAGTGAGGAAATTCATCCTGCCATGTTAAGTACACCTCTCTAAGATTTCTGTAGGCCATTCAGTTGGGTTTACTCAACTCTCAAGGTAAATTAGGCAGGATGCAAGATTTAGTCAAGCCAAGGTTTAGAAATTTCTAGGCATGTCTGGAAAACAGGTGGGGCTGGCACAACAGGTGCCCATTTGCATAAATGACTAAGGTACCTCCTAACAAAATCTCATTTTCAGCAAAGAGGAAGCCAGGCCTGATACACTTGACCTGATAACAAGTCTCGGGCCTGAGGGATTCTGATTCTCAACACAAGGTGCATCCCTCTGCTGTCCACTCTCACCTCCAAGTCGCAGGGTACAAACCTAGTTTCCTCCTTCTCTGCTGCTCTAATAATGCTTTCACCAAACTCATCAGGAACATCAAATTTATAAAACCAAGTCTTGGCCTTACTTGATTCTCACAATCATGGGACACAGTTGTTGCAGAGAATAAATAAATGAATCAATCTATCAGTCCATCTTCTTTCAATCACTGGCTAATACACAAGATCTTGCCAAAGGAGAGAAGTAGAACATGGCAGAAAGAACACTGAGTGCCTGGTTCAAATCTTCACTCCACTTCCATGGGCCTTGGGTTCATGTATAAGGCCTAAGTAACGATTCTCAAGGCTTGTTTTAATGTCAGGGCTATACTCTCCCAACCCATTTATATATATATATATATATATATATGATATATATTAGTCGCCATTAGAAAGTCTATCTCATGAGAAAGATAATCCCGGATGCCTTCATTGATCTTTTTGGAAAAATCAATAAACAGCAGGGCAGGCTCTGACCATAGAGAAAGCCAGGGGACCTAGGAGGAAAGAGAGGAATACCTACCAAACAGAAGAGAATGACAGAGAATGGAAAGCAGGAAGTCTTTTAGATAAGGTTTATCTAATTAAAAATTATCCTAGGGTAGGCTTTGTCTGAGATAGAAAAGTCAACTATGGTCAAAATTAGACTATTCCCTGATTGTGGTGTATGAAAAAATTTTCTCAAACTTTCCATTATAAACAGCAAAGCACATAGTCCATTTTCCATTTCAAAGAATATATTTAATTTTTCTATGTGTTTTTCTTCACGGAGGTATATATAGTGAACACAAGCATTTACATTTTGTTATTAATTTCTTATGAAAATAAGAATAAACATTTTCCTCACAAAGTGCTACCACAGAGCAACACAATACTCAATTTGACAAAAATAAGAAGTATTATTCTGATCCCATGAAATGTAATGGATAGTCAAAAGCACTTACTTTGCTTAACAAGGTAATAGATAATTGCCAGTAATTAGGAAGAACAAAATCAACTAAAGTTGAAAAGTAAAACTGAAAAAAAAATTACCCACAGATTCAGTTCAGTTCAGTTCAATTGCTCAGTTGTGTCCAACTCTGCCATTCCATGAATTGCAGCATGCCAGGCCTCCCTGTCCATCACCAACTCCCAGAGTACACTCAGACTCATATCCATTGAGTCAGTGATGTCATCAAGCCATCTCATCCTCTGTTGTCCCCTTCTCCTCCTGCCCCCAATCCTTCCCAGCATCAGAGTCTTTTCCAATGAGTCAACTCTTCACATGAGGTGGCCAAAGTATTGGAGTTTCAGCTTTACTATCAGTCCTTCCAATGAACACCGAGGACTAATGTCCTTTAGAATGGACTGGTTGGATCTCCTTGCCATCCAAGGGACTCTCAAGAGTCTTCTCCAACACCACAGTTCAAAAGCATCAATTCTTCGGCACTCAGCTTTCTTCACAGTCCAACTTTCACATCCATACATGACCACTGGGAAAACCATAGCCTTGACTAGATGGACCTTTGCTGGCAAAGTAATATCTCTGCCTTTGAATATGCTGTCTAGGTTGGTCATAACTTTCCTTCCAAGGAGTAAGCATCTTTTAATTTCATGGCTGCAATCACCATCTGCAGTGATTTTGGAGCCC
>SJYA01000740.1:2010270-2109076 GCA_006410615.1 Neotragus moschatus
GTATCTGAGGTTATTGATATTTCTGCCAGCAATCTTGATTCCAGCTTGTGCTTCTTCCAGCCCAGCGTTTCTCATGATAGACCCTGTGTATAAGTTAAATAAGCAGGGTGACAATATACAGCCTTGACATACTTCTTTTCCTTTTGGAACCAGTCTGTTGTTCCATGTCCAGTTCTAACTGTTGCTTCCTGTTCTGCATATAAGTTTCTCAAGAGGAAATGTCTTTTTTTTTTTCTTTTTGGTTAATGTATAAAAATAACATAACTTGCAAAGAGCTATACAAGTAAAATTACAGCCACATCATCAGTCTACTAATTTTTATTATTTCAGGGTATTTAGATATGAACTAAGTCCTGTGTTTTTTTTTGTTTTTGTTTTTTGTCTAAAAGAATAGTCATGCTTTGCTTTTGTTTTTCTTCCTGTACAGAAGTACCCTAACTATCCAAAGCATTTGGTTCTGTTCAATAGCTAAAGAACTCTTTTTTTTTCTTCCTCTCTCTAATTTGGCTTCAAGTCAATGCTGTTTTTCTCTTTCCAACTGTTTTGGACATATGCTGGCCCAACTAACAATGGTAAACACAGCAAGCTGTCTCTGATATGGTGCTGATTAAGTCATCTTGTGAGCAAGCAGAGTTTGGATGTTAAGATGCTAAGAAAAAAAACTACTTTCAAAAATTCTCCTCCCTTTGAAAAATATTTGGATTCTCAATTTCAAATTATATGATAAACAAACCATGGGATACTTTGAAAATACATTCATTCAGTGCTGGCCTAGGCATTTAAGAAAAAATAGAAAACTAAAACATGATTCTTATATTCACAGATTTTATAGTTTAAAAGGATGAGGGAAAGCACAGGGAACAGTAGAGTCCAAAGATGGGTTTAAAAATAACTTTCTAGAGAATGGCACTTTCATGTCCTGCAGAAAAAAAAGGTATAAAATTGAAATCATGAGTACTGTGAATTGCATTTTAATATTATATTAGAAAAATATCAGTACCAAGCTAGTGCCTTAAACTGAAAGATTTAAGAATAGAGACCCAATGAACATCATAAGCATGTGGTATAAATTATTTGGAAGGAATACAAATATTGTAGTGCACATAATTGTTATTCAGAATGAAAAAGTATTTTTAAATATTGGCATCTCAGATTCTGTTTTTGTACATGAGAATCGAGCACTTATTTTTCACTTAGCTTAGAGAGCTATGTGTGCCAGCTTCCTCTCATTATGCAAATAGAACAGATAAAACTAAATTGTAAAATAAAGCCAAAAATATAATTCTTCTCTAAAAATACATATATATTTGGAACCCTAAGACGAATAAGCAACTCAAAAAAGGAACTACCTCAAACTTAAGAAAAATTTAACATCTCCTTTATTTATCACCACAGCTCTCATCAGTTTAATACTATCTGTTATTCGACACATATGAAAGCAAGGCAGATTAATTAATTTATAATCATGGACAATTTATTTTTCAGTTTTACTCTTAAAACTTAACTCAGTATTCTTATCTCTAAAAATAAAAAGGTCCTGAAAATAGAAAGGTGAAGAGTAATAATTAGTTGTTGTTACCAAAATATTTACAATCTAAATGAGGTGGGTATCTGATGGAAGATGTTGAGAAAACATGCAAAAGATACAGAATATGACAAAGGCTACACTTAACAATTTGAATAGATAATTAGAGATGTTGACAGGTGCAAGTTTTTGAGAGTTTTCTCTATGAAAGGTACTGTGCTAACCACCTTAAATAAGTTATGAAATCACAGTGATAGAAACAATTATTTCTACAGGGGTCATTCTGAGTACTGTCAAGAGGATGGTTGATAGAGAAATAACAAAAAGCTAACAGCAACAACAAAAGCAGACAAGAAGATAACCATTAAATAACTTGGGTACCGAACAAACAAAATAGAAAGAGATGAATTAAAGATACATCTTCAACGTATAGTCAGCAAGACTGGAACACCAAATGGATGAAACAAGTAGGAATTCTTAAAAAAAAAAAAAATTCACTGAAATATTCAGATTATAGTAGCACTGTTACGGCAATAATTATTTTTTATTAATTTTTTCAAAGCATAGGGCAAATGAACATATAATTTTATTTTCTTAAAGAGGCAAAAAATGTTGATGGCAAAACTGGGGTGCACATAAATGGAATAAAGTATTTTTTAGACATCAATAAGTTTTCTAACTATACAAAACCATATTATAATATATTTAGACATTCTGGGACATCTTTTTCAGTAAATACAGTTAAACTAAGTAAAAATGACCTACATATCAAGAAAGAATAAAAATTTTAGGCATAATTAAACAAAATAACCGCAACATTTACACTGAAATTATAAGCCATTTTGGAGAGAAATTAAATGAGATCTAAACAAATGGAAATATATCCCATGTTCATAGATCAGATAATAAATACTACTAGGATAGCAATATTCTCCAAATTTATTCACAGATTCCCTATCAGACACTTAAATTTACTTAGTTTGTAGAAATTGACAAGCTGATCTTAAAAGTTCATATGAAAATGGAAGGGACAAAGAATCACCAAAGTATCTTGAAAAGAAAAAACAATATGGAGGACATACTTACTGGCATCGAAACTTACTACAGAACTATAATAATAAAGACTGTGTAGTACTGATACAGAGCAGATGCATACATCAATGAAACATAACTAAGTCTAAAAACAAAGCCTTACATTTATGGTCAACTGTTTTTGACAAGAGTGTTAAGATAATTCAATGGAAAAAGAATAGCATTTTCAACAAATGATGCTGGGGCACCTAGATTGTGAGAAGCAGAAGAGTGAAGCTGGAATCCTGCCTCCCACCACACATAAAAAATTAACTCAAAATCGAGAGTGATGGTCACTCAGTAATGTCTGATTCTTTGCAATCCCATGAACTGTATACTCCATTGACTTCTCCAGGTCAGAATACTGGAAGGGGTAGCCTTCCCTTCTCCAGGGGATCTTCTCAACCCAGGGATCAAACCCAGGTCTTCCACATTGCAGGTGGATTCTTTACCAGCTGAGCCACAAAGGAAGCCCAGGAATACTGGAGTGGGTAGCTTATCCCATTTCCAGTGGNGTCAGAATACTGGAAGGGGTAGCCTTCCCTTCTCCAGGGGATCTTCTCAACCCAGGGATCAAACCCAGGTCTTCCACATTGCAGGTGGATTCTTTACCAGCTGAGCCACAAAGGAAGCCCAGGAATACTGGAGTGGGTAGCTTATCCCATTTCCAGTGGATCTTCCTGACCCAGGAATTGAACTGGGGTCTCCTGCACTGCAGGTGGATTCTTTACCAACTGAGCTATCAGGGAAGCCCCTGACCAGCGATCTAAATGTAGAGCTAAAACTACAAAATTCTTAGGAGATAATACAGGAGTAAATCTTTGTGGCCTTGGATCTTGGCAATGGTTTCTTAAATAACAAAATCAAAAGCACAAGTGATGAAAAAAAATAAAGATAACATTTGTGTAAAGAATGGATGAAAATATTTACAAATTATAAATCTGATAAGGACCTAGTATACAGAATAAATTTGTAAGAGTTAAACTGAATGACAGAAATACACACAACCTGATTTAAAAATGGGCAAAGAACTCGAAAAGATATTTCTTCAAAGATACAAAAATGACCAATAAGCACTTGAAAAGATTCTCAACATCATTAGCCACCAGGGCAATGAAAATCAAAACCACAATGAGATACTACTTCAAACCCACTAGAATGGCTGTAATAAGAAAGACAGATTATACCAAGTATTGACAAACACTTATGACCCAGCTATTGCATTCCTGAAAGTGAAAGTGTAGTCGCTCAGTTATGTCCAAGTCTTTGTGACCCCATAGACTGTAGCCTGCCAGGTTCCTCTGGCCGTAGAATTCTCTAGGCAAAATACTGGCATGGATTCCCTTGACTTTTTCCATGGGATCTTCCTGACCCAGAGATAGAACCTGGGTCTCCCACATTTCAGGCAGATTCTTTATCACCTGAGCCACAAAGCACTCCCAGGTATATATTAATACAACAAGAGAAGTGAAAAACACATCCAACAGAAAAACTTTTACAGAAATATTCACAGCAATATTATTCATAATAACCAAAAGATAGAATAACCCAAATGTCGACTAACTGATGAACTGACAAATTGTGGCATATCTGTACAAGGGAATATTATTCAGCAATACTAAACAGCAAAAATAAGTGAAGTACTGATACATGACAATGTAGATGAACCTTAACAAATTATGCTAAACAAAGTAAGCCAGTCACAGAAGACTAGACATTGTATGATTCTATTCTGGACCACATGTCCAGAATAGGCAAATTTACAGAGAAAAAAATAGATTAAAGATTGTTTACACCTGGGACAAGGAAAGTTGGAATCATAAATGATTGCTAGTGGGTATGAGTTCTTTAGGGTGGACAAAGTATTCAAAATTAGATTGTGGTTAGGGTTACATAACCCTGTGAATATACTAAAAAACACTGTATTATACATGCTGAATGAGTGAATTTTATGATCTGTCTCAATTATGCTACTAAAGTAGTCAAATAAAATTGCTTAAATTTACTGAGATCTAGGAATAACAAAAAGATAATACATAGAACAAAATATTTCTTCATTTCAGAAATATAAAAGACAATCACTTGGGAACTGTTGTATTTCCTACAGAAATTTTCAACTATGCAAAGTGAAAGCTGCCAATGCCTTATTAATATTTTCCCTTTAGCTGTTAAGATTGTATTTTTAATTCAGTACATACTATCACCAGCTTCTCTGGAGAAGAATGCATGAAAACATGGACTTAAAATGCCATCACAATACTGATTCCATCCTTTTAATCAAGGCATCAGATCTTTCAAGTCATAAAAAAAAAAAAAAAAAAGATTCATTTTCTTGTTCCTTTTTCTCCTGACACTTTAAGCTTTCTGAAGCTAACCAATACAGTATGAAGGAACATATGTGGTCTGCTTCAAGGATCCAATTTTTTAACTGAAAAGCCACTTTCTTTCTAATACCTGGATGAGAGTATCAATGAAGGTTAAGGTCTAAGCAAAACCTCTAAATGTAAAATCAGACTTCCATGACCTTCCCCCTTACCCCTGCCTTCTCCTTAACAACCCCTTCCTTTCTACCCACTTGATGTTTCCTCTGTGACACTAGGTAAGTTTAAGTCCCATGGTCCCCACAGTACTCATGCCACCAATGTATTTCACCTTTGTTCACTTCCCTACCATCAAAACAGAACTGGCCTTCAGTGAGGTTGCTTAATTTGTGTATCCATTCATTCCACAAATACACTATGTTTATTAAGTGCCAATCACTGCATTGAGTGACAAACTGTTGAACAAAGCACTAGGTTGTGAAGAAAAATAAACAGTATTCAATTACACTACAGTGAGGAAGTGATATGTCAAAGATATGCATGTGGCACCGTGGACATTTCTTTACATGACAAAGTTTTGAAGCTGGGTACACGCAGGAAACTTCCAGTAAGTATTGTCACAGAGGCACAGAAAGCATGTGGATGGCAGAGTGGCAAGTGCTGAGGGGAGAAAGTGGAAGCTAGTGTTACATGAAAAAAAGTTTGAGACTCAAAAGTTAGTATTTATTGAATGAATATTCTGTTACATAAACTGTACTATTGCCTTTAAATTTATTTTGCTCAGTTAATTCTCACAACTCGGTAAGGGCTTTAGCATTACGATTTTCACTTCACAGATGGAATGTCAAAGCTTAGCACAGTTCTGTTCCATACTCAACATTTCTCAGCTGAGAGCTAACATACAAGGAAAGCTAAGTCAAATCAGTCTGAGCACAATAAGGGCATTATTTTCTATAAATTATCCACATGAACTTTAAGATTTCTGGAAATGTTAGGCAAATTAACTTATAAGTAACTAATAAATATTTGACTCAGTAAGGCAGAATGATTGGGATACTCAAGCACAAGGAAAATTATCTTGTCATTATATATTCTGCATACTTCAGATTTGACAACATGTTACGTATTATCTACACAAGAGAATGAACAATCAAAATAAAAACAGGTCAATACAATTTGTATCATCTCTGTTGATCTTTCATATCCAAACTTATATTTAAATAGGTCAGCCAGCATTATTAACTCTAACAAGCACATACAAAGAAACAGCCTTTACAATGTGCAACTTCAATGAAAAGGTATCTCATAGACTTCATTAAAGATTTTAAGAGTTATATTCCCAAAGCTGTTACTAAACAGTTGTCTCTATTTTGGCTGAGACTCCAGAAAAATAGGTATCAACTACTCTGACATCTACATCATCCATGCAGGAAGGCAAGGATATAAACTTTAACCAGTGTGGAAACACTTGGCTCCTCAATACTCAAAGGTATAAAAGAGCTATAGCAAAACTGTTCAAGATGTAGGAGAAAAGAGATGGAGAATTTCTTGAGTGAGAGTGTCAAGGTATGTATCCCCATCCCATCCCCTACTTTTTAGTGATGCAGGGCTTGTCTGTCCCCCATCTTGAGATTAATGAGACGGGCTTCAAAGAACACATTTTGAGAACTTAATAAGTTTGCTGAAGATTTGGAGACAGAGTGAACTGGATTCTGACTCAAGTCTGCGAAATCTAAAGAATAAGATGGTAACTGAGACAACTTGGGGAAAGAAGGCACACCTGATGAGCATGTCTAAGGTACTGGTATATTATGTTGAGTAGATGTAAGCCAGGAGAGAAAGACAATGACAGACTGGCCTGGGACTGTCTTAGCATCTGCCCACGAAGGACACCTTATTCCTTGAGGTGACTTCAGCAGGAATACTCCAGAGGTGTTCAGGCTGGTACCCACAGTATGAGGGCACATGTAATTGGCCAATTGGGGTTGTTCCACAAAGTTCAGGAAATTGTGGATGAGTGAGCCCTAATAAGCACCCATAAGGGAAACAGTCAGTTTTAATCATTTGTCTGAAGCAGAGATTTCATCTCAGAGGATAATCCAACACAGAAGATCATTCCTGCCCCTTTGCCTTTCCCTGCAGCTTCGCATATCAAGCTGACAGATGCAGGATAAAGGCCACAAGCTGAAGAAAACGGAAGGTGACCATGCTTTTCTTTTTTATTTCAGGTTTATCCATGCAGCTGACCTAAGCTGAGTTGAGAAACTTTTACTGTGAATAAAGCTTGACTGTTATCATACATTGATACTTACTGAACTGAAACAAGGAGGAAATGGCAACCCACTCCAGTATTCATGCCTGGAGAATTCCATGGACAGAAGAACTATCGTCCATAGCGTCGCGAAGAGTCCGACAAAACTGAAGTGACTTGGCATGCACACAAAGTGCCTTGAGTACATTTAATACTCTGAAAATGACCAGAAAAGTCACGGGGCCCATAGTTCATACTCAGTATTGGGTCAGACTACTCCTCCAGTTCTAGTTTGAATGGGCAAAAGGAGAAGAAATTTAAGTTGTTTTTCTGCCAGTACCCTACAAATCTCACACATTTAATGTAAGAGTTAAAAACAGCTGTGAGAAAAAAAAAAATATTAGCCCAAACAGGGACTGAATCTACATGTGATCTTAGCATTATTAGATAGTACTAGTGTGTTAGGTAAAGCACAAACAGTTTCCACGTCTGTAGAGTATGGCATATAAATTCAGAGGACTGGTCCTGAAATACAGTCTTGAAATGAGCCGTGATAGCTTTTAGGTGACATTAGCAAAATTCTTGTCATCTATTATCTCTCTATCTCTCCAGTTCCTTTACTTGCCAAGGCTTGTGGAAAGAAATACCAATAACTGGAAATACACTGTACTCAGGAATAAACTGTTATGTCTGTTAATTTTCAGTAGTAGGAAAATAAGTATGTTTTCTGAGAATTCTGAAAGTGAAATACGTAAAACATGAGAAGAATAACCATTAACGACTGGGTCAGAAAACTGATCTTACCCAGTTTTTTGAGCAGAAACTGATCAGTCATATAACGACTGATTATATGAAATTCTACATGGCAAAATTATATCCAGTAATTTTGGTTTATTATGAAAAGAAATGCCTTCTGTATCTGGGGGCCAAAGTTGAACAAATATGAGAGTATTCTTTAAAGAGCTTTTTTAAATATCTAAAGTATTTCTGCTTATTTATTCCAGGTCTCATACATTGTTAAAAAATCTTCTTAACACTGGATCCTTTCAAGTATAGCAGGTGGTAGGCACACTTGTAAAAATAAAAATAAAAGCAAGTAAATGCTGAAATTTAATTAAATACTTATGAAGATCATAATGTGCCAAAAGTTAAACATATAACTTATCATTTGTAAATAAATAAATTTTGTCTTCTTGTTTCAAATTATAAAATTAATAGTATATTCCTGTCAAACTACATCAACAGTACAGAGAAAAAGTAGAAGGTCCAAGTCCTCCTTCTCACTCCTTACCTCCCTCTCCCACTGCTAGAAGAAATCCCCATTAGCAGTTTCTCATCTGTTCTTCATAAGGTCTATCTGTGTTTCAGGAAATGTTAAATTTCATTCTCTATGTATTATGGACAAAACAGATAACATTGCTGGAATAAAGAACAAGCATAATAAATATATCTTTTATTTCACTTGTTAATATAGAAAATTTACAGAGAGATGATTTAAAATTTTACCAGAAGTATGTAAGTTAGATATTAAAAAAAAAAAAACAACTCACCATCGTGCCACTGCTTTAAAGTCATCAAAGGCCCTGGATAAAACACTGAAAGTATTTGCAGAATCTCGTTTGACCTATATCTGCTTTTTAAATTTTAAGTCAATATCACATGGAGAATAGATCTAGAATGTTGAACTAACAAGGACTCTAAAATAGGATTTCTTCAGGGTTTAAAAATAACCATAATCATACTATTTCTAAAGTAGCTGGGAATATGAGCACAGAATTTTCTCTCAACTAAAACTCAAATGTTAATGAGGTCCATTAAAAATTCCTCCTGAATTTTTGGATTCCATAATTTTCTACTATTACTAGATATATATTTTTTCTCATCAAAAGATATTCAGAAGCCCTCTGAATAAATAGTAATATTAATAGCCTTCTGAATTTACCATATAGAACATAAATAAGGTGGTTAAACCAATTTAAAAAATCAAATGATACTTATTAGATTTATTTAATTATTTCAAAGAATGATCTATAGTTATTACCCTTAATACTATTCTAAATGAGGTAGAATCCATTTAGTTTTCTGCTGAATTATGTAGCATTACCAACAATTTAACAGACACATGAAAATGTGTGGAGAAACACTGAGAAACAGAAGTTTTATTGAGTTAAATATTAAGATAAGTGACAGTAAATTTGAAACATTAAATTTATTTTCAGAGGAACATTTTTCCATATGTGGCATTTGGCTGCTGACTTCAACACTGGAATGAGACAGAAATAAGGGAACCTAATTAAAGAGTTAGGAGAACATCTGGAAATTCAGTAAATATTACTTAGATAATAATGAGGCTTTTACACTTTTGATCACATACAATATTGCTGTCCTAAGAAAGTTTAGCCTTTCAGTCTCGTGGCAAAAGGAAAGACAATAGTCAATTTTATGCTTCCTCTTACATTTCTTCCTTCTGAATTCTTAGCACTAAAGTCCATGTTCTATGAATAATTGTTGGATGAATGAGTCAATAAATGACTTAATGAAAGGTAATACTAAGGAACCTACCTTTATGCTGAACTTATATACAAATCTTTGTAACCATCTTTGCCTATAAGAAGTTTGTAGATTCTTACCCTATTCTTATAAAAGACATCAGATTGGCCCAAAAGTTCATTCGTAAAAGGTTAGAGAAAAATCTGAATGAATTTTCTGGCCAACCCAATAATATTTCCTTCTAAATATAGTTATAGCATTAAGTGTTATTTTTATTTCAATGCAGTCATAAGTGCTGTCTGAAAATGTAATGAAATAATCCAAAATGCAGAGATATAATAAATAATTTAATCATTGTTAAGTTACTGCACTATTATTTGTTTTCAGTTCTTTGGTTTTAAAAAATATTCTTTTATTACTATATGTGTGAAATGGGTATTGTAAAAAATTAGTAAACACAAAGAAAAATCAGAAAATATAAACATCAATTCTTAACAACCAGAGGTTACTATTGTTTTAGGTTTTAATATATCCTATTAAATCTTTTATGTATATACATATTTGTGTATATCTTTGTGTAGTATATATATACTATAATGAGATAACATATGCATATTATTTTGTAGTTATATTATTTTTCTGGGTTAACAATCTCCATCTTTCATTTTCAGAATAATTTCATCTCATCTAAAAGCCAGATCATATTCACACGTAATTCCTCCAAACTGTCCATTAGAACTGGTCTTTTGAAAATTAGCAAAGTCCCTTTTTTACTACCCAGACTTGCTGAAGACTTCTTGCTATTAGTAACAGTGCTGAAATGGAGACTTTTGTGCATAGGCTTTTTCTATAATTAGAGTTGTTTCCTTAGGAGAGGTTCCCAGAAATGGAATTAATAAATCAAACGCCATGAACTTGTAAATCTCATGATACCTACTGCCAAATGACTTTCCAAAAGCATTGTACCAAATTACATTTCCAACAGCAAGGCAAGAAAATTTTCTTAAAATGAGTGTAGTTAAACATTAAGGAGACATTGAAACACGATTTAAATTTGATGTCAAGAAACAATGAAACTATTCAACTTTATGTGCTTCCATCATTTACCTGTTAAGTTCAAGTCAGCTCATTAAACATGTACTCACCTCAGAATTTAACTCAGTAGGAAGTATGGATAGCATAATTCCTGACCACAATAAGCATATAAGCTATTCAGCCTCCAGAACTGATCCATAAGAGATGATGTCAAGATGATAACAAAGACAATGGTAGAGATATGCCCAAGGATTTGTAAGAATCAAGATAGGACTCACCCAACTCCATCTGAGAAAAGAGCAAGTTACCAAAAGCTTCTTGGAAGCCATAACAATGTAGTTTATCATGATGATTAAGTAGGAATTAGCCAGGAGAATAAAAAGTAGGGACCCCCCCCATCAAAAAAATGAGGATAATCACAGCAGAAGAATCATCATGGACTTTTTAAGAGTAATCTAAAATATTGGAGAAGGCGATGGCACCCCACTCCAGTACTCTTGCCTGGAAATAAATTGGTATGAATAGGTGTAACAGCTCCAGCATTTTCTCCTGTCTTTTGTAAACTTTTATTGTATGTATCTTTTAACACAGTTTCAACAAGGGAGTTCTATAATCACGTTCTATCCATATAGGGTATACTTTAGTGCCTCCAACTGTTCTCAGGAGGAAGCAGTATCATTAAACAGACTCTTTAGGGGGCATTTGATAAACATATCATAAATAATGGAACCACTGATGTTCACTTGTTGGGAGACAAGGAAGTTTAACTTGTGAGGGACATTCCCACGTAAGAAAGCATTGTTCCACCTAAAATGGTAAAACCCTCCTTTCTTAAGACATGCTGAGCCAGACCTGAAGTTCCTTGAGAACAAAAATGGCATTTTACATACGTTACCTTCATCACACCTAGAACACATGGATGCTAGATATGTAAACAATGTAAATACTTTTTCATAGATTAACATCAAAACAGCAACATTTCAAAAATAATTAAGATGGTCAAAATACGTCACCAACCATCTCATAATTTATTACTTATCATGCACCACCATGAGAGGCGTTATCAGTGATGAGTCTGTAAGCTGCCAGTCTGTGAAATAAAATCAATGGCAGCCACCTAATTGTTTACATTGGCAGAGAAAGCAAATCAGGTATAATTCCCTCTAACATGTGCCACAGGGGGAAAATTCTTTAGAGACATTCAAGATCCGTGAAAACTTATTTTGAAATAATTGTGGCTCTAATCCTCTACCAATGGTCACCTGAAATTGAAGGATAATCTTCTGAAGCTTAAGACTTAACACATTATGGAAAGTGTAGAATAAAACGATATGTTCACACAAGTACAGTTTGTTCTTAATTGTTTTATTGGACTTTTTGAAGTCTGCAGCATGTATGACCTTTAAAAGTTTCTTAAAACAAAATTGCCATGATTTATTTTTTACTGAATCTTTACACACCATTAAAACAGTCATTTAGCCTTTAAGACAACCATACTGTTCTTGAGAAAAACACCCTAAAACATAGGGTTCTTAAGATTTTTATTTTACAATAAAACAAGCCACAGGCAAATAAACACAGTTCTGAGTTAAAAGTGGCAGGAGCATTAGGTTTCAGAATTATCGTAAAACAGGAAGGTTGTGAGGGTGTAACATAGGATGAAAGCGGCCTCAACCCCGGAACCTTCCTGCTGACTTGGGACATGCCAAAATACACAAGGGTCTACACACAACACAAATACACACAAAGGGACACACACATATACAATACTCAAAGAATAACTTGTTTGGGATAGCTATTATCCTTCCAAAAGCCCAGTTCAAAAGTAGAAGACAATAAAACAAAAGGTTCAAACAGTTAATTCAACTATGTCTGAAAATAATATGCTGCCAGTACATTTGGATGAGAAATGGTTTTCAAGCATGTGCATATTAGCAGTTTCTATTAAGGTAATACCATCTGGGAGAATAATCTTCTCTCCTTGATGATAATTCTACTAACACACACACACACACATACACACACACACACACACACACACACACACACACACACACACTCTTATATGCCTGGAAATGGTTGTACCTTAGCTTCAGTATCAAATTTCTCTGTGAACACTTCTTCAAGATTACATTTCAGAGAAAAATTAAATATCTTGCATTGGTAAATATGGCTCAGAATATATACTGTGGTAAAGAAAATACACACTGTGGGAAAGAGTGCCATACCTACAGTTACAGCCACATTCCAATAAAAGGAGTAGGAGACCATGCCAAATGGAGGTAGCAGTTAAACTGCTCACCAGAAAAATAAAGAAAACCAGGTCATTATTTTTCCTTCCCTGAAATAAAGAAGCAGCTTCTGCTTAGTTTGGAACAGTCACAGTGAAAAAGGAAGCTTGTGTTTACTCAGCTCTGTTCTACTCAGCAGTCCGGTTCATTAGGTTTGTAGGTTTAAAAAAAAAAAATTAACTTTGTTACAGTAATTTGTGGGGCGTGTAAAGCCTACTCATGAGGTGGCAACTCAGAAGCCTGCACTGCAGAATAGAAGCCAAAAGCAACATAAATATACACAAAATACATGCAAATTAATTTTAAAATATTCTGCAGGCTTAAAAAAATTTTTTTAAACCTGAAAATCTAGCTGTTTTCCTAGAGAGCAAAATTGCATTACTAATAATTTCTATTTTCACCTATCATCCTTCATGCACTTGGTATATAAATACTTGATATCCTTGAATAAAATATATGGGAAATCGAATAAGTAGGATGCAAACTTCCATGTATTAGTCACTGCTTGAAATAAATTCCTGTATAATTTTAAATCACAGTTATTACAAAGTATTTTTTGATAATTCCAGGTCAAATAATGAATCTTTTTACATCTACACACACACAAGAGAAAATGAAACACAAAAATATTATTTATAAAAGATACTGACAATAACAAAACGACCCTAATAAAGATAATAAGCTTCATTTCTTTCTCCTCAAATATTACACAAAAAGTATATTTCAATTTAGCCTCCTAATATAAGTATAGTAGGCTTCTTACCAAAACATCACCTCTATCATTTACCGTAAATATCTACTTCTGCTTCATTGACTATGACTGAAGCCTTTGACTGTATGGATCACAATAAACTGTGGAAAATTCTGAAAAAGATGGGAATAGCAGACCACCTTACCTGCCTCCAGAGAAACCTGTATGCAAGTCAAGAAGGAACAGTTAGAACCAGACATAGAACAACGGACTGGTTCAAATTTGGAAAAGAAGTACGTCAAGTCTGTATATCGTCACCCTGCTTCTTTAACTTATATGGAGAGTACATCATGAGAAATGCCAGGCTGGATGAAGCCCAAGCTGGAATCAAAATTGGCAGGAGAAATATCAATAATTTCAGATATGCACATAACACTACCCTTGTGGCAAAAAGAGAAGAGGAACTAAAGAGCCTCTTGATGAAGGTGAAAGAGGGGAGTAAAAAAGCTAGCTTAAAACTCAACATTCAAAAAAATGAAGATCATAGAGGATCCTGCTGTGGTTTATGTTGGAGAGTGTTTTGCCTATGTTTTCCTCTAGGAGTTTAATAGTTTCTGGTCTTATGTTTAGATCTTTAATCCATTTTGAGTTTATTTTTGTGTATGGTATTAGAAAGTGTTCTAGTTTCATTCTTTCACAAGTGGTTGACCAGTTTTCCCAGCACTACTTGTTAAAGAGATTATCTTTTCTCTATTGTATATTCTTGCCTCCTTTGTCAAAGATAAGGTGTCCATAGGTGCATGGATTTATCTCTGGCCTTTCTATTTTGTTCCATTGATCGCTATTTCTGTCTTTGTGCCAGTACCATACTGNTGTATGGTGTTAGAAAGTGTTCTAGTTTCATTCTTTACAAGTGATTGACCAGTTTTCCCAGCACTACTTGTTAAAGAGATTATCTTTTCTCTATTGTATATTCTTGCCTCCTTTGTCAAAGATAAGGTGTCCATAGGTGCATGGATTTATCTCTGGCCTTTCTATTTTGTTCCATTGATCGCTATTTCTGTCTTTGTGCCAGTACCATACTGTCTTGATGACTGTGGCTTTGTAGTAGAGCCTGAAGTCAGGCAGGTTGATTCCTCCAGTTCCATTCTTCTTTCTCAAGATGGCTTTGGCTATTTGAGGTTTTTTGTATTTCCATACAAATTGTGAAATTATTTGTTCTAATTCTCTGAAAAATACCGTTGGTGCTTGATAGGGATTGCATTGAATCAATAGATTGCTTTGGGAAGTATACTCATTTTCACTACATTGATTCTTCTGATCCATGAACATGGTATATTTCTCCATCTATTTGTGTCCTTTTTGATTTCTTTCATCAGTGTTTTATAGTTTTCTATATATAGGTCTTTTGTTTCTTTAGGTAGACATATTCCTAAGTATTTTATTCTTTTTGTTGCAATGGTGAATGGAACTGTTTCCTTAATTTCTCTTTCTGTTTTCTCATGGTTAGTGTATAGGAATGCAAGGGATTTCTGTGTGTTAATTTTATATCCCACAGGGACTTTACTGTATTCATTGATTAGCTCCAGTAATTTTCTGGTGGAGTCTTTAGGGATTTCTATGTAGAGGATTATGTCATCTGCAAACAGTGAGAGTTTTATTTCTTCTTTTCCAATTTGGATTCCTTTTATTTATTTTTATGCTCTGATTGCTGTGGCCAAAACTTCCAAAACTATGTTGAATAGTAGTGGTGAGAGTGGGCACCTTTGTCTTGTTTCTGACTTTAGGGGAAATGCTTCCACATCCCAGAATATTGGAAATAAAAGCAAAAATAAACAAATGGGATCTAATTAAAATTAAAGGCTTCTGCATAACAAAGGAAACTATAAGCAAGGTGAAAAGACAGCCTTCAGAATGGGAGAAAATAATAGCAAACAAAGCAACAGACAAAGAATTAACCTCAAAAATATACAAGCAACTCCTACAGCTCAATTCCAGAAAAATAAAAGATCCAATCAAAAAGTGGGCCAAAGAGCTAAACAGACATTTCTCCAAAGAAGACATACAGGTGGTTAACAAAAACATGAAAAGATGATCAACATCACTCATTATCAGAGAAATGCAAATCAAAACCATAATGAGGTACCATTTCATGTCAGTCAGAATGGCTGCTATCCAAGAGTCTACAAGCAATAGATGCTGGAGGAAAGGGATCCCTCTTACACTGTTGGTGGGAATGCAAAATAGTACGACCACTATGAAGAATAGTGTGTAGATTCATTAAAAAACTGGAAATAAAACTGCCATGTGACATAGCAGTCCCACTGCTGGCCATACACACTGAGGAAACCAGAATTGAAAGAGACACGTGTACCTCAATGTTCACTGCAGCACTGTTTATAATAGCCAGGACATGGAAGCAACCTAGATGTCCATCAGCAGATGAATGGATAAGAAAGCTGTGGTACAGATACACAATGGAGTATTACTCAGCCATTAAAAATAAATCATTTGAATCAGTTCTAATGAGGTGGATGAAACTGGAGCCGATTATACAGAGTGAAGTAATCCAGAAAGAAAAACATCAATACAGTATACTAACGTATATATATTGAGTTTAGAAAGAAGGTAATGATAACCCTATATGAGAGACAGCAAAAGAGACACAGATGTATTGAACAGTCTTTTGGACTCTGTGGGAGAGGGCAAGAATGGGATGATATGGGAGATTGGCATTGAAACATGTAAATTATCATATGTAAAGCAAATCGCCAGTCCAGGTTCAATGCATGATAAAGGGTGCTCGGGGCTGGTACACTGGGATGATCCAGAGGGATAGTCTGGGGAGGGAGGTGAGAGGGGGGTTCAGAATGGGGAACACATGTACACCCATGGTGGATTGAAGTCAATGTATGGCAAAACCAATACAATTGGTAAAGTAAAATAAATTGATTCATTAATTAAAAAAATAAAATAACAACAAAGATCATGGCATCCAGTCCCATCACCTCATGGCAAATAGATGGGGAAACAGTAGAAACGGTGACAGACTTTATTTTCTTGGGCTCCAAAGTCACTGTAGATGGTGACTGCAGCCATGAAATTAAAAGGTGCTTGCTCCTTGGAAGAAAAGCTATGACAAGCCTAGACAGAGTATTAAAAAGCAGAGACTTACTTGACAACAAAGGTCTATCTTGTCAAAGCTATGGTTTTTCCAGTAGTCATGTATGGATGTGACAGCTGGACCATAAAGAAGGCTGAGCACCAAACAATTGATGCCTTCGAACTGTTTTGCTGGAGAAGACTCTTGAGAGTCCCTTGAACTGCAAGGAGATCATATCAGTCAATCCTAAAAGAAATCAACCTTGAATATTCATTGGAAGGACTGATGCTGAAGGGAATCTCCAATACTTTGGCCACCTGATGCAAACAGTTGACTCACTGGAAAAGACCCTGATGCCTGGAAAGTTTGAAGGCCGGAGGAAAAGGGGATGACAGAGGATGTGATGGTTGGATGGCATCAATGACTCAAAGACATGACTTTGAGCAAACTCCAGGAGACAGCAAAGGACAAGGAAGTCTGGCATGCTGCAGTCCATGGGGTAGCAAAGAGTTGGACACAACTGAACAACAACAAAGTTACCAGGTTTATACGTGAACTCCTGATAGTCCCCTCAGACCAGATGAAGGAAAGATTAGTTCCTTCTTTACATTTTTTCACACTTTCTACATCACATTCATCCGGCAATTCTATTGACTCCATCTTCAAAATACCGGGATTTTTTAATGGGGGTGGGCGAGGGTATCAATAACATGACCACTTCTGTAACTTCCACTGCTAGCAGCAGAGTATAAGCCAACGTCTTTCTCGATGAGTTTGCCGTGGTCCTAAACTCCAGATCACGTGATCCTCTGCTGAAAGCTCTACACTGGCTGGCCATTTTGTTCGGAGTAAAACTCATGACTCTCACAAGCCCTATGGCATCAGACCTTACTTTCCCTTTCTGATTCCACCTCCAACTTATTGCCTCTCACTCTGCTTTAGACACAACAGCCTCCCTGCTGCTCCATAAACATTCCAGACACTTTCCACCCGAGTTACCAGAAAACTTTTTCCTCAGATCAATTTATGGCTAAATCCTTTACCTCTCACAGTTTTTCACACTTTATCTTGTTTGAAAATTATAACTTTCTCTACATCCCGACACCATACCTCCCATCTGCTTAGCTTTTTTTCCTCCATACCACCTACTAACTTATAACACATTAAAAAATTTATTTATGCACAATGTATATTTTATTTCTGACTCCTTTTAGGATAGAAGATTTAGGAAAGCAGTATTTTTTCGTCCACTTTGTTCACTGCTGCATGCCAAGCCACTGAGAATAACACCTGGCACATACTAGATACTGAATAAACATTTATAGGATAGGATGAATGAATAGCATAGGCTTGGAGATCAGAGAATGGAATGAAACAGAATAGGTTGTTTTGGCAATTAGCTATTCTGTTTTGCTACCTATTCCAGTTAATATCACTGAGTCTGCTTTTGTTTGTAATCTGTGAGAAAACAAACAAAAAACCCATATGAGGATCAAAAGAATAATGAGATACCTCTGAAATAAGTGTATATCCGTATTTCATTGTGGCTTCAATATAATTGTGCTAATGGCTAATGTTTAGCATCTTTTCATGTGCTTAGTCGCTATTTGTATATCCTCCTCAGTGAAATGTCCCTTCAGGTCTTTTGCCCATTTTCTAATTAAACTCTTTTTTTTAGTGTAGAGTTTTGAGAATTACTTATACATTCTATCTAGACTCTTTTGTCATACATGTAGCTGCAAAATGTTGCTGTTTATATCATCAGGGTTTCACCCGCACTCTCAAATTATATATTTATTAATACAATAAACCCCAAATCTCATAACACAACAGATACAACTATAGTGAAATGACTAATACAAATCCCTCTTTTTGTTGGTTTGCCTTTAGTTTATCATGCATTTATGTTATCTTAAATTTTCTCTGCTTTGTCAGAAACACATTTAAGTAAAAAAATTTTTTTAATAAAATATATACATAAATGTACACCCTACTTTCATTCATGCACATTTACTCTGTAGATGTATGTAGTACATATTAATATAAAATAATACACACCCATCCCAAAAACACACACATACATACCCCAGACATAATTCTCCACATTTAGATTCAAGGAACAAAAATTTTAGGGGCAAACCTCCTTTTGTCCTTTGGTAGAACATTGACATGGAAAAGGCAATGGCACCCCACTCCAGTACTCTTGCCTGGAAAATTCCATGGACGGAGGAGCCTGGTGGGCTGCAGTCCGTGAGGTTGGGAAGAGTCGGACATGACTGAGCAACTTCACTTTCACTTTTCACTTTCATGCATTGGAGAAGGACATGGCAACCCACTCCAGTGTTCTTGCCTGGAGAATCCCAGGGACAGGGGAGCCTGGTGGGCTGCTGTCTATGTGGTCGCACAGAGTCGGACACAACTGAAGCGACTTAGCAGCAGTAGAAGAATATTGATAAATGGGTTCTCTGTTGATATATTTACAAGTTTTAACAGTAGTTTCTATTTTATAGAAGATCAAAATTACTCTCTCACTGTGACAAACAACTCACATTCTGACAATTTAAAAGCTTCTTATTTACATGGATCCTGTGTCACAAAATTAAAGTCTGTCTATTTTAGCAAGCTAAACCTGTGTTTATGAGTGAGGTTCCAATCTCTGTGTTTCCCTCAAATATCTTTTAAATGTTAGGTCTTCTGATTTTCCTATTATACTGCACGTTATAAGGAGATACAGAAACATCATCATCATCTTTATATTAGTCAGTGACCATTCAAGGAAATGGAATCCATAAGGTAATTCAACAGAGTAAACTTAGTAGAGCAGAATTACTTAGAAAAATATTGGAAGAGATGAGAGAGAAAATAGAGGAAGGTGAGGTAACCCAGAGACTTAACAAGTGCTACTGCCTCAAAGGATCAAAACGACAAAGATAAGATGTATTATGCTAGAGCCCAGGAACTGGGTTTGGCACGAGGGAACCAGAAACCCAGATAGCCACTAAGGTGCCACCCTCAGAGGAGACAAGGCCAGAGATGTGGGATTAAATCTGGAACCATGGAGAAAATGCAGCCATTTGGACAAATATGGAGTTGTAGAGGGAAGAGCTTCTTGAAGAGATGGGGGCACAAGAGAAGGAGGCAAGTTGTGGGAGCTCTTTCATTTGTCCCTAATCTCCACCCAGTGCTTCCTACTGGATGAACCTAAGAAGGAAATAGGTGGCAAAAGAGCCTAGGAGGTGATGTTTGTCAACATCAGCCCAATGCAGACCAGCAGAGCAGAGGAACGGCAACAGAAAAGAAGTTAAGTAAGCCAGATATCACACTCAGCCTGAACCGTAGCAACTCTGTAAAAAGATCTGGTAGAAGTTAGAATAACTATGAATTTAGTTTTCCAGATGATCTTGGAGTATGATTATCCATGGGGTCTCTGATCTCAAATTCTTCTAGACTAGCTATAACTAAGCAAGATCAAGGAACACATAAACAGGCAGAAGTTTTACTGCAAACGCTCTCCAGTGCAGAAAGCAGGAATGGGTCCCTGGTGGATACAGCAATTCTCCAACTTGGCTCCTGCTGGAGGACTTTGTGTGGATGTGTCTACATTTTCCAAAGCACTACCATTACACTCTGTTAAGGGGAAACATACCATCAAACACCACCAAATACCAAGAAAACGAAAATCCTGTCTATTTTAACATGGTAACATGTTCTAATGGCTCCATCTTAAATTGTTTAAGTGAAACAAAAGAATGGAGAAGGAAGGTGCCAGGATGGCTCCGGATGAAGGAGAAAGAGAAGTTACTGTCTACTCGGTGTCACCTCCACTGTCAGACTTGGGGTTGGCTATTTGCCAGTGGCTAACTCATTTAATCTTCACAACAACTTTGAGAGGTCAGAATGTTTGTTCCAAGTTTACAGATGACAAAACCATGAACCAAAGAGGCTGAGCATCTTTGGGTGTCCCACAGTGAGGGTGAGATGCAGAAGACTATCGATACTGAATTCCAAAGGTCAACTTCTATCTGATATACCAAGGTGGTTTCTGTAATTTTATATTCCTTAATCATTTACTTATACTAAAAGATTTGTATTTCCTTGAAACAAAATAAAATTACTAAGTGTAAGGAGAACATCTTTTTCCAGCATCTATGTAATCACTAGACAAGGGCATGTAGTGCTTGGCAAAAAGGGACAGGAAGAAAAGCAGCCAAAAATTTAAGAGATATTCAAATTGTTCCCTCTTACATATTCCTACAGAATAAGATCACAGTTGTGTCAATATGCATAATGAAAGTGAGAACAGAAATCTGTAGTGGTAAAAAAAAAAAAATCAATGTAATCTGAGGAAGGAAATGGGTGTACTAAAGTCAAGAAATTATAATCTAGAGATTCAAAGGCCAAAGAGTAAGTAAGCCAAGCTTTTTAACCCTCTATGTTTTTGAGCAAATACAAATAAAAGGATATTTAGATATCTGTATCTTAGCATACAGGGAACCAGTAGGTAGAATTTTACTAAAGACCGTATTGTTACCTTGACATTACATTGTCTAAACATGTGTCCGTTTATTCATTTCTTCCTTGTCCACCAATTTACATTTATTAAATTTTCTACCATCTCCAGGTGATGTCAACATGGCATCTCACACCTCATACCTAGACAATGACCGTGCTACATCCTAGGGCTATAAAGTACTAATGTATGTTATCTCCCTGAGGAACTTTCAATCTTCCACAGCCATTCCCAACTTTCTCTTCATGATGTTCATAATCATCTCAATAACTTATTTTTACTATACTCCTACTGCTATCAATTGAGTTTACTAAGTTTCCAGGTCCAAACAACTAATAACTATTTATGTCCTAAGAACCTAACACTTTTTGGGCATTGCATAACATCTCAAACCTTAGATTAGAAACCACCACTATTACTTTTTGTTCTGGAGTATTCTCATAAAGTACTAGTTTCTTTTTTATCATGGGCAGTATCAAAAATCCAAATTTTTAAAAAATATATGATGGTATTAAAAATAATAAAAAGACTTAATATTCAAACATGCTTAAAATTCTCCAAGCAAGGCTTCAGCAACATGTGAACCATGAACTTGCAGATGTTCAAGCTGGTTTTAGAAAAGGCAGAGGAACCAGAGATCAAATTGCCAGGATCCACTAGATCACTGAAAAAGCAAGAGAGTTCCAGAAAACCATCTATTTCTACTTTACTGATTATGCCAAAGCCTTTGACTGTGTTCAGTTCAGNGACTTCACTTTCACTCTTCACTTCATGCATTGGAGAAGGAAATGGCAACCCACTCCAGCGTTCTTGCCTGGAAAATCCCAGGGACAGGGGAGCATGGTGGGCTGCTGTCTCTGGGGTCGCACAAAGTAGGACACAACTGAAGCAACTTAGTAGGTGCAGCAGCAGACAACATATTAAAAAGCAGAGACATTACTTTGCAAACAAAGGTCTGTCTCGTCAAGGCTATGGTTTTTCCAGTGGTCATTTATGGATGTGAGAGTTGGACTATAAAGAGAGCTGAGCAACGAAGAATTGATGTGTTTGAACTATGGTGTTGGAGAAGACTCTTGAGAGTTCCTTGGACTGCAAGGAGATCCAACCTGTCCATCCTAAAGGAGATCGACCCTGGGTGTTCATTGGAAGGACTGATGTTGAAGCTGAAACTGAAGAGCTGACTCATTTGAAAAGACCTTGATGCTGGGAAAGACTGTAGGCAGGAGGAGAAGAGGCCAACAGAGGATGAGATGGTTGGATGGCATCACCAGCTCGATGGACATGGGTTTGTGCAAATTCCAGGAGATGGTGAAGGACAAGCAAGCCCGGTGTGCTGCAGTCCATGGGGTTGCAAAGAGTCTGACACCACTGAACTATCAAACAACAATAAATAAATTAATCAATAATTGCCAAGGGATACCATAACTGCAAAAATGGAGGTAACCACAGAGAAATGATCTCCATAATGCAAATCCAGGTGGTAAATTCTTAGCTTAGATGATTACCCTCCCCTTTCTTAAAATATTTTCTTTCCCTGAGTTTCTAATATTTCACTTTCTTGTTTTTCTTTTATCTCACTACTTACTCCTTCTCAATCTTTTTGTTAGATTCTCTTTCTGCTCTTTAATTGGTAGAGTGGCTTGGAGCTTAGACCTCAGATCTTGTTTCTCTACAGTCTACACTCAGAGCTATAACTGGAGACTTACCAGTATTGTCACTTGAAGTATAATCTATGATGCCCCAAATCATGTCTCTGTCAGCCTTTCTAAACACCCCTGTCCAGCTGCTCCCTCAACATCTCCAAGTTGGTGTTACATTGGCATTTAACACCTAACGGCCGAAACTCAAAATAGCCTAAACATATCCTTCACCTAGTGTTTACCAGATCAGTAAATACCACCCAAATCCATCCAATTACTCAAGCCCAACATCTCAAGAGTTATAGAGTTGAGGCTTCTCTTTCTCTTCACTCTATATCAAGTTCAATGAATTTTGTCAACTCTACTTTAAAATCTGATCATTTCTACCCATTTTCACTACTGTCACCTAGGTCCAAGGCATCATCATTTATTGACTCAACCACTACAACTGACTGCTCTACTTCCCCCTTTACTTCCAGCAAGCTCTTGTTGATACAGCAGCAAGATGGTTCTTTAAAACTTAAATAAGATCACATTATTCCTACATTTAAAATCTCACTGAGAATAAAATCCAAAGAGCTGACTATGGCTTGAGGATGCTGTGGATCTGACATCTGGATGCTCCTCTGATCTCATTTCTTGCTTATCTTCTCTCTGCCCAAGACTCATAAATCCATTTTTTTTTTGTCTCTGAATTATACTAAACAAGCCCAGAGCTTTTACACGTGTGGCTCCCTAAACCCAGAATGCTTTTTCATTGATATTTTTGTTGCTTGTAAAGGAAACCATAATATTCACAGAAAATCCAAAAAACACCAAAATCCCTCTTTAATATAAACATTATTTTGACCTGAAGCGAATGCAGGAAAATCTCTGCATTCTGCCTTTTCTGGATACAGGCATGGTATAAATTCTTTTACTCTTAACTGCCCTGAGATAGCACAAGAGAAATCTGCAAACAAACCTTTCCCCACTGGTTTACTCCCATACATTTACCTTCCCACAGTTTGCTACCCTTGGAAGCCTAAAACTATTTTACTTTGTCCTGTCATCTCTCTACACATTTATTGATCTTTGTTGGAAATCTTATGTAGGTGGAACTCTAGGCCACTGCTTTGAGTTACTCTACGTAAAGGTTTCTCGTGCATAATGTGTACTGCATGCACTAATAAACTGCTTTTCTCTTGCTAATCTGTCTCTTTGCTAAAGCTGAAAACTTTAAAAAAAAAAAAGTCAGGGTTTGCCTCCACTACACTCTTAAGTTAAGAAAATGGGTGAGTCGGTCAAAGCTCAGAAGGGTGAATGAAGCAGCAAGGTTTGCTCAGGAAATCTAAGCAGGCCAGCAGAGCTGGGGTACTGGGCAGCAGTCCTCAGCCCCTTTGGGTCTCCACTCATGCAAATCCACCGTTCATAGGTCCAACAGAAAATCTTCCCTGTGGTCCTCAAGTATAGATGATGCCCCGCTATTTACGATATGACAGAATCTCGTAACGTGTGGGTATCAGGAAACAGGGAAGGAAACCCAGGAAGAATAAACGGCTAGATAAACAGGCAGAAGGTGTTACCAAAAGATGAGAGTCTAATGTGTGCGTACCCCTGCACACCAAAGATTCTTCATATTATCTGGAAAATGAGAGAGGCATTTTGAACCAATAATTGCAATAGAACATTTCTTCAATTTTATAAATACTATTTGAAAATGTGATACCTACATAATATATGATAAATACACCATGAGTTATTTCATCATTTCCTTATTATTGAGTTTCTAAAGTTGCTTATAATTTTTGCCATCTTAAGTAACAGAATAATCAACATACTTCCTTATTAATTTTTGAGCATATTACTCCCTTAGGGTAAATTTCTACAGATGTACTGTTAAAGGCTTTAAATATTTTAAAGTTCTAATATATGCTGCCAAGTGATCCTCCAGGAAGGATATAACCACACATTCTCCCAACAGTGTATCAGTGTCTTTTCACCACAGTATTGTCAATAAAGAGTAGTTTTAAAATCTTTCCAAATTTAATAGATTTAAATAGTACATTATGATACGTCTTAATTTTTTTCTTGATTACTAATGGTGTCAAACATTATTTCATATATATACTATCACCTGAATATCTCTTTTTTAAAATTGTCTGCACATATCCTTTGAAAAGAAGAATCATACAAGTTTCCCATATTGAACAAATCTGCTAACATTTACCAGTATTCATTATTGCAAACACATTACCTTAAGCATACTATGTGTTAGGAAGCATTCTAAATGTTTTATACATATTAGTTCATTTAATCATCACAACAGTAATATGAAGGAGGTTTTAGGAATATATTTACAAATGAAAGACATTAAGGGATAGAGAAGTGAGTATCTTGATCAAGTTAACGGAAGTTTTAAAGGAGAGAGCTAAGATTTGCCTCATACATGCTATTAACATTTCTGAAGGAGAAGATTTGAGGGGGGAAATGAATTTGATTTTGTACATGTTGACTTTCATACATCTATAGAATATTTAAGTTAGTGGTTCTCAACTGAGGATAATATTGTTCCCTAGGAGACATTTGGCCATTTCTGGAGACATTTTTGATGCTCACAGTTGAGGAGGGAGTGGTTGATACTTGAGAGGCTAGGGATGCTGTTAAGCATCCCACCATGTGGAGGACAGCCCTGGCAGCAAACACTGGCCAAACCAACACGTCAACAGTACTGAGGCCGGGAACCTCCAATGAAACAGGTGTATTTAATATGAAGCTGAAATTCAGAAAAGCGGTCTAGGTCAGAGAGAAAGATTTGGTATAAACAACACAGAGGCACATCATAAAAGGATTATATTTTCATGGATCATTGTAAACATATACTGTTATCTACATCTCTGCTCACTGGCAGCTTCCATCAAATTTATTATTTAAGTTTTTGGAATTAAATAGGCTATAAAAATTGAACATTTAGCCACAAATAACTCATTTATAGAGCCACCCTTGTTTTTTAGTAATTGTACAGAGAAAACAGAACTCCTGTTTTTGTTTCAACAAAAATAATGCAAAACAAAATTCCATATAATTAATTGTTATGATTGTCACCAAAATGCTTGCAAGCAAATGGGTCATTGCTGAGTAACACAAAATGGAATTATTTTAGACAAATTAGGCAATTCCAGCAATAAGAGACACAAAATTAAGGAAATAATATATGAGAACCATAAGCACACCGTAAGCAAGGCAGAGACAATTAAGCCACACTTAGAACCATTAGTTAATGAGCCACCTCGCAAAAGGACCATGGTCATGTCTATGGACATGGCAAGACATACTTGGTGGTTCAAGGAGTTTCTTCAGGAATGTAACTGTTACTTTCACTTTGTGGAATCTTAGCTGGCATGCCAGGCTGCCAAGGTCACAATCTGCTGGCAGGAGGCAAAGTAACAGGCTCTCATCCATGCAGGTTAGCAAGGGGCAGGGTGCCAACTGGAGGGCATGCAAGAGCTATTTGCTTTTAGGAAGAAAAAGTGTGTTATATAACCAGTTGTATTTTGAAGTAGATTTTTCAGAAAAATCAGGGTTTCTTGGATAGCTGAACCCTTTCATGCTCATTTCCAGATTTTTTTTTTTAAAGCATGACTATCAACACCATGTATTTTACTGAGGTGGACTGTGTGTTCTAGAGTGAGATATTTGAATTTGAATCCTGGTCCTGCCACTTACCAGTTGTATGATCAGGCATTTTATTTCACTGTTTGACAACTCAATTTTTTCCTCTCTAGAACAAGGGGAATTTCTCCTACAGTTCTTGTAAGGACATGCTAGTTAATACATGTAAAATCCTTATTTAGAGTTTCACTATGCTAAATGCTTATTAATATTGGTTATTTTAATATAATTTTTGCTTTAGTCTGCGTGGACTGCTGTAACAACAAACATTTATTTCTCATAGTTCTTGAAACTGAGAATTCCAAGATCAGGGTCCTGGTGTCTAGTGAGAGCTCTCTAACTGGCTTGCAGAGGGCTGCCTTCTAGTTTTACCCTCACATGGTGAAGTGAAGTGAAGCGAAGTCACTCAGTCATGTCTGACTCTTTGTGACCCCATGGACTGTAGCCTACAAGGCTCCTCGGTCTATGGAATTTTCCAGGCAAGAGTACTGGAGTGGGTTGCCACTTCCTTCTCCAGGGGATCTTCCTGACCCAGGGATTGAACCCAGGTCTCCCACATTGCAGGCAGACGCTTTACCTTCTGGGCCACCAGGGAAGCCTAGAGAGACAAAGCACGTTTTCCACTATCCTTCTACACTAATCCTTTCATGAGGACCCACCTCTCCTGACCTCTTCTAAAACTAATTACCTCACAAAGCTCCAAATCCTAGTAAAATTACTTTAGGGGTTTTTAGGCCTTCAANTTCTGGGCCACCAGGGAAGCCTAGAGAGACAAAGCACGTTTTCCACTATCCTTCTACACTAATCCTTTCATGAGGACCCACCTCTCCTGACCTCTTCTAAAACTAATTACCTCACAAAGCTCCAAATCCTAGTAAAATTACTTTAGGGGTTTTTAGGCCTTCAACATATGAATTTAGGGAAACAAAAATTGTAGTACAAATATTTGAAACAAAAGAAATGTTATGGTGTTTAAACCTTCCTTTCCTAAACAGTATGAAGTCACAGAAAAGGAATCTCTTTTCAAGTGCTATGTATCTCCTTTGTCACAAACTCCCTATTCATCTAAGGATGCTTGTATCTCTTCTGAACTTATGTCATGATAACTTATTTTGTTTAATATAGTGCTGATATTATCATGAAATAGTCTATAAATGTCTATGCCATTTAATTCCTCATATGTGTATGCCCTGATTCCTTACAAGATTTTTTTAAAATCATATGTGCTGGCCTATCTTGAAATAAGAACTTGTTTTAATATCTAGAACATGTCTAGTTCTTGTGTACCTTCAAGCGTGAGCACAGTGTCCATCTATCACATCAATGGGATTCAATGAATATTTGTCAAACAAAAGAACAAAAATATATAATAAGATGCTGTCAATTTGATGATAGTGTTATATATAATAAAAAACAAGGCTCTAGCTTTATAATTTGTTTCTTGCAATTTATATTATCCTCATTTATTTTTCTTTTATTTATTTCCTTCTGTTTTATTTTTTAAATTGATATGCAGTAAAATATACAGCTCTACATATTTTAACAAATGTATAGATTATTATAACTATAATCACAATCAGGATACAAAATAGGTCCATTATACCTCCCCGCAAAACTCCTTATGTTCCACTTACCCCAACCACAGGTAATAATTGATACATTCTCTGTCACTGTAAGTTCTACTTTTTAATGTTAAACAAAAAATTTTTTTTTAATTTTGGAATAATTTCAGGTGTGCGGGAAGGCTGTCAAGACACTGAGTTTCCGCATACGCTTCACTCAACTTCCCCTAATGTTAACATCTTACATAACCACAAGACATTTGTCAAAACCAAGAAATTAACATTACCAAAATACTATGAACTTAATTGCAGATTTTACTTGAATTTCATCAGTTTCTCACTAGCATCCTTTTAACTATTCTAGGATTCATTCTAGGTCCCAAATTATATTTAATGCTGGGTCTCCTTAATCTCCCCTGATATATGACAGTGTCCAGTCTCCCCTGGTTTTTCATGACTTTCATGCTTTTTAAAGATCAATTCTCAAATATTCTGTAGACTGTTCCTCAAATTGTGTTCACCTCATCATTTTTTGTTTTTTTGCATTATTAGACTGAAGATATGAATTGGGGGAAGAAAGGAAGGGGAATACCCTTTTTCACAAAGAAGGGAAATACCCTTTTTAACCACACCCACCTAAGTATACATGACCCTCATACTTATCATTGATGAGGTTCACCTTGATCACTTGGTTAAGGATGTTTCTGTGTGATTTCTCTACTGTAACATTACTCTTTTCCCCTTTCTGTACTCTAGTCATTGAGTCACTAATTTAAAATTCTTATTATGAGTAACTATTGCAAGTCTAATTTATCCACAGCCCTGTCACATGAAAGGTACTTTCCATTTACACTTCACCACATACATGAGATAAGTACTATCATCCTGATTTTATAATAGAATTGAAGCTTGTGGGAATTAAACAGAGCTTATTTAGTAAAAAGCAGAAGTAAAATTCAAGTCCATGAATATCTGATTCCAAGACAAATGCTTGGTTCTTACCAGACTGTCCTTCCATCTACCCCCATACAAGCATCAACAAAAGTGAAGCAATTCATTCTTTTCAATGGTATGCCACTCAAATTTTCCTTTCCAACTCAACATACCAACACACTTGAATGAGTGTGTTTATTTCATAAGGCTCTGGCTGAGCTGTGTGCTGATTAGCAAACTGATAGGACCTGTCATCACTGGGGATACCAAACAACAAAGATAAACATCACCTAAGCCTGGGAAGACAAGGATTACAGGGAAAGTGAGATCCCAGATGAGAATGAAAGTGAATGGAAGAACAGAAAAGAAATTCAGAGTGTGAATGCCAGAGAAGCACAAAAAATAATGGCAGAGAATTGTCAGGCGAAAAGTTACTATAGCTTTCTTCTCTTCTCAGGCTTAGAGGGAAATGAGAAGACTGGCAATTTGCAAAACACAAAATAGAGCAGAGATCATTCCAGGCACTGAAAGCATAGCCTGAGAATTATAGAGGGACTAGCGGTGTCACTCACTCAACTGAGGCCTTAGGAAAGATGGCAGCCCACCTCTTCAACCTATGGCTAAAACTGAAATGCTCAAATTCAGGATTTAGGCATTTTCAAGACTCGCAAAGTCTGTGGACAATGAACGGTTAAACACTAAGATATTAGCCACATCTCCCAAACCCTTAAGCTTTCCTCCTTTAACGTTTAAGTCGGATTAGATTAGACATGTATTCTCCACTAAATGCAAAGTCCAATGACACTTCTCATACTTAAAGGATTCCCAGGGCCTTACAATATTAAGGCTACTTCTGGCTTCTACATCCTGTCGCTACTAAATTAATGTTTTCTGATGCATTTTTCACTTTTACCCATGCCCTGGCATTGATTCTGTCATTAACATAAATTTTTAAAAAACTATTTATCCTTTCGATCCCTTTAAAAATAAACCCACTCATTTGAGGCCTTTTTGTGGGCATCTGATTTTATTGTAGAGTTGGGGATAAAGAGTGAAGCAAAAACACTGTAAAATATGAATATGCAACAAGTCTATTTTTGGGTCATTGGCTTCACTCTCTCATTACTTCTCCATACCTTCTCTGTCTGTTTCACTCCTTTTCATTTAGTTCCATTCAAATAGAAACAACAACAAATAAAAATCCTCCAATCTCTTGCCAGAGACACTCGGCTCTCTCCTATACTTGTCCAACAAGTCTAACCCTCAATCTCTTCTGCCCTTTTTCAGTCTGAAGATCAGCTGCCAGGAAAAGGAGCACAGAGGCAAACTTATTCAGTTTATACTTGAAATGTCTGCTCTAAAATTTTTTTCCTGTTAATTAAGTTTTTGTAGTTGAGTGAAAGTATGTTTTTTCCTATTTCAGAATCCTGAGATGGTTAGGAGAATGTTGAAACATGTCAACAGTAATGATATTTTAGGAAACTAATTTCCAGGAGAAGCTGATAAAGAGTGTACACAGATACATTCACAGTATTACATGCCAGCATTTATTTCATAATATGTGTACAACTTAAAAAAAATTTTTTTGAAGTTTCAATAGAAAGCAGCAACTATATGATGAACTTCATTAATACTTTCACACGCATATTTCTGTGAATTTAAGGAGGCTTAGGTAGGCTTCTTGGAGAAGGCAATGGCACCACACTCCAGTACTCTTGCGTGGAAAATCTCATGAGTGGAGGAGCCTGGTGGGCTGCAGTCCATGGGGTCGCTAAGAGTCAGACATGACTGAGCAACTTCACTTTCGCTTTTCATTTTCATGTATTGGAGAAGGAAATGGCAACCTACTCCAGTGTTCTTGCCTGGAGAATCCCAGAGACAGTGGGCCCCCATCTATGGGGTCGCACAGAGTCGGACACGACTGAAGTGACTTAGTAGCAACAGCAGCAGGTAGGATTCTTATTGAGCACTATTAAGTAAACGATTCCCATTTTCCTAAAATACTTTAACATTCACACATGTATTAATTAGCACAATAACATCTTGTATATCTAGAATTCTAATCAAATGAATCATTCAGGATGATTTAAATTTCTGTATAGATAAAGGTCAAACACTGGAACTGAAATAGATTAGTTATTTTAAATGGGAAATCATTTTTAAATATACACATAATCACATGTTCTTAAAATATATTCAGTATAACTATTCTCTCAGTGACTGTGGATCATCTGAAAATTAAATTCTTTTCATACATATCACAATATATTACTGAGGAATAACATTACTCCCCAAATCTAAATGGTCCTTACATAGTTTGGGTCCTCCTAAACTAAGGCATTAATATACTAGTGTGTGAAATGAGTGCAATTGTGCAGTAGTTTGAGCTTTCTTTGGCATTGTCTTTCTTTGGGATTGGAATGAAAACTGACCTTTTCCAATCCTGTGGCCACTGCTGAGTTTTCCAAATTTGTTGGCATATTGAGTGCAGCACTTTCAAAGCATCATCTTTTAGGATTTGCAATAGTTCAACTAGATTTCCATCACTCCACTAGCTTTGTTCATAGTGATGCTTCCTAAGGCCCACTTGACTTCACATTCCAGGATGTCTGGCTCTAGCTTGGTGATCATACCATCATGATTATCTGGGTCATGAAGATCTTTTTTGTATAGTTCTTCAGTGTATTCTTGCCACCTCTTCTTAATATCTTCTGCTTTGGTTAGGTCCATACCATTTCTGACCTTTATTGAACCCATCTTTGCATGAAACGTTCCCTTGGTGTCTCTAATTTTCTTGAAGAGATCTCTAGTCTTTCCCAATCTATTATTTACCTCTTTTTCTTTGCACTGATCACTGAGGAAGGTTTTCTTATCTTTCCTTGCTATTCTTTGAAACTCTGCATTCAAATGGGTATACCTTTCCTTTTCTCCTTTGCTCTTCACTTCTCTTCTTTTCACAGCTATCTGTAAGGCCTCCTCAGACAGCCATTTTTCTTTTTTGCATTTCTTTTTCTTGGGGATGGTCTTAATCCCTAGCTCCTGTACTATCTCACAAACCTGCATCCATAGCGCATCAGGCACTCTATCAGTCCCTTAAATCTATTTTTCACTTCCACTGTATAATTATAAGGGATTTGATTTAGGTCATACCTGAATGGTCTAGCTGTTTTCCCTACTTTCTTCAGTTTAAGTCTGAATTTGGCAATAAGGAGTCTATGATCTGAGTCACAGCCAGCTCCCGGTCTTGTTTTTGCTGACTGTATAGAGCTTCTCCANTTTCCCATGAAGTGATGGGACCAGATGCCATGATCTTAGTTTTCTGAATGTTGAGCTTTAAGCCATCTTAAACTCTCAATGTTTATGCAAGTATTACATACATATTTATTTTATATACACATACCCACACAAAAATGCACATTATATGTATGTATACACATATATTTAATTAAGCACCCAATACTTTTACAAATATGAAATACTTTTTCAGAAGTCTGTGACTTTAGGGAAAATCCCTCAGAAAGCTGGGTGAATCCAGATGGTGACTTTATAATGCATGACCAATAGCCTATTTCTGAACTTTGAATAAAATAAAAAGTTGAAAGTAAAATAAGAAACTTCACACCCTTTCAGAGTCTTCTCAACAAAAGTTTCTCTTTTTTTTCAAAATTTTGCATTACCTGAAAAAAAAAATCCCTGCATCTCACTAAATGTATAAATCATTTGTTGTAGCCACACAGCAATAGACATAGCTTTTGATAGGGTTATCATTTTTTGTTCAACACTGCTGCTGCTGCTGCTAAGTCTCTTCAGTTGTGTCCGACTCTGTGCGACTCCATAGACAGCAGCCCACCAGGCTCCCCTGTCCCTGGGATTCTCCAGGCAAGAACACTGGAGTGGGTTGCCCCACTACTAGTATGTAAAATGTTTATGTTCTAAACCAGTCATGGTGTTGGCTACCTTCACATGAGCTGTTGTTGTTCAGTGACTAAGTCATGTCTAACACTTTGTGACCCCATGGACTGAAGCATCCCAGGCTTCTCTGCTCTTCACTATCTCCTGGAGTTGCTTAAACTCGTGTCCATTAGTCAATGATGCCATCCAGCCATCTCATCCTCTGTTGTCCCCTTCTCGCCCTGCCTTCAATCTTTCCCAGAATTAGGGTCTTTTCCAATGAGTTGGCTCTTGCTTCATGTGATCAAAGTATTGGAGCTTAAGCTTCAGCATCAGTCCTTCCAATGAATATTCAGCACTGAATTCCTTTAGGATTGACTGGTTTGATCTCCGTGCAGTGCAAGGGATTCTCAAGAGTCTTTGAACACCACAGTTCAAAAGCATCGATTCTTTGGTGCTCAGCTTTCTTTACAGTACAACTCTCACAGCCTTACATGACTACTGGAAAAACTATAGTTTTGACTAGATGGACCTTTGTTGGCAAAGGAATGTCTCTGCTTTTTAATATGCTGTCTTGTTTGTCATACCTTTTCTTTCAAGGAGCAACCGTCTTTCAATTTCATGACTGCAGTCACTCTCTCTCAATTCCAGGAGCAGCTTCCATAGGATGTTAATTTAGCAACGTTGTTTTCAGGTAGAATATGTATATTATTTTATAGTTGTTCCCTGGTGGCTCAGATGATAAAGCATCTGTCTACAATGCGGGAGACCCGGCTTCAATCCCTGGGTGGGGAAGATCTCCTGGAGAAGGAAATGGGAACCCATTCCAGTATTCTCACCTGGAAAATCCCATGGATGGAGGAACCTGGTAGGCTACAGTCCATGGAGTCACAAAGAGTCAGACACGACTGAGCGACTTCACTCACTCATTCACTCAAAGCACTAAGTAGATATATTTAAAAAAGTAATTAGGAGTTAGATTGAAATTTATGAATAAGTAATTGATGAATGGAGCAAAATGCTGAATTTGTAATTGATATTAAAGGACAGATGTCATTCCAAGTCATATGTCCTTTCCTCAAAAATATATGAATAGGCTTCCTAATCCTAAAAACAACTTAAAAATATCTGAGAAAAAAAAGGCCTATTTATGAAAGAAACTACGTGATGGGTATGAGCAAAAATACACAATCATCAATTCCTTTTCTGTTAAGTTAAAGGCATCACTGGAAGATTCTCGAATCCCTTTAACAAATCCTAGTCCACTAAATTTCTCAATCTGCTTTGGTTTTTATATTTGAAATCTAGAGGAATATTCACAAGTTAACCACCAATTTCTCTAAACTAAGTGTTGGATGAAAACTAAGCTCAGAATCAGCTAAAGTAGTATCTCAGTTTTCATTCTGATCTGTACCCTCCTTCCCCTTCTCTACTGGCTGATTTCCTACCACCTTCTAATTTGCTTCTATGTCCTACACCAGCCTTTGAAGAGTGATGAAAGTAAAGGCAAGGCAGGAGGTGAGAGTTATCTCTGCCTGTAAGGTTATCTCAAAGACATTTCACCACTACTTAAATGTTCTTTTCCCTCTCTGTTTACTTACTGCCTCCTATTATTAACGTTCTTCTTGGCTACAGACATTTTCCAGTCATTGTCATTTTGTTTAGCTGTTTAAAGCCCTCTTATATTCAGTCATATAAGGAAAAAGGTTTTACCGCTTAGATAAATGTTTGGGATTCAAGAGATTCAGAGAACAGAAGAACAAAAGACATCAAACAAGAAAACTGAGAATACAAGTACCCTAGAAAAACTCTGATGGCTGAAGTAGCTACTTTACTTTAGGTTTTTTTACTTATATGGTTCCTCTGACAGTATCAATCATTCCAAACACACATGCTCTAGACTGAGCAGAAAATTGAAACTGAGGGAAGAAGAGAGGAGATGGAAAAATATTACCTTCTAATGCTTCATATGCTGAAAGGTGATAAGCAGTATTCCATATAAATCCCCCATTAAAGTGCTTCCTATCTTCTTATCATCACTACCAAAAAATTTACTTTATTATTATTATTGAGCTTCCCTGATGGTTCATCTGGTAAAGAATCCTCCTGCAACAGAAGTGACACAGGAGACCTGGGTTCAATCCCTGGGTGGGGATGATTCCCTGGAGAAGGAAATGGCAGCCCACTCCCAGTATTCCTGACTAGAGAATCCTAAGGACAGAGGAGACTGGTGGGCTACAGTCCATAGGGTCTGTATCTATCACTACTAAAAAACTTACTGTTATATTAATATTATTAGTGCAAAATTACTTACATATTGGCAAACTTTACCACTTTTAAAGGTGACTTCCTAGAACAAACTACCAATGAGAATGTTCTCAGTGTATAATTATGAGTTTGATAAGTCATCTACAATGTTCAGTTGGAAACTATTGAAAAGTAAGGGGCCAAAGAAGAATATCTGTTAACCTTAAAGATCATGTCTCAGAATTTTAAGTAAAAAACCATAATTTCCATATAGTCTGAAGACCCAGAAGAGAATTTATTCCATTTCCATCATTCAATTCAGTTCAGTCACTTAGTCGTGTCCAACTCTTTGCGACCCCATGAATCTCAGCACACCAGGCCTCCCTGTCCCTCACCATCTCCCAGAGTTCACACAGAATCACATCCATTGAGTCGGTGATGCCATCCAGCCATCTCATCCTCTGTCGTCCCCTTCTCCTCCTGCCCCCAATCCCTCCCAGCATCAGAGTCTTTTCCAGTGAGTCAACTCTTCGCAAGAAGCAGCCAAAGTATTGGAGTTTCAGCTTTAACATCGTTCCTTCCAAAGAAATGCCAGTGCTGATCTCCTTCAGAATGGACTGGTTGGATCTCCTTGCAATCCAAGGGACTCGCAAGAGTGTTCTCCAACACAACAGTTCAAAAGCATCAATTCTTCGGTGCTCAGCTTTCTTCACAGTCCAACTCTCGTATACATACATGACCACTGGAAAAACCGCAGTCTTGAGTAGATAGACCTTTGTTGGCAAAGTAATGTCTCTGCTTTTGAATACGCTATCTAGGTTGGTCATAACTTTCCTTCCAAGGAGTAAGTGTCTTTGAATTTCATGGCTGCAGTCACCATTTGCAGTGATTTTGGAGCCCCCAGAAATAAAGTCTGACACTGTTTCCACTGTTTCCCCATCTATTTCCCATGAAGTGATGGGACCAGATGCCACGATCTTCGTTTTCTGAATGTTGAGCTTTAAGCCAACGTTTTCACTCTCCTCTTTCCCTTTCATCAAGAGGCTTTTTAGTTTCTCTTCACTTTCTGCCATAAGGGTGGTATCATCTGCATATCTGAGGTTATTGATATTTCACCCCGCAATCTTGAGTCCAGCTTGTCCTTCTTCCAGCCCAGCGATTCTCCTGATGTACTCTGCATATAAGTTATCATTAGGTTTATAAATATATTTGTCTACCTTAATTATTTTTGTTTCCACTTACATATAAGATGCTCTACTAATATGCTACACTATGTTTTTTCTAATCTGCTACACTAGTGTTTACCATTTTTACTTATCTGATCAAAAAATTTACTTTCTGAAAAGAGTTAATTTTGACCTAAAATTTAGAGATTGTCATTAAAACTATAATCTGTATAGAAGACAGTTTACATGAAGTATTATTGGGTTAGCTTTTTAAATCAAAATTATTTTTATTATCTTCTACATAGAGATATATATAAGATAAATATCCCAGCAAGTTCAGAACTCATAAAAAATGGTATCATAATACATTTTTTACCATTTAAATGCTACCTAAATATATTAATACAGAAAACCATAGACTGACTCGCTAACGATTTTTATTTTAAATTGATGAAACATTTTCTGTAAAAATTTACCAAAAATAATTACCAAATTCTGTGCAAAATATCAGACTTTTAAATACCAATTATAATTCTCAGAATGACTTTTGTACTGTGAACCCTAAGAGAAAACTGAAATAGAGATTTATTTCAGTATTATCATAAACCTAACAACTTCCTTTATTGAGCCACAATATTTTTCAGTGACTTTTAAATCTAATCTTGTGACACTACCCAGAGATGCCCCCAAATTTTCTCAATGCATATAATTTTTTTCAAAAATGTTAATTTACTTAATTTACAGTCTGTAAAGCAGTAGAGGAAAGAAAAACGAAAGGAAAAAAAAGTGACAAAACTTAGATCATTCAGCTTTAACTAAAATTATGCGAAAGACATGCAAGTCTCCAGCAAATTTTTCTGAAAAATTAGTGTAAGCTATAGTTTCAAAGAGTAAAAGAAAAGATCAGAACTACTACCATATGCTAATTCTTCCTCTTAATGTTCCTCCATTTTTAAAGTTGTAGTCCTAGAAACAATCAGACTCAGAATTATAAGCAAATGATCTCTCACTATCAAATCCATGTGAATTTCTATGGATAACTTCAAGAATTCTTCTACTCCCCATTGTTCTAAAAGCTCATCTTTTTCTCTCTTAAATCATCATATATTGATATTGCTGACTTTTATAATTATATTCTCTAAAATGGAGAATGGTACTCTACATTCTGGCTTATCTTTTTTCAAAGAATTGTTCGCTGAATTTTCTATTGACTAGATAGAACATTTTTAAAGCTCCACCTAAGACCCCTTTGCCTTTGAATTAGTTACTATATCCATGCTCCTGATTGACCCCCTATATCTTTTTTTCTCAGGCTGTACTTCAGGGATACTGTTAAGATCTAGTAGAGTTTTTCCTTTTTTTTTTTTTTTCTTTTAAAGTTATGTAGGCTATCCTAAGTCACAGATCCTTTGTACTACAAATAGAACTGTTGCAGTTAATGGAAGGCTTCCTGTTGCTGTATGTAGTCAGCTACTAAAGGTAGTTTGAAATTTCAATCACTTCTTAAAACATGGAGCCAAAGGCAACTTTAATTTCTCTGACAGCCTTAAGAGACTGGCTTTGATATTATGTTTGGTGACACACTGACAAGAATTGGCTTTCCCCCACCTTTTACACCTACCATATTACAACTACTAGAGTCTAGGTCTTTGGATGTAGATACAGAGCAGTCATAAAGACAGCGTCAGTTGAAATTTCTATGACACAACGTTACACTGCTCATAAAATCCAATCTTTTTAATATGTCATTACCTTTATGTGATGGTCATTGAACTCTAATAGTTTATTTACTTTGCAGTGTTCACAACATGCATATTTTAGGAGAAAGATGATTCAGGACATAATAATTCCTGAATAGTTACTTTAAAATGTTGCTATATAAATTCAACAAAATTTTATATATCACAAAGTTCATATAATAATCCATCTAATACTTTGTGACCCTTTCCCATGAAGGCTGTAGGCTTCTTGAGGGAAGTGATTCTTCATGTGCCCTTTGAATGGTGCTAAAAATGAGTTTCATCTGGTACAGAACAATTTTGAGTGATACACAAAGAGACAAAATGCAGCAACCAATGAACATTAAGTCTTAGGTGGCAAGGGAAAATGAACAACTCCAGGAGAGGCAGGACTGGCAGTTAGGACTTGATAGTCAAGTGAGCCACAGGTATCATATTTGGAAGATACCTGCTGAAAAACAGTCCAAGAGCTATGTCTTCTCAAAATGATATGGAACAAAGACCAAAAATTCTACACTTTAGAAAATGAGCAGTTGGCATCCAACTCTGCTCTCTAAGGCCAGACTCTGTTTATGGGTGGGGGGGGGAGTCCTCTATTCAAAGAGCAATCCTATTTTCATCACACCATTAATATATTTTGCAAAATGATCAGTGTTCACAAAAACATCAACTGAGCAAAACTGCTTAGACAGAATATTATTTCATATCCATTATTTCAAGCCTTTGACTGTGTGGATCACAACAAACTGCAGGAAATTCTTCAAGAGATGGGAATACCAGACAACCTTAGCTGCCTCCTGAGAAATCTGTATGCAGGTCAAGAAGCAACAGTTAGAACTGGACATGAAACAACAGACTGATTCCAAATCGGGAAAGGAGTATGTCAAGGCTGTATATTGTCACTCTGCTTATTTAACTTACATGTAGAGCACATCATGAAAAACGCCAGGCTGGATGAAGCACAAGCTGGAATCAAATTTGCCAGGAGAAATATTAATAACCTCAAGATATGCAGATGACACCACCCTTATGGCAGAACGCAAATAACTAGCCTCTTGATGAAAGTGAAAGAGGAGAGTGAAAAAGTTGGCTTAAAACTCAACATTCAAAAAACGAAGATGATAGCATCTGGTCCCATCACTTCCTGGCAAATAGAAGGGGAAACAATGGAAACAGTGACAGACTTTATTTTCTTGGGCTCCAAAATCACTGCAGATGCTGACTGCAGCCACGCAATTAAAAGACACTTGCTCCTTGGAAGAAAAGCCATGACCACCCTAGACAGAATATTAAAGAGCAGAGACATTACTTGGCCTACAAAGGTCCATCTAGTCAAAGCTATGGTTTTTCCAGTAGTCATGTGTGGATGAGAGAATTGGACTATAAAGAAAGCTGAGTGCCAAAGAATTGATGCTTTTGAACTGTGGTGTTGGAGAAGACTCTTGAGAGTCCCTTGAACTGCAAGGAGATCCATCCAGTCCATCCTAAAGGAGATGAGTCCTAAATATTCATTGGAAGGACTGATGCTAAAGTTCCAATACTTTGGCCACCTGATACAAAGAACTGACTCATTGGAAAAGACCCTGATGCTGGGAAAGATTGAGGCAGGAGAAGTGGACTGCAGAGAATGAGATGGTTGTACGGCATCACCAACTCAATGGACATGAGTTTGCATAAGCTTTGGGAGTTGGTTATGGACAGGGAAGCCTGGCATGCAGTCCATGGGGTCGCAAAGAGTCAGACATGACTGAGTGACTGAAATGAACTCTGGACTGAGAGAAGTTATTTTACCAAAGACTGCAGATGAATTAAAGGAAATAGTTTTTTGGGGCAGAAATAGATTTATTTTCTAAAGGCTTTAAGTCAGTAATTTAAAAAATTAATCTTCTCTGATCACCAAAGTGATTAAGAAACTTCAAGTAGGGGAAGGACTGAAGAAACAAAGTCTTTAGTATTTCTGTCCTTTTAAAATGCCATTTTTTTCATCACTGCTTTTTAGGTCCCAATATTATCTGCTATAGTGTTACATTTAGTCTCCATTCAAGTCATTATATGTCCTTTAAGCTGTCAACACCTTTGCTATGAGCATAAACTTATCATATAATTAGCAATATTTGTCCTGTAAGAAAAATTGAGGAAGTATACTATGGCATGCAAACCTATGAGTCTTTATGGATTCAGGCTGATTTATTAAGCTCTTCTAGTTTGTAATGTATGACATATTAAAACATACATGTGTCACTATCATTAAATCTCAAGATGATCTGGAGTAACTAAGATTTATTGGGTAACATATTAAAAGCTTTCCATAGTATTTTAAAAAGCAACCTTCCTTCTATATACATTTTTTTTCTATGTTTATTACATATATATTTAAACCTTTATTTGGTCACAATCTTTTATTCAAAATCCTTTATGAGAACTCTTCATGCCTACTTGAAGCCAAGTGTTGAGGTGATAAAATTCTATTGTGCATGCTACATGTTAAGTCACTTCAGTCATGTCTGACTCTTTGCAACTCTATGGACTGTAGCCCACCAGGTTTCTCTGTCCATAAGATTCTCCAGGCAAGAACACTTGGGTGGGTTGCCTTCTCCAGGGGATCTTCTTAACTCAGGGATGAAATGTGCATCTCGTATGTTTCCTACATTGGCAGGTCAGTTCTTTACCACCTGGGAAGCCCGATATCTGGCAGCACTAGTGGACTGCCATTTAAGCAGTGCTATAATTCATGTCTGCTCCCACCAATTCACTCTCTAAATCTCTCCCGCTGTCTCTCTCAATCTCTAGAGACACATAGAGAGAATAAAGATGCCTACTCTCTTCCTCCTCCCCCAAGCTTTAACTTTATCTTCAATTGTATTAATACTTAAAAAAAAAATTGTGTCCTTTTAGCTTGAGACCGATATATCTTGAAGTCACGAAACACAATACACATTGTACAAGTTGTGTACCTGTCTTAACTCAGACAAAATACTAATTATAGCAGAGTGAGCTCAACTACAGGTCTGATAGCAGGCCCCATCACAAAGTAGATGGATGACTGAAGTTATTTGAATTCTCTCAAATGAGAAAAGCAATAGACTGCATCTGAAATTTACAACTGACTGATAACTCTGAGTTACAAATCCGTGCAGTTCTTAAGACTATAGTTAGTTTTCTCCAAGTAAAAAAAGTTAACTTTCAGCCCTCAAAGAGATACAGGAGTTAATTATATACATATTATCCTTCTCATATTCACAACACATGTAAATATATGTACACAGGTAGATATATGTGTGTATGCCAAAGCCTGATTTCCACACAGCTTTCAGACTTGATTACTCTGAGAACAGCTAAACCCAGCCATATGCTGTAGTTTCCAGAGGACTCCTTTCCCCTCTGTGCTAGCTGCTTAAATTTTTTCTGTTCTCATTCTTTCTCAGCTTTCATTTGGTGAAAATTGGTCACTGTTCCCCACAAGCCTCCACTGTCATCTGTCAGTCCAGACGAGTTGCAAGACAAGCAACAGGAAGAAACATATATAAACACACACACACATCACAAATTTCAAGTTCCATGGGAGCAAGTGTACTACAAATCTGTTTTGCTCCCTAATCTACCTTTGGCACCAAAGCAATGTCTGGCACGTAAGAGGCACTCAAAAAATACTTATCAAATAAATGAACAATGGCTTCACATCTACCCAGTCATACATGTTAGAAATCTAACAGTCATTCTTAGATTTGTTCCTTGACCCTTGGCCTCAATTCTGTTTCTTGATTTCTGTTGCTTCCAGTTCCCTTTCATTATTAATTCTTTATTTCTGCCCAGACATTTATTGTTATTAGTTCACAGGTTGAATAAAAGCCACACAACCCATTCTAAAGGATGTCCTACACTTTATATATTGCAGCCAAAGTCACATTTCTAGGAAGCATTTCTGATCATTTAAGCTCTACTGCTTAAATACTTCAGAGATTCAGTTACCATCTTCCCATGGAATTAAAGGTCCTTAATCCAGGAGTTGGACTATAAAGAAAGCTGAGCACCGAAGAATTGATGCTTTTGAACTATGGCATTGGAGAAGACTCTGAGAGTCCCTTGGACTGCAAGGAGATACAACCAGTCCATCCTAAAATAAATAAGTCCTGAATATTCATTGGAAGGACTGGTGCTAAAGCTGAGACTCTAATACATTGGCCACTTGACGCGAAGAACTGACTCACTGGAAAAAACCCTGATGCTGGGAAAGATTGAAGGCAGGAGGAGAAGGGGAAGATAGAGGATGAGATGGTTGGATGGCATCTCTGACTTGACGGACATGAGAGGAGTTGGTGATGGACAGGGAAGCCTGGCGTGCTGCAGTCCATGAGGTCACAAAGAGTCAGATACGACAGAGCAACTGAACTGAACTGAATCAGGGCTTCCCTAGTGGCTCAGATGGTAAAGAATCTTTCTGCAGTGCAGGAGACTTGGGTTTGATTCCTGAGTGAGGAAGATCTCCTGGAGAAGGCAATTGCTACCACTTCAGTATTCTTGGCTGGAGAATCCCATGAACAGAGGAACCTGGCCGGCTATAGTCCATAGGGTCACAAAGAGTTGGACATGACTGAAGCAACTTAGTACACATGCATGCAAAGGTCCTTATCTTTTTCCTGCTTGTTTTACAACTTTATCTCCTACCACAGCCAACAACATAGATCAAAACCTCCAGTCATTCTCAAACATACAGAACTTCCCTTCAGTGATATTTGTAAAGTTTTGTAGGCCTGCTTCAATTTTGAATATTCTAGTTTGGGCACCTACTGCATTCTGTTTACTTTGCCTTTTTTCTCCATTGTAGACAGTGTACTTCAGAAGCACAACATTACATCACTCACTTTGTAATAAATTCAGTGAGCATCTGTAAGTTCTTCTTTTCTTCTTATGGTTCAGTTAAGAAATAATTAGCATATATAAGTTCAAGGTGTACAGCATGATGGCTTAATCTACATATATCGTGAAATGATTACCACAATAGGTTTAGTTAACATCCATCATTTCATATAAATACAACAAAAGAAAAGGAAAAATTTTATCCTTGTAATGAGAACTCTCAGGATTTAGTCTCTTAAGACCTTTCCCATATACCATGCATCTGTGTTAAATACAGTCACCATGTTATACACATCACATCTANCCTTTCATTATTAATTCTTTATTTCTGCCCAGACATTTATTGTTATTAGTTCACAGGTTGAATAAAAGCCACACAACCCATTCTAAAGGATGTCCTACACTTTATATATTGCAGCCAAAGTCACATTTCTAGGAAGCATTTCTGATCATTTAAGCTCTACTGCTTAAATACTTCAGAGATTCAGTTACCATCTTCCCATGGAATTAAAGGTCCTTAATCCAGGAGTTGGACTATAAAGAAAGCTGAGCACCGAAGAATTGATGCTTTTGAACTATGGCATTGGAGAAGACTCTGAGAGTCCCTTGGACTGCAAGGAGATACAACCAGTCCATCCTAAAATAAATAAGTCCTGAATATTCATTGGAAGGACTGGTGCTAAAGCTGAGACTCTAATACATTGGCCACTTGACGCGAAGAACTGACTCACTGGAAAAAACCCTGATGCTGGGAAAGATTGAAGGCAGGAGGAGAAGGGGAAGATAGAGGATGAGATGGTTGGATGGCATCTCTGACTTGACGGACATGAGAGGAGTTGGTGATGGACAGGGAAGCCTGGCGTGCTGCAGTCCATGAGGTCACAAAGAGTCAGATACGACAGAGCAACTGAACTGAACTGAATCAGGGCTTCCCTAGTGGCTCAGATGGTAAAGAATCTTTCTGCAGTGCAGGAGACTTGGGTTTGATTCCTGAGTGAGGAAGATCTCCTGGAGAAGGCAATTGCTACCACTTCAGTATTCTTGGCTGGAGAATCCCATGAACAGAGGAACCTGGCCGGCTATAGTCCATAGGGTCACAAAGAGTTGGACATGACTGAAGCAACTTAGTACACATGCATGCAAAGGTCCTTATCTTTTTCCTGCTTGTTTTACAACTTTATCTCCTACCACAGCCAACAACATAGATCAAAACCTCCAGTCATTCTCAAACATACAGAACTTCCCTTCAGTGATATTTGTAAAGTTTTGTAGGCCTGCTTCAATTTTGAATATTCTAGTTTGGGCACCTACTGCATTCTGTTTACTTTGCCTTTTTTCTCCATTGTAGACAGTGTACTTCAGAAGCACAACATTACATCACTCACTTTGTAATAAATTCAGTGAGCATCTGTAAGTTCTTCTTTTCTTCTTATGGTTCAGTTAAGAAATAATTAGCATATATAAGTTCAAGGTGTACAGCATGATGGCTTAATCTACATATATCGTGAAATGATTACCACAATAGGTTTAGTTAACATCCATCATTTCATATAAATACAACAAAAGAAAAGGAAAAATTTTATCCTTGTAATGAGAACTCTCAGGATTTAGTCTCTTAAGACCTTTCCCATATACCATGCATCTGTGTTAAATACAGTCACCATGTTATACACATCACATCTATAGTACTTATTTATCTTATAAAGGGAAACTTCTACCCTTTAACTATATTCCTCCAATTCTCTGCCTCCCATAACCTGATAAATCCATTCTTAATTTAAGTTGTTCATCCTGTATGAACTTAAGTTTTCTCACTTTTTTTTAACCACTTACAAAAAGGATACTAGGGAGAAAACAAAGAAATACCACATATTTAAAGTTCAAAGCACGTAACGATAATCATGGAATGTTATTGTTACTTTTTAACACACGTCCTTGCCCTCATTTCAACTGCTTCACCTAGAAGGTCTATATAAAAACTAGATGGGGAAAGAAATAAGAGATATGTTTTGTTCATTTGTATGTAACCTGTCCATTTCTCCTTTCAGTATGAGCAAACAAAGTTTATGATTTGTCTGAATGAAAACTAAGATACTATGTCCTATCCTGCTGTAGGTCTGGGGAAGAATCTCACTAGAGGCAAGTAATGAGTCCTTAGGATCAAGAGAAGAAATGAAAATGTGGCCAGACGGCTGGGAGTGAGCTCTGAATGTATTGTTACAAGGTTCTGGCTCCTCAGAATTTCTCCGCCTGGAGCTTTACCCCTGAAGTTTTTCACCTTCCTACCATTTCTTTGCTAAAATTTCCCTCTCTGTATTTAAAGGTGGATTTAACTGGTCAGATACTCGATGTTTTAAAATCTGTAAGTGTGTGGCTGTTACTTCTGAATGGCCCTAAGTGTTTCATTGCGCCTGGAGGAGCCAACTTAGCCATTCACAGAGAAGCAGTCTCTCTATAAACGAACAGATTTCCACACGTGGGCTGTAATATATGCATAACACATTTCTCTCGGTGTTAATTTTGGTCTAACATCCTCCTGATGGTCTTGATTACCTTGGAGACTTACATCCTGTCTTCTGTATATATGTAGTTGTTAGTCACTTCTACTAAGTTGTCGCACCACCATTTCTCAAGAATGATAACAGAAGACACAATATTTCAATAACTGATTTTTCCTTTCAACAAATGTTTATTCAACCTCCTGTTTTAAGGCACTTTGCTAAGGCTTAGCTGAATCTAAATCTTGTGCAAAACAGAAAAATTCTCTGATGGTCCAGCTAACTTTGTAGTAAAAATAACAGGAAGCATTTCAAAACATTAATCAAAAAGTTTTATTGATTTTTTTTTAATTTATTAATGAAAAAAATATTTTAATATGTACTTTTAAAGATTGTTTTATTGTCCTTTTTTAAAAATTGGAAATCATAGAATATGTTCATGGTCATTCATATTATTGATATAGCTACAACTCAAACACTATGTGAATCAAAAATACCCTGAGAAAGCAACAGCATACAAATATACATGGTGAGGCAGTGTGGTGATAAATGCCACTAGGGACAGAAATTGAAGAGTGAAAAGTAATAGTAATACTTTTTTAAGAACCTGGGAAGGCTTTATCCACTTTGATTATTTTATTCATGGTATGCTAATCAAATAGATGGATGACTGACTGGGCACTGAATCCATATAAAAAAATTTTATGTTGCGACAAATCTCAAGGCTTCTGGTTAAGTCAGATATCTCCCTTTGAGAATTAAAATGAAACAAGAAGTGTTTTGCTCCTAAAATCTGTGCCCCAGCAGATAGGATCCAACACAGAATCAAACACCCCATCTAACTTTTCCATGTTTCCATCTAATGCCATGTTTCCAAAAGGAAATTACATTAAATTCCTCCATTCAAAATGCAAAAAGCAAGACATCCAAGAATGAGATTTCTAGCAGAATTTAATTTTAAATATATGATTTTTTTTCATTACTGGAGATATCAAACATTTTACAAGCCTGTTCTTTCATACTTGGATTCCAGATCATTATTTTTTTGGCCAAAATGAAAGGTTTTCTGCATTCTTAAAATAATTAGGCAAGATTTCAAATCAAATTATCCAATTTCAAAGCTCTATTTTTCTCCCTAAAATGCCTGTTAGAGAAGGACTGCCGATGACTAAGCTTTGTGTCATTTCATGGCTTTATTAGGAGAATGTTCTAAGTCCTTCACTTTCTATGTAATCAGAACTATAATTTCTTAAGGTTATTTTAAGACCCAGCTATGGCTAAAGCAGGAAACTCAATTTTATTCTGAGCTCTAGACATGTCAACACAGCAGAGCAGGGCTCCAGCTATCCAGGCTATCTTCTTTCATAAACCCCCTAGTGCTTGGTGTCCGACCAAGGGTCTAGGCTAGTTGAACTCTACTCTCTGGGTATCAAGTAACTCTTTCCAAGACACTGAGGGTAGTAGGACTGTTATTTTGGAAAATGTGTGTTTACATATTATCACTCTACAAATAAAGATATTACTTGTCCATAGAGTACTACTTACTCTTCCTAGCATCAGTTTTACAAACCATATTCAACAGAAGGGCAGTTGAGAAAACCCAGGTGCCAGAAACATTTGATCAAAAAGCAGAACAGAAAGCTCCAACTACATATGTCTACTTAGTTCATCATAATCCCTTAAAATTTTATAACTTAATTAACTGACTCTATTTAAGCAGGCTGGTTGCCTCTAATTATGCTAGAATTTTTTCTGTGCTGCAAAGTGATATTGATAGTGAGTGGCATTTCTGCAAGTAACAGGTAACCCACTTCTATAACTGTGAGTGCTACATAAAGAAAAGGAAGAATAAGATAGAGTATAATATAATAAACTATAAGTAAAAATCTGTGAGAGGTGGTCTGCAGAATGAAAATTAAAACATAGTATCATTATTTAGTATTTTGATGTATGTCAAAAAGGCTCTCATAGTATAAATCTTTTTACTGAGGTAAATTTATTAATACTTTCAATTCTAAATTAATATACTGACATAAAAATACTTTCTTATTTTAAATTTAAATATCATGGATTTAACAAATTTATCTTTTACTGTTATTTTTATTCTAGTATTTTTTATTCAGATTAAAATACTCTGACTACTTTTCTACTGTTACAAAAACAACATAGATTAGTTGAGTTTACAGTCCTATATGTATGTAGTCGTACATTTTGGAATTTTTCCCACTCAGCAATATATGTAGTTCAGTCTTCCAACTCTTCCATTCTTAATATATTCAGACACTACTTATTAACTATAATGACTTGCAGAACATTTCAGAGTATGGATTATAGCAATTGATTTTTGTATTGTCCAATACTTAAACCACCTTCAATTTTTCATTACTATAAGTAACACTGCAAATAAATATTCCAGTACACAAATTTTTGTACACTTGGACAAGTATTTCAGTATACTACTTACGTGGAATTATTGGACTGCAGAGTATGTACATTTTTTAGGTTGACAGTACTATAATTTATGCACCTTTAAAATTTCACCAGTATGCTCTTCCACTAATATATAAAGGTACCCTTTTCCTCTAAACCCTAATTAATACTGGATATTATGAGTCTTTTCATTTTCACTAGCACTTCACTGATGTATTAATCAAGATTTAGATTAATCATCTACTCATTATTTTTGGCCATCTTTTATCCTTTTTCTGTAAATGTGTCCTTCACATATTTGACCATCTTTCCACTGAGCTACTGACATTTTTAAGTTTATTTATACTTAATATTTGTACCTTACAAATTTAATGTCTTGAGTTTTAGATACATGGTAACTGTTTTCCATCTGTCTGTTATTTAGTGAAAAATAGTGGCATCATTTCTAACATAATTTGTTCCTAACTTAATGCCAAGTCAAACATCACTCTTTTTTTTTAACTCTCTCTAGACAGGATTACACTGACAGATTAATTTCCTAAAATGAGCTGTGATAACCTCACTCATAAGCTCATTAATATAAGCAGAAATATTTTCCCCAAAGCATAATATCTAAACTATAGTTTCTGTTAACACCTTTTTCATTTTGATCTGTGAGTTAGGGCCTCAAATCTAAGCTTGAGGTTCATTCCACACAAGGCGTTTCTCAATCGCTCAACAGAGCCCACAGCTGTGCACAAAACTTACAAACCAGGGGCTGCACTTCCATCAGGTGGCAGGTGACACATTCCTCAACCTCACATACCTATCTCAATTCACATAGCAATAACACTCCAGATGGCATGAAAGCTTCTCTCAAAATATTTTTCAAAATTCCATTTTCCAGTTTTAAGGGACTCTTTTCAAGACACACTAAAAATATTCCTGTTAAAGTTGCCCACAGTTTGGAGGACACAGGGCCATCTGTGAGACCAGGGGTTACAGTGCTGTGATGCGTTGGCTGCATTAGGAATGTAAGGCATGGTGGTCAGCCCTCATGGAATTAGGCTTTAGTTCTACCTCTACCTTCTCAATACTTGGGGTGGGGCAGGTCCTTCTTGCTTGCAACTGTGCGTTGTGGTTGTGGGTAAGTCCTCTGGCTCTAGTACCCTCCTCTGCCTTTAATCTGTGATCTCGGGTTTGAGAATCCAAACAGCCAAATATGTTATCATCCCTTCTAAAAATGATTACTTACATCACCGACTTAATGGACATGAGCTTGAGCAAACTCCAGGAGATAGTGAAGGACAAGGAAGCCTGGCATGCTGCAGTCCATGGGGTCGCAGAGAGTCAGACATGACTTAGCAACTGAACAACAACAGCATTTACTGAGGTCACAAATTTCTTTGAGAATTAGACACAGAACTGACAGTCTCCAAGAAAAATTCACACACATAAATATATTACTGTGTGTACAACTTTATAGGATTAAGGGACTGTCTAAAGCCCATTCATGGCACTTGGGCTCTCCAGGTCCTTTTTTGATTCACCTCAAACCCCTGATTTTGGTTCAGATAGAAAAGTTACCAAATAATTGAGTCATTAATAAAAGTCAGAGTGAATTAGAAAAGATAGATTCCAACAAAAGAGAGATTATCTGAAATCATAATAAACAGTGCCCTTTTAAATGCTCAGTTAAAATCTGAAAATTATGTGACTATTTGTCTATGGTGAAATTTTCTCATGTTATTTCAAAAGGGAAAATGATGGAAAATACACGTATAACATAATGGAAAATAAACTGTATAACACTGTAAATGTGAGGACTGAGAAAAGAAAATAAAAAGAATTATTTGTATTTTTAATGACTACTTCAGAAGTATAGTCAGGAGTTCCTTAGCATACAAAAGAAAATTCTTGTCCTTACTGCCCTGCTTCTTGTCAAATCCACGTTAAAGGCCCACTTTCCACCCTGCTGTCATAATCCTGGCAGGAAAAAGATGGGTGAAAATGGAAGAAAAGAATAAAGGGCCTTTTCTTTAATTAACCCTGGCTTCACCCATACTCCTCAACCTGCAAAATGTTATCCCTAAAGACTGACAAATGATAAATCAGCAGTGAGAAAAGCCTAGTTGACAACAGGAGAACACCAAAGGCAGGATATGATGTCTAATGGGTAACAGCTAATTCTTTAGAACAAATCTACAGAAAAACTGAGAGCAGTTGGGCTAGACTCTGCAAATGGCAGAGAGGAGGGATGGAGGGAAAGAAATCTCTCAAAGCAGTCTCTGAATCTACAAAGATGAACGTCTCATGCATTTCCAAAGTTCTTGGTTACTACCAAATGCAAGTGATGTTTTTCTATGAACCTATAAGTAAAGAGTAAACAAGGAAATAAAAATTCTCAGAACTCGTTATCAAAATGCATTATTTGAATTGTTATCATTCATAGAAACAAAGGCAGGTGACTCTTTTTCCAGTCTTTAAAATACTGTATATGTGGGGCCACCAAATGGATAGTGGGAGTGGTCGATAAACTCTAAAGGCTAAAGAGGGAGCTGGGGTTTGAGCTAGAGGTTTGAGAGTTATGAGCATAAAGCTGTTAGCTGAAACTGAGTGAAAGGAGCCTGAATGAGCCTGAAGAGGGTCTCAAACTCCAGGTGATAATGCAGCCCCAGCCAACATGCTGATTTCAGCCTTGGGAGCCTTGAGGATGCAGCTAACCTGTGCTTAGACTTCTGACCTATAGGATAGTAAATGGATAGAGTAGATGGAAGAAAGGAAAAAAGGAAGGGAGGGAAGGAAAGAGAGAAGAATGAGGGAAGGGAGGGGAAATGAAAGGAAGGAAGGAAGGAAGAGGAAAGAAGGACAAAAGAAAGAAAGAGAGGGTGGGCAGAAGGAAGGAAGTCAGAAAGCAGTGAAATGAGGGAGTCATGAAGGCAAAGCTTATCAACGCTCACAAGCACTCGGTACTCTTCACATCATAACCTTTCCAAATATTTGTCTTTAAACACTAGAAAGTAAAATTTTGCATGTGTGAAGTCATCAATTTTGAGCCAAGAAATTAGGAATCAAACTATATATTCATGTTTATTTAAAGAGAAATCAAAATTACAGAGAATGCTGGCTGAATTTTTTCAGAGAAAGAAGCCTAAAATCTGATGTTGGTCTTTTAAAATAATCTTTCTATATAATTTTTTACTCTTACGCCAAAAGATGTTTGATTTTTCAGCTATGCCAGATCAGAGGCTCAATTTACTATTCTCCTAGAATTTGAACTTGGCACACAAAACACTTTTTAGGGCTCTTTTCTGAAGAGGGTAGAAGAAGGATGGGTTGGGCTTTTCCTGTTAGTGTTTTCAGGTAAATAGGTTACTGAGCAGGATTGTGAGGTAATGTTTTCTTTTCCAGAAAGATACTACCCAGACAACTTCAGCTACCTAGAACATTCTAAAGACAATCATTCGGCCTCTTACAAGTAAAACTATATCTTCTATGGATACAGTGTAAAGTGAAAGTGAAGCTGCTCAGTCGTGTCCGACTTTTTGCAACTCCATGGACTGTAGCCTGCTAGGCTACTTCATCCATGGAATTCTCCAGGCAAGAATACTGGAGTGGGTTGCCATTTCGTTCTCCAGGGGATCTTCCCAACACAGGGATCGAACCTGGGTCTCCTGCACTGCAGGCAGACTCTTTACCATCTGAGCCACCAGCGGCTCCATGGATATGAACTTGACTAAATATATCTCACAGAAAAGAAATTCTTTCAAAGGATCTTTTAACACTTACTTGATAAGCTAAAGCAACAAGTTTGATCATCTGATTTTTAATTCACTAAATATACTACAAATAATAAACTAGGATAATATAATGTGGCCACTAGTTGATGGGCAGGAAGATGAAGATTTTAAAGCACAGCAGAGAATGCCACTTTTTCAGTCCCTGAGTTGGGAAGATCCTCTGGAGGAGGAAATGGCAACCCACTCCAGTATTCTTGCCTAGGAAATCCAACAGAGGAGCCTGGCAGGCTACAGTCCATGGGGTCGCAAAGAGCTAGACATGCTGAGCAACTGAGCACACATACTATGAAAAGATCATGGGAAAAGAAGAGATGCTCCTCCTTACTTCACTTAAATTAAAAACTGACTCTTAAAAAATAATCATTGTATATCTTTATGCTTAGCTAACTCAGCATAATGGACCGAGAAAGATACAAAGTAAAAGTATGTGTGTACTTTAAATATCAGCTGCTATAAATGGATAGTTTTCTATTCATTCATTCATTTACTCATTCCACAAACATTCACTGAATAAATTTTATTCGTGAGCTATTCTTCTAGGTTTTAGATTTTCTTATCTGAATTTCCATGTCTTAATGCAGGGATTTTATTTTTATTTTACAGATATTTTATTTAAATGTTAATGAATGTGTCCAGGGTTCAAACCGATTTTGTTCTCCAGAATTATAATGGATTTTTATCTCATCCACAAAACAGAAGACCAATTAGCATCCTTTTATTAACTAGTTACAAATTTGGGTCTAGAATATCATAGCCTACAAGATCTAACATATCTAAAATGCTACCTCAGATGCTGGGTGCTAATACTTAGTCCTAGATTCCACATAATATATCTAACACTGTGGAGTTGGAAATCTTTGCAAATGCTTTCACCAACTACACAAGTAGCTAAAAAAAATTTCATTCTCAGAGTACTGAATATTTGTGAATGACTGATATGTTTTTGGCAAAGAAGTGAATACTTCAGTGAGGCACACTATATTCAGCAATGAGATACACTTAACATATGAAAAAAATTCCATGCATTACATTTCAAAAGATTGGAATGAGAAAGAAGGAAAAAATACTGTTGTTATCTCGAATGCAACATGTAGCTTTGGCATCATTCAAATATCACACAGAGTAGGTGTAAAACTCAATAAAATATGACTTTAGAACCAATAACCAATCTAATCTTTTTTTAAGTTCTAACCACTATAAACTAGGATTAGAAAAAAAATATGAATAAAACAATTCCTAAGGACTCTGGAGCACTTACTCCAAAGTACTTTTTACTAATAAAATTGTTTGGATTTATTTAAATTGTGAAAAAAAAGATAGCTGGAAATGATTCCTTATTTAGCATCTGATGAGCAGCAGTTTATTATATTAAATGGTAAAATGTATTGAGATATTTGACAAAATTTCTGCTTATTTATAGTAAGTTTTGTTACAGTGCTATTTAAACTGAAGTTTCTGCTCTATTTATTATGCCAAAGTATGATCTAATTATAAAAAGTGAAATCCAATTCTAAATGAGATCTAGAAAATTCAAATGTAGTCACTGGGTGGATATAGAAAGAAAAAACAATACTGATGATAAAACCTTGTATTTCTCACTAACAGTAAAGTGATAATCTTTATTCCTAAGTAAATAACTGGTTCTAAGCTACAAAGAGTTTAGTACAGAGTCATATCTTCCTTCTCTTCTGTTTGTATGAGAATGCCACGACTGTCGCTGAAAGTGTTAGTCACACAGTTGTGTCCAACTCTTCACAGACCCTATGGATTATAGCTCATCAGGCTCCTCTTTCACGGGATTCTCCAGGCAAGAATAGTGGCGTGGGTTGTCATTTCCTTCTCCAGGGGATGTTCCCAACCCAGGGATCAAAGCTTGGTCACCCACATTGCAGGCAGATGCTTTACTGTCTAAGCCATTAGGGAAGCCCCATGGCTCTCTCTAAAGGAAGATAAATAATTTAAACATTTAAAAATATCAAATTAAGCAAGATAAATCATAACAACTACTGGATAACTCTTTGTAAATACGATCATAATGCTTTTGTGAAAAGGTAATGTATTCAAAACCTGTCAGACACAGCACAGGATTTAGGATAAAGTTAAAATAAGCTTCCCTGGTGGCTCAAACAGTAATGAATCCACCTGCAATGTGGGAGACCTGGATTCAATCCCTAGGTTGGGAAGATCTCCTGGAGAAGGCAATGGCTAACCACTTCAGGATTCTGGCCTGGAGAATTCCATGGGCAGAGGAGCCTGGCAGGCTACTGTCCATAGGGTCACAAAGAGTTGGACACGACTAAGCAACTTTCACTTTAAAATAAGCTAGAACAGAATGACCTTCTAAACCTAAAATATAAAGTGTTATAAATCGACAGTATCAGACCAACACATTACTTTGCCAAATTGCCTGCTAAATTAAAATTACTTTTGGTATAAAAGACAGAGTACTATGATCTGATCTATTTAGGGAATTAAAAAGGCAAATCTCTGACATTTTTAGAGCCAGTGGAGACCCTAAGAGTTATCTAAGCAACTTGCTGCTGTTGCTGCTAAGTTGCTTCAGTTGTGTCCGACACTGTGCGACCCCACAGACAGCAGCCCACCAGGCTCCACCGTCCCTGGGATTCTCCAGGCAAGAACACTGGAGTGTGTTGCTCCTCCAATGCATGAAATTGAAAAGTGAAAGTGAAGTCGCTCAGTCATGTCCAACTCTTTGTGACCCCGTGGACTGTAGCCTACAGGCTCTTCCATCCATGGGATTTTCCAGGCAAGAGTACTGGAGTGGGTTGCCATTTCCTTCTCTATCTAAGCAACTTACTTCATGATTTATAGATGCCTAGAGTAGTCAATTAAATTACCTACCTTCACACAAACACTGGCAGACCCTGAGCTTAAAATAAGAATAAGCTCCTACAGACCAGACACTGGTGTTTCTTCATGAATTTTAATATTCTGGAAATCTTTCAGTATGTTTACTGGGTTCATTAAAAATATGAATGAACAGATCAACCAATTTTCCTGATTTCATATCTTATATGTCATGCAATAAATTGTTCCTGTAAGCACTGGCATTAGAATTAGATTCAGTACATTTCTAGTATGCATGGAAAAATAAAAAGAGAAGGAACCGTCTGTTCTTTCAGCATACAAATGGGGCTTTCTAAAGACAAACTATCAGATATTGGTGTAGGACACTGAAGCGCTGATGAAGCTCTAAGTTAAAAATATGAAAAATAGATCATTTTATGGCTATTGCAAAATACAGTCTGGATGCACTATTCAAGGAGTCCCTGTCTAACCATTTACCTTTCCTGGAGGTTTTGTTGAAAAGGCAGTGACTATAGTAGACTTTATTCTGAAGAGAGCCAAATACATATTTTAAACTCGGGCCCTTTGCATTGCTTTCCTTCTGCTTGGAATTTCTTTCTTAGATCTTTGTATGGTTGGGCTCTTCTAGTTACTCATGCTATGCCATGCTAATTTGCTTCAGTTGTGTCCAACTCTCTGCAACCCTATGGCTCCTCTGTCCATGAGGTTTTCCAGGCAATAGTACTAGAGTGGGTTGCCATGCCTCACCTTAAAAGTCACTTCTTGAGAAGAGTGACAGTCACCAAGATGGTGTCATAGGTCACTCCTGACTTTCTCCCCATCAGAAGAAAAAACCTAAACATCTATTCAAGAAGAAGACAGCACTGAGAGAATCCTAGAGCCCAGGTGTAAAGCTGAAACACCCTCTGCACCTCAGACACTAAGACAGACTGTACAAGAAGGTAAGAGAAGCAACTACATATTGACCGCATCGCCCCTCCCTTAGGCCAGCAAGGCACCACTCAGAGAAGTCTTCCCTGAGCCTCCAGGAAAAAGAGAGCTCGGGGGATGAGTCTTCCCTAACACTGTAGAGCACTTTGTAGGAGCCCCTACTCTGGTCTCATGCCATGATGACTGCAGAGGAATTTATGGGGCTCAACCACTGGGAATCTCAATGTGATGGTGAATGGAGGAAGGGCTTGCACCAACCAGCACAGCAGTCTTGGAAGACTGAGTTCATACCTGCAGTGCCCTAACGGTAATCTCAACCAGCAGTTCATCTGCAAAACCAACTCAGGGGTGTAGCCTGACCAGGGTACTTGGTAGGGTTCAGATCTGCCTGATTCAGGTCCTTAAACAAGGAGATTTGTGAGCCCTGGAGCTTGGTTTGCCAACCTCCAGGTAAGGTGCTAAGTCACTGCTCCACCTACTGTGGAGAGTGTCTTCTGGCTCCATCTGACCAGAAGGCTGGTAACAACCACTGTTTAGGCTCCAGTGGTGCTCCAGTCAAGAGGCGGGCAAGCAGAGTTGATTGCCCCCAGAGAAAAGGCAATACTAGGTCTGGAGGGTTCCTGTGTGCTAAGCACAGGCAGGGAGAGTAGTCCACACCAAGGCTGAGCATAGCTCCTAGCTTCTCTCAACTGGAGAGTCCATTCGGGAACCTGAACATAGCCAAGAGTGTTCCCCTCCCACCTCAACAGAGGCAAGTGGGCTGAGACATAGCCCTACCTGCTGGTAAGTCAGTCTTCTGACTCCATCTGATCAGAAAAGCTGGTGAAAACATCTGAAAGCTGTGCAGTCCAGTGGCACTCAAACCAAGAGGAAGGTGCATAAAGAACACAGTCCACATAGCAAAGCCAGTGACCTATTGATCAAGGGAACTTGGGATGATGGTCAACTTGCATTAAGACAAGAAACAACTTTCTTGGTGTTAGAGCTGCTTCTGCCACTGTACCCAGGTGGAAATTGTAATTCATGCATCTATTCTAATGCATAGCTATGCATTGCTGAATATTTTGTTCAGTATATCCAATAAAATCACCTGGGAAACTTTCTAGTCCATCCAAGAGCCCTACATACAGTGGCACTTGAACAGAGAGCCTGGTCTGTGGCAGAGCCAAACTAGTGGTCTCACTTGAATAGTATGATACAGGCCTCTCAAACAACAAGCTGTACAGCCCCTAGACCCTGGACTGTGTCCTATAGGAAAGGAAAGCTAATCCATAGTCCCATCTACTACTGAATATAGAATTCAAACTCAAACATCTAGCAAGCATGATGAGAATCCATGCCACCTTGTAGCTCACCCTACAAACTTAATTGGTTAGGAATCCAAGTCAGCAGTCCTATCAAACTGTTCTCAGTCCCAGCCCCATCTTCAGAGAGGGAACAATTAATTGCCCCTGACCATAATAGCAGGCCCTATCTGCCCAAAGACACCACCAGAAGACATACCTAGAATCCAAACTGAGCTGACTGGTGAAAAACTGACTGAAAAAGCAAACTCATAAAGTCTGGAGGATGAGCCCTATTACTCAAATGCGCAGGTAACAACACAAGGAATCAAGGATTATAAAAACTCAGGTAAATATCACACCACCAAAGGAAACTAAGAAAGCTCCAAAAACTGAATAAAAGAAATGGAGATCTATGAACTGTCAGACAAAGAAATCAAAATAATTCTCTTAAGTTTTCTGATCGATCAAAAAGCACAGTTTGACAACTAAATGAAATTATGAAAACAATGCATGAACAAAGTGAGTAGTTTGATTTAGAAAAAACAAATCCTCCATAAATCCTGGAGATGAAAAATACAATAACTGAATAATTGAGTAGTTTCAAAAGTAGATTTTACCACTCAGAAGAATCAGTGACCTGGAGAACAGGACATTGGAAATTACCCAGTTAGAGAAGCAAAAAGAATGGAAAAGAATAAAGAAAGTTTATAGGAATTATGCAACACAATGAAAAGAAACAATATTCACATCATGGAAATTCTAGAAGAAGATAAAGTGATAGAAAATACATTTAAAACAATAACAGCTGAAAATTTCCTGAACCTGGGGATCAAAATGGATATCCAGATGCATGAGTCCCAAAGGACACCAAATAAATTGAACCTGAATAGGGCTATACCAATCCACAGTCTAACTAAAATTTTGAAAGTCTATGACAAAGAAAGAATTTTAAGAGCAGCAGAGAAAAAAGAAGATAAATACAAGAAACCCCCATAGGACTATCATAAGATTTCTCAACAGAATCTTTTCAAGCCAAGAGAGAATGGAATGACATATTAAAAATATTGAAAGAAAATAACTCTCATATAGGAATTCTATACCCAGCAAAGGTACCTTTCAGTAACAAATGAGGGATAGATTTTCTTGAACAAACAAAAGCTGAGGGAGTTCATTAACACCAGAGCTAGCTTATATGAATGTTTAAGGGAGTTCTTTGAGAAGAAGTAAAAGAAGGTTAATTAACGTGATACCAAAAAAAAGATAGACTAAATTTTACTGGTAATGGTAAATATAGTCATAGTTAAATTTGTAATGTGATAAAAACAGTGCATAACTTACAACTCTAGTTTAAAAGTTTAAAAAAGAATGTTACAAAAATAACCATAAAAACAATAAGCTATATTTAGACAACAAAAGCACGTAAATTTTAAGAGCCATAACATAAAACGTGAGGGAAAGATTAAGTAAAAGTATAAAGCATATGAATTACATTAAAGTTAAGTTGTTATAAGCTTAAAAGTACTTGCTAACATTTAAGGTGTTTAATGTAAGCCTCATGGTAAACACAAGGGAAAATATGGTAGTAATTACACACAAAAAGAAAACCACAATAAAAAAGCCAAGCATATTGATACCAAAAGATATCAAAACAAAAAAACGACAGCAGGATGAGAAAAATGGAACAACAGATCTATAAAACAATGAGAAAACAATAAAACAGAAATGATAAGCTTTTGTCTATAAGTAATTACTTCAAATGTAAAAAGATTAAATTATTCAATCAAAAGACAGAAAATAGCTGAACAGATAAAACCATAGGATCCAAGAATGTGCTGTCCATAAGAGATTTAATTTAGCTTTGAAGGCACACATAAACTGAGTGTGAAAAGATGCAAAAAGACGTTTCAATCAAATGCTAACTAAAAAAATTCAGAGGTTCAGTTCAGTTCAGTTCAGTTACTCAGTTGTGTCTGACTCTGTGATCCCATGGACTGCAGCCCACCAGGTCTCCCTGTCTATCATCAACTCCTGGAGACTACTCCAAGTCATGTCCATTGAGGCTGTGATGCCATCCAACCATTTCATTCTCTATCGTCCCCTTCTCCCGCCTTCAATCCTTCCCAGCATCAGAGTCTTTTCCAATGAGACAGTTCTTCGCATCAGGTAGCTAAAGTATTGGAGTTTCAGCTTCAGCATCAATCCTTCCAATGAATATTCAGGACTGATTTCCTTTAGGATGGACCGGCTGGATCTCCTTGCAGTCCAAGGGACTCTCAAGAGTCTTCTCCAACACCGCAGTTCAAAAACATCAATTCTTCAGCACTCAGTTTTCTTTATAATCTAACTCTCACATCTACACGTGACCACTGAAAAAACCAAACCTTTGATTAGACAGACCTTTGTTGGCAATGCTAACCAAAAAAATTCAGAGGTAGCCACACTCATTATCAGAAAAAAACAGACTTCAAGCCAAACATGATAAAAGAGAAAAAGAAGGTCATTATTTTAATGATAAAGGAATCAATACATCAAGAAGATAAACCAATCATAAATATTTATGTGCCCAACATCTGAGCATCTACAAATATAGAGTGAAAACAGACATAAATGGAGAAATAAACAGCAAGACAATAATAGGAGGGGACTTTAATACCTGACCCCAAACAATGGAAAGATCAGTCAGACAGAGAATCAGAAGGCAATATTCCCAAATTCATTTTTAGAGGACAGCACTATCTTGACACCAAAACCAGAAAAGTATACTACCAAAAAGTAAAACTACAGGCCAATCTTCTTATGAATACAGACGCAAATATTCTCAATAAAATACTAGCAAAATGAATTCAGCAGCACATTAAAAGGATCATTCACCATGATTAAATGGGCTCTGTCTCTGGAATGCAAAGATTGGTCAACATATGCAATGTTGATATATCACACTGACTGAATAGAGAAAGTATTGTGATCATCTCAATAAATGCAAGAAATCACTCAATAAAATCCAACATCCACTTGGATCATAAAAACACTTAAATCAGGCATAGAAGGAACATACCCAACATAATAAAGGCCACATAAGACAAACTCACAGGTAAAATCATACTCAAAAGATGAAAGATTGAATGCTTTTCCTCAACATCAGGAACAAGAAAAGGGTGCCCACTCATAACTTCCATTCAACACAGTACTGGAAGTCCTACTAAAACAATCAGGCAAGAAAAAGAAATAAAAGGTACAAGAATTGATTGGAAAGAAAGAAAGAAAACTGTCTCTATTTGCAGATCAAATGATTTTATATAAACTTGAAAGTGAAAGTGAAGCCATGTCCAACTCCTTGCAACCCCATAGACTATAGTCCATCAGGCTCCTCCGTCCATGGGATTCTCCAGGCAAGAATACTGGAGTGGGTTGCCATTTCCTTCTCCAGGTAATCTTCCCAACCCAGGGATGGAACCCAGGTCTCCTGCATTTAACCTCTGACCCACCAGGGAAGCCCCCTTATATAAAAAGTTGTTAGATCATTGAATTCAGTGAAGTTCCTGGATATAAAATTAATATACAAAAATCACTATCATTTCTAAACACTAACAAAAAATTTTTTTAAAGAATATAAAGAAATTGCATCAAAAACAATAAAACAATTAGGAATACATTTAACTAAAGAGGTAAAAGATGTTTGTGCTGAAACTACAAGACACTGATGAAAGAAACTGTAAAAGACAAATAAATTGAAAGGCATCCCATGTTTATGGTTTGAAATTAGTATTTTTAAAATGTCAATACTACTGAAAACCATATACAGATTCAATGAAATATTTATAAAGATGCCAATGACATTATTTTTACAGATGTAGGAAAAAAATCTTAAAGTTTATATGGAACCATGAAAAGTCCTAAATAGCCAAGGAAATCTTGAGAAAGAACAATAGGAGGTATCACACTTCCTGATTTCAAGCTGTAATCTAAGACTACTAACAGTATGGTACCAGCGCTAAAAAACAAAAAGATAAATAAGCCAATGGAACAGAATTCAGAGGCCAGAAATAAACCCAAATATACACAGTCAACTAATATTTGACACAGAGGCAAAGAATATACTTGATGATGAAAAGTCTCTCCAATAAATGGTGCTGGTATAATTGGATATTCATATGAAAAAAATGAAAATGTACCTGTACTGTATATCGTTCACAAAAATTAACTTGAAATGAATTAAAGACTTAAATGTAAGACCTGAATCCATGAAACTCCTGGAAGAAAACATAGGAACAAAGTTCCTTGATATGGGTTTTAGTAATAAGTTTTTGGATATGGTACCTAAAGCACAGGCAACAAAATAGCCAGACTACATAAAACTAAAAAGCTTCTGCACAATGAAAGAAATCATCATAAAAGAGAAAAGACACCTAAAAATGTTTGCAAACTATGTATCTGATAAGGGGTTAGTACTGAAAACACAAAAACAACTCAACTCAACAGCGCATAACACAAATAACAATTTAAAAAATGGGCAAAGAACATGAACAGACATTTCTCCAAAAGAAATATATGAAAACACAAAAGGTACATGAAAAGATATCCAACATCACTAGTCATTAGGAGATGCAAATTAAAACCACCATGGGATATCACCTCATGCCTGGATGGTTATTGTCAAAAGGCAGGCAATAATAAATGCCAGTGAGGATGTGGAGAAAAGAAAGCCCTCCTGTGCCGTTGTTGTGTTACAAATTACAAAATACAGTGCAGAACAGCTTCAAAAAATTACAGATAGAACAACCACATGTCCAACAATTCCACTTCTGGGAATACACTCAAAGGTAATGAAAACACTAACTCAAAAATGTATGAGCACCCTCATATTCAGAACAGCATTATTTACAATGGACAAGACATGAAAACAACCTAAGTGTCCACAGACAATGAACAGACAAAAAAGTTGTGTATACATACACAAAATATTATCCAGCTATTAAAAAAACAAGACAACTCTACAATTTGCAAGACCCTGATGGCATTACTTTTATGTGGAATTTGTAAAAACTCATAGAAAAAGAGATCAGACCTGACATTACCAGAGATGGTGGTGGCAACAGGGGAGGTGGGGGTGGTGAGGAGGTAGGGAATGTTCTGGCAGGGGAGGAGGGAAATGCAGGAAGATAGTCAAAAGGTACAAATTTCAGTTAGAGGTAAGCATTAGGGGTATAATGTTCAACAAGATAACTTCACCTACCACTGCTATTTTATACACAAGAACGTTCTGAAGAGAGTAAACACTAAGGGTCCTCATCACAGTGAGAAAAAAATGGTTTTTTTTTGTTCTTTTTTCTTTTCTTTTTTGGTATCTATATGAGAAGATGAATATTAGCTGAAACTACCGTGGTAGCCATGTCACAATATACATAAAATCAAACTGTCCTGCTATATGCCTCAAACTTATACAGTGATGTGTATCAATTATTTCTCAATAAGACTAGGAAAAAATAATTTCCTCATTGATCTTCTTAGTCACTACTCAGCAGCTACTATTTGATGAGACCTCAGGACAGTGTTGTTATCTTTCTTCCTTGATTGCATTATCATCTTTCTATTTCACTCAATGGTACTCTTAAATCTGAATTTTTTATTTAATCTTAATTATCTTTTGAAAATTGGTGAGCTATATAAACATTGACTACTAAGCTCATCTAACTTATTTAAATTAACTAAAATTCTTTCCATATCTTCATAATATTATTTCTTGCATGTGAGTTCTCAGTCGCTTCAGTCATATGTGACTCTTTGTGACCCTACTGACTGTAGTCCAGGTTCCTCTGTCCATGGGATCCTTCAGACAAGAATACTAGAGTGAGTTGCCACACTTCAAGGGATCTTCCAGACTCAGGGATCAAATCTGCGTCTCCTGAGTCTCCTGCAATGCACGCAAATTCTTTATCCACCAAGCCACCTGGGAAGCCCAAAATTACTTTTCCTCTCTCCATAAAATGCAAGATCCCTGATGCTAGGAAAGACTGAAGCAAAAGAAGAAGGGGGCAGCAGAGGATGAGATAGTTAGATAGCATCACCAACTCATGGACGCAAACCAGAGCAAACTCCTGGAGATAGTGAAAGACAGGGGAGTCCAGCATGCTATAAGTCTGTAGGGTTGCAAAGAGTGGAATGGGACTTAACAACTGAACAACAACAATACACATTGTAGAATACACTGACATTCTTTTCCTTTAAAAATCTGCATCTCTTGTTGATGCTTATGTTTTACCATATCAACTAGGACCTCCAAAGACAAAGTTCTTAAAATCAAAGAGAATGTGTTTTAATTTTACCATTAAATACAAAGTCTCAGGTAGGGTTTTGGTTTATAATACTTGTTTTTTCCTTCTGTTCTTAGTTTAAGAGTTTCTATCCCGAAAAGGTACTGAATTTTATTGATTTTTTATTTTTGCATCTAGTGAAATGATCATATTAGTTTTTCCTTTAGTCTGTTAACAGGTGACATTCACTGATAGATTTTTTTATCCTTTAAACATTCTGGTGAAATTATTTCTCCATAAAAGAAAATTCAAATAACTAAAACATATGCAAACCATTCAGATCCACCAGAAATAAGTGAAATTCACACAAAAAAGTAATGTGCCATTTTTCATCTCTCAGTTTGGCATAAATATCTAAAATCTGACAATATTTAGTGATGGCAGGCATGTGGGAAAAATGGATCTCACATATATGATTCATGAAGCATAAAGATAATCTCTACCACATTTTGGTTCAGTACCCAAGGAACATGACCAGAGTAAATAATGAAACAGAAAGATGTCCTCTCGCTTGTCTACAAAGCAATTTAATATATTTTGTGAAAGTGATAGTATAAGTGGCTTGGTCGCGACCAACTCTTCGACCCCATGAACTGTAGCCAGCCAGGCTCCTCTGCCCATGGAATTCTCCAGGCAAGAATACTGCAGCGGGTTGCCATTTCCTTCTCCAAGGGATCCCCCTGTCCCAGGAATTGAACCCAGGTTTCCTGCATTACAGGCAGACTCTTTACCCTCTGAGCCACCAGGGAAGCCCTATATATATTTTATAGTCATCTCAAAATGAACTCATACAAGGTTTTCTAGAATTATATTCATATTCAGATTTAGGACTATCTTGCTAAAAATTTTTAAAAAAAGAATCATTACTGTTTCCAGGTTAATGATGTGGGGTACTTTCCATTTAATTATTGGGATAATGAATAGTGAGAGTTGACTCTTGATTAAAATCTGAAGGAAGTGATTTTAAACTCAGGACATTGTTCTTACTATGTTTAATCATCAGTTGCCTGAGACTGTTTACATTATTTTCCTTCTTTAAATATAAAAGTTGGATTAAGTTCATACCAAGATAATTTTTTTAATTTTGTTCATCTTCAGAAAACCTATGAGTGTTTTCAATTAATTGTGTTTATAGCTTTAAAATTATATTCCTTTGGAAATTTGTTGGAACTAATCCTTATTTTTTGACAATGGTTAATATAATAATGGGAAACTTCTAAATCTAATGTCAACTAACCTTGATTTGTTCTATCTCAATATGATTATTACAAAACTTACACACTTAACTTGGATTCATAAAGATGAGAAAACATAATAGGCAGCATTTGCAAAATAACTGAAAGAACATAGATATCCATTTATTCTCTGTGATCTACTAAGCTAAGTCCAACAGCTACGTTAAAATTTTGTTTTATTATCCAACTCCTTTTTGGCTCATACTTATATTTTTAACTAACTCAATTAATTTTCCAAGCCTTAATGCCTTTAATTTATCCTAACTTGTGCTGAGTTTAACTCTAAACCAGAGCAAAAAGACTACCAGAAAAAAATATGTGTCTTTTCCCTACATATGTTAAATCTATTCTCTTCATCATTTCTCTCCCACTTAGATATATATATATATATATATATTTCATTCTTTTCCTTGAATAGCTCTGTACAAAGATTGATTCATTCCTTCCATCTGTTTTTCCTTAATATCTCACTCTGTGAATTCCCTCTTCTGACATTTTACTTCAGATAATTTTTTAAACTACTGTACCTCTGGTATTCAAAATCTGATCAATAAAATGTCTACCAAAAGAAAAATCTTTCATTGCCACCTTCTCAAAGAATATAGCCAATTAAATAANCATCTGTTTTTCCTTAATATCTCACTCTGTGAATTCCCTCTTCTGACATTTTACTTCAGATAATTTTTTAAACTACTGTACCTCTGGTATTCAAAATCTGATCAATAAAATGTCTACCAAAAGAAAAATCTTTCATTGCCACCTTCTCAAAGAATATAGCCAATTAAATAACACCTGAAGAAATGAAGACGAGTTCTAAGTGGCTCCAAGGTATACAAGGTATAGAACCGTTTCAATCAATATTATTGTTAACCAAAAATATCCATTCATTTTTGTCCTTTATCTAAGAAAACTATCTATATAAGAAAGCATCACAAAGAAAAACAGAATTAAATGTGAAGTGGCATTTGAATAATATAAAAGTACACCTGTAATCATTTGTACGGCCACATTTATTCTTATCCTTAGGGAAAAATGTGTATTTATATTCAGGCTGTCTTACGTTAGCTATTTCACACAACATTTTAAATGCAGACCTATATCTTACAAAACTTCTATTGATTACTCATTGAAAGACCAACTCCAAATAAAAATACTCCAAAATTCGCTTTGTTAAGGATAACTGAAACATTTAAAGGTTCATATACATATTACAAAGCACTGGACATCATTCTTGACTTACATTCTACAACAAATAGTCTAAATTTTTGAGTCATAGGTTCTAACATCCTCAAAAGTCTGTGTTTTTCAAATTAACAAATAACTGTAGATTTATTTTCTACATAAAAGGAAAGATTTTTTAAAAATCTAAAAACAAACATGTACAATATCACTGTACTCTTTAATCATTCATTCATTTAAAAATAGTTTCAGGAATCAATTATGTGCTAGGCACTGCAGGGAATAAAAATAGAAATAAAACATGATCCTTTTCCTCTTGGAGCATATAAATAATTGGGGGGATGGGGACATATGGACATAAATAACCACAGTATAAGACAGAAAATGGGAATGTTATAAGGGAGTATAATAAAGGATTATTGAGGATGGAGAGAAGAGAGAGGGTGGGAGAGAGGTTAATATCATGACTGAGGAGGTACTTCAGGAGACTGGGGAAAATTTAAGAGATATAAAGGTACTTCAACTGGATTTTGTAAGAATTAGAATTTCTCTAGTGATTACTTGTTGGAATAAAGTAGAAGTGTATTTCAGAAAAAGCAAAGAGCTGATTAAATATATAAATAATAACATAAATAAATCTAGCTTTAAAATACAGCTATTGAGTACTCAATACTGATTGAATAAGACAATCCTTGGGGTGGGGGCGGGCAAAAAAGAAGGTAACTGTTAACTATTTTTCTCAAGCTACACTGTGAATCCCACAAAACATCTTGGCCAGAAGTCTGGCTCAGTCCCAGTCTTCTTGAGGCTAGGGGAAAAACTGTAGCTGACAGTCTTCCCCTGGCTCCTAACCTACTGGCTAATAAAGGCTTCCCCATCCCTTCCACAAGGCATAAGTCAGTGGAGTTTAAAATAGCCTCAGAACACTTCCTGCTCTATTCTAATTGTGCTTTCATTCCATTTGACTTAGACCAATTGGAATGTTGAGGGAAAACCCCATGAGGCATCAAGCATGTGAGATAATGTGTCAGTCCCTCAAAAATGTTTGTGCATTCTACTATGTGTATCTATCACTGTTCCCTATTCAAGAGAGAGCAGAATATGAAGAGAAAACAGCTCCTAGCACATTGCTGTTTCTTCTTTTTTAAAAAATAGATCTATTACCTCCAAGAAGTACTTCCTTGCTCAACTAGTGCAACCACTTGTCACAAATCTATTCACTGGTCAACAGGAAGATTATGTATCCTAAACATTTTGTTTGGAAGTTACAGTTCTACAGCCACCACCTAACAAGACTTGATCCATGATTTCCCAAAATTAAGTACCCAGCACACTGTAGATGCTCAATAAACACTGTGGTTTATACTGTTATTATACCCCCTTTTAAAAGTGTGCAATATTGTGTTCATGAGAAAACCTTCTCAGACTTTTCTTCAGCCTATGGGCACATACTGTTTCCTTCATTTTGGCCCCCAGGAAAGAGAAAGCATTCATTTCTCTAGGCTCCTACCGCTGGAGTAAGATGTTTCAGCAAAGTTGGGCAAAGAGTTTGAATAGGGACAAAGATAAATCTTCAGGAAAGAGCAAAGGTAAGGAGCTCTACAAGGTCCTTAATTTCTAGACAACAGCATTAATCCTAGGAAGAGCTCAGCTGATTCCACAGTCTCTCTCTGGAAAATAGAGAGTCAAAGTCAACAGTCTTCCCTGGGCTTTCCCATCCACATGCTGATAAAAGTTCCCTCATTCCTCATATTAGGCAGAGTTAAGTGGAAACTAAAATAGCTCTGTAACATTTTCTGCTCTTTTCTAACAGTTTTTATTCTATTTGACCTAGCCCAAATGCAGTTTTGATGGAAAACCTACTTTCATTGGGAAGATTTTCTTCATATTTTAGCATCCTCAAAAGGCTTTATTTGATTACCATAGTTACTATGGCCCCTGGTTCCAATCACTTTCCATCCCATTTTTCCAGTTCGTTTTCCCTTAGTTCTTATTGCTATCTAAAGTAGCCTTATCATCCATCCATCTTTCAATTGAACAATCAAGTCCACATGTCTTTCCTTGTCCTTTTTCAGAGTTATATCCTCCATCCCTAGAACAATACCTGGCTTTGTGGATGACTCTCAAATATTTTTGAGTGAAAAGATGAGCAGATGAATGACTATTTCACTTCAGCTTTTAAAGCTTCAAGCAATTACATCACCTTCCCCAAACCTTCAACCTGCTAATTTAGACTGCTTGGGATGTAACCAGTTCCTATAATTGCTTCTACTTGCTGCAGCTGCTGCTAAGTCGCTTCAGTGGTGTCCGACTCTGTGCAACCCCATAGACCGCAGCCCACCAGGCTCCCCCATCCCTGGGATTCTCCAGGCAAGAACACTGGAGTGGGTTGCCATTTCCTTCTCCAGTGCGTGAAAGTGAAAAGTGAAAGGGAAGTCGCTTAGTCCTGTCTGACTCTAGCGACCTCATGGACTGCAGCCCACCAGGCTCCTCCGTCCATGGGATTTTCCAGGCAAGAGTACTCGAGTGGGGTGCCACTGCCTTCTCCGTGCTTCTACTTACACCCTCTGAATTTATTTACTACATCTTGGCTTCTTTGAGAATACAATTGAATTGCTGTGTGTTTCCTGTTTTTGTCCATCATTCTGCAAATTCTTAGTGGTCAGTGGATTCCTTATATTGAGTACAAGCACAAAAATATTTATCTTTTAAAAACATATTTTTTCAGTAAATAATAACAAAATTATGAATATTCTGACTGAGCTCTAAGTTATCCATTCCAAAGCATTATGACTAAAGTGCAATAGGAAATGTATTAACATACCACCTCCACATTTTCATCATCTAACAATGAGTTGATAGTGAGGAAATACAAAATACAAATTTAACAGATTAAAATCACAATTCTCATTTTAAAGCAAAATATTGATTGCTAAGTTCTGAATTAAGTACACAGTTTAAATAAGCTAAGTGAGCAGTTCTCAAATGTGAAATTGCATGTTTTATTATACATGAAATTTGGTTCTTCAAGAGTTAGTTATATCAAAACAACTAGCAGAGACATGTATTTACATTTTTAATATACTAAGAATTTTATCTCATCTGTTTAAAATCAGCAATTTATATTAATATATCATACCCTATTATAATCTTTTATAGCTATATTTTATATACTGCTGCAATAAAGCCAAAAGCACAGAAGATCTATTTTAGAGGCGTGGTACCATATTATTAAAAATCATTTATGATGTATATTCACCTATTTTTCCACACCTTATAAGGAACCTGTATATCCACTGTACTTATAACATTCAGTTGTCTTTCAGAAACCATTTCTAAACCCAGTCTTCATGGGATTTTAAAAATAATCTATCTCCAGTATCTACTGGTGAAATCTAATAGAATTTAGACGTATTACCTTTAAAAGGCTGTAACAGTTTTCTTAATAACAGAGTCATTCTTGCAAGTAAAACAAGAAAAAATTTTGTTTGCGTATATGTATAAAATGCCATTTTCACTGTAAGGGTCAACAGTGAGAAGCCCTGTTTATGAGCCATATTAACACCAGAGAGCTTAGCAATGTCTGTTTCTAAAAATAAACCCTCTCTGTCTCATGTTGTCATCATCAACCAGTCTTCTGTGCTCTGTGACAGAAAGCATCAAGGCTGCCTGTTTGCCTTTCCATACGCATTATACATCACTATCCAAAGGCTTCCCCTTTCTGTCAGAGTGGGAGAGATAAAAAGAATTCCGCAATCACCCTAAACACACATTTAAACATTATTGCCCCTTAAGCAGACAGTTATCATGTTGTTTTGGCAGCAGGAAGGAATCTGTGGTTTCATTTGAATGTTATTCTTCTTTATTTAAACTACTAGAAATAACCCAAAAATGACAGAATGCTCTTTCTATAAATAATCACTCCAGTGTAGAGTTATATTAGGAGGTAACTCAGATGGCATGATAACGCCTAACAAGCTAATCTTAGACTGCAATGCCATAAGATAGAAATACGGAAGCTAAGAATAACTGACCCAAAGGAGTCAGCCTGCTAAAGAGAGCCACAGACATGTGGGCATCTGCAGATTTTAATGCATTTAATGATCTTCTGAAAGCTTCTTTCTCCCAAGAAGGCAATAAATTATGTTGGTTAATAACATGAAAATCAATAATGCTTTTACAATGTAGTGATTCCTAAAAATGGCTTGAGATTCTCAGAGTGAACAGAATTATAAAATTCAGTGGATGGAAACCCAAGAGTTGAGTCTTAAATAACTGGATTAGCATCTAATTGGTGAATTTTATGAATAAGCTACCTATAGAACATATAACATTCATCCAGTGAAATAAAATTTAAGTCGAGATAAGAAAAAATACAATTTTCACCCAAAATGCCCAAACTGGACCCAAATTGAACCAATATATATTCAAAACAGGCAGAATCTAATTCTGTTAGTTAGATCATCCCTTGGCTCAAACATCTGACACTGCATCAGGTCTTGAGTGGAGATGCAAACTTTATTAACCTCTCCTTGCCCCTATTTCTAGGTAAAGACCAGGATGGGTATAATTCAAATACTTCGGTTGAAAGAAACTTTAGCCCCATGGTGTGAACATTTGGGGAAAAAAAAAAAAAAAAAAAAAAAAACTTTCTCCAGCTAAAATACATTAATAATCGTGTTCTTTTGAAGTGGTATAACCCTTAACATTTAAGGTTTGTGAGATGTTACTGTTACTATGAGCATTGGAAATCATAAGCCAAGTACACTGGGATAACTGGTTCTGTCCATGGTGTCTGCTCATTACTCCATGTATCATCAATCTCAAGGAACACTGGAGGTTGCCTTAAGTTGGTCTCAGACCTAGATCTTGTTGCTGGTGCTGCTGCTGCTAAGTCACTTCAGTCGTGTTCGACTCTGTGTGACCCCATAGACGGCAGCCCGCTAGGCTCCCTCGTCCCTGGGATTCTCCAGGTAAGAACACTAGAGTGGGTTGTCATTTCCTTCTCCAATGCATGAAGATGAAAAGTGAAAGTGAAGTCGTTCAGTAGTCTCTTAGCGACCCCACAGGCTGCAGCCTACCAGGCTCCTCCGCCCATAGGATTTTCCAAGCAAGAGTACTGGAGTGGGTTGCCATTGCCTTCTCCAAGATCTTGTTAACTTACTCCAGTTTAATTATCAAGCTCTGGGGTTGTGAAGTAAGGCTCTTTCAGAAAGTATTTCAACAAAGTTGCATATGTGTGCTGTAAACTTCTCAGACCAAGAGGAGTATCTAGATGTGTGTTTATAAATATAGCTGATTCCACATCTTTAACACCAAACAGATATGAAAACCATTCTACCATGCTAAATGCTTTCCTCTTTGAGAAAAAGTGGCAGGGACATGGTAAACAAGAACAAGTTCATAGCTGACTCTGTCAGCTCCTAGCCATGATGACCATCAGTAAATTTCACCGAAACAATGTCCTCATCAGTAAAATATGCTACAACTATTGTATCCCTCCTCAAGCTGTGGAGAGGATTAAATGGTAAAATAACACCTGGTATAGAAAAAGCTCTGAAACATTAGCTCATTATATCAATAATAAGAATGACAGTGATTTAAAAAAAAAAAACAAGATGAGCATATATAGGTCCAATCACTGACCTAATCTGAGACTAAACAACTACATTCGAGTAGAATGGGGCAGAAAGAAACAATAAAAATGCTGACAGTGATAATATTTATTACTAATAAAAAATGAGTAGCTCCTGATGTAAAATCACAGACTCAAATACATACTTGAATTCTCTCCATAAGCAGATTCAAAAACCAACATCACAAATACAACTTAAATCGAGTTCAATTCATAAAGAACTTTTCTAGCTCACCCTATGTGGCGTTCCCTGAAAACTTTCTGAGTAAACTTGTTTCTACAATAGCAAGAACTCCCAGGCCACAGAGTAATTTAATGGAAATGCAGAGAAATTTTCCCGGTTTTTTTTTTTTCTGTTGTTGTTGTTTGGTTTGTTTTTAATTTCAAATTTCAAAAAAAAAAAAAAATACATGACAGTATCATATTTTAACTGAGCTTGGAAATGCCATGCCATAGCCACCCACCAAAACTTACATTGAATAATTGAAAATGACATTCACATGGCTACAGCTGTGTCAATACTGAATATAATTACAAATTGAACATTTCAAGTACAAGTGGTAGAGGAAGAAGGGGAAGACATGAGGGGAAGACACAAGAAAGTGAAGTTCTGGGGTATTTCCAGACTTATCAACATGCAAAGAGTTTAATCATAAGTAAATGACTAATTACACTTTGTGGTTTGGTAAATTTCCTTCTTCCTTAAATGCAGTTTTTATTGGATTTAATTATTGGGTATTTTTAAAACACCACATATAAAAGGCCCATCACTTATTTTTACTATGGAAAATTTAACATGGATATAATGAAAGGAACTGATACTTTAATAAAACGTAAGACTGACTCAGTTTTGTATTCATCAAGCACTGAACATAAAGTTCTCTGATAACATTTAAAAATACACATTGTTTAGTATTGTTTAAAAAAATTGTTTTAATTACATTAGTTTTGTGCAACTGACTTGGTGGAAGAAGGATGGAATTAGTGGGAACAAGGTATTTTCTTGTCCTTTCATACCCCATTGTCAATCTCCCAAGATCAGAACTGCCCATTGTAAGGGCATTTCACATCCCAACCTAATAACCGCTAGTACTGCAACTTCCTTTTAAGAACTGGATAGACCACAGTACTGACACACTGTTTTGAGACATATGCCAAAATATCTTTGAATTTCATCTAAAGAAGGCTTGTTTTAAAAGTCATTCCAAGGACTTTTACTGCAATTAAATTGTTTTCAAAGTATTCTAATTCAGGAAAAAAAAATGTTAAAATGAAGCTACCATCCCAGATTGTTAAAATTGTTCATTACTCTGAAAATGTAATGACTATAGCAACATACTGGCAAAGAAATTGCTTTCTGAATATTTTAAAGAAAATCCTCCCTTAATGCACTGAAAAAGTTTACACATTCTTTAAAAATTTCTTGCAATACTTTCTGTATCTCTCAAAGCCAACAATAAATTAGTGTTTTACTCAAATTTCCAATGAAAACTTTAATGCATCAATCCATAATGTTGATTTCCTCCTTCCTAAAAAAGAAAAAATGACAACTTGCAGCTTAAAGGGATCCAGTCTTCTTCCACAATTACTTCAGTCTCTTTAGTATTAGGGACTCCTAACAACAGAGAGTACTAAGAAAGCATTTCTATTCTATAATAGTGAAAAAAAAAATCAGTGTTTAATGGATGTATATCTTCATGAAAATGAAGTAACACTATTCAACTGAAAGAGAAATTACACAGTCCACTTCCTTCACTTATTTGTATTTTGAGAAATTACAAACTAAAGAAAATTACAAAGAAGAAAATTCCAACCACCAACCAACACTGTAGCAGCAAATACTGTGGAGTCCAGCTAACATCATCCATTCTGCTTACCCTTTCTTCTTTCTTCTGGAAGCCAGAGTAATAGTTGCAGGCTCCACCTTCCCTGGCTCAGTCATGGTCTGAAGGCGCTATCATAGTGGTCTCATTCTTCTTTTCAACGACTTACTAATATATGGGCAGGTGATGTTCTTTTGGTCAGTGAGTTATTAAAAACTTGCTAGACAACTTCTCAGAAAAACTTCCTTCCTTAAGAAAATATCTAAGGAAGTAAAGTTTTCTCATCTATGTCTCTGGAATTTATTGTGTATGTAGACAATGTCTGGAATTGCTACAATCAACTTTAAACTAATGGAGGAAAGAGACTTATGATGATACCAACTCTAAGACCAGCAGTACCAGTAGCACTATGAAGAACCTGACTGCCATTGATATGACTACCGCACTATTTTACTAAATGATAAATTATCTTGTCACTGTTACTTCAAATAGGATTTTCTGTTACTTGCAGTGGGAGACTAACCAAGCTTCTATATCTAATACTTACAGTTAATCAGTGTTAGTATTTCGGCATAGTAGCTTCATGCATGGGTGTGTAAGAAACACTTTAGAAAATATGGGCATTTTATAAAAATTCATACAAGGCAAAAATCGTGACAATGAAAACAAAAGTCCTCCTACTACCACTATGCACAATTTCTTCCTGATTTTCTTCTATTTATATATGAATTATTCTGGGAGATAGATAAAATAAACTTTTATAAAATGAGATATCACCAAAGTTATTTTTATTTAAAAAAAATAAACTCAAATGAATTTAATAATGAAAAACTGCATTTGAAAAGACAATAAACATACTAAATGCTTCCTTTCTATATGAGGTACTATTTCCAAAACGATATGTCTAAGATTAAATGAAAATACTATTTAAAAGAAATCAGTGTTTGGAGTCTCTTTTTTTAAACCATGTGTTTCTGTTTTAAACAGCAGGGAGTCTGTCCCTGCTCAGAAAGGAGCCAATATTAGTGCTTTCACACATCCCCACATCTCACCTCTCCCCAATGCCTCACATTGATGAGAGCTTTAGGAATAGTTTTACATCGCCCTACTTCATAAAATTTGCATTTTGTCCTACAACCACAGTCTCACATTTGTTTAAAAGGATTCAGTTTTTGCTCCATTAACCTAACTATGCTTTCTCCTCCTCTTCTGACCACATTTCACTTTTTGCTTTTAAAGTTTTTTTTTTTTTCCCCATTGTGTGGGCTTCCCTGTCAAGCCGTCTGGGTCGTGGTTGAGGATGTCTAACTTGCCTACATATTTTCTCTATACTTTAATAACATCTCACTGGAGTAGAACATTAGGTTGCACTTCTTTTACAGCTTCTGAGCTTTTCCTCCATTATCTTCTGGCATGGAGTGCTGGGTAAGTTTGATAAGCCTTCTTGAGTTTCACACATTCTCTCCCCACCCCCACTCTCTCCCACTGCAGATCTTTGGTTTACTTGCCTGAACCCCTGAAGAATTATTCAGCATGTGAAATTCAATAGCCCAGTTAGGATATGACTCTGTGCTGAGCACTTGCAGCAAATTTTCCTAAAAGATGAGAATATGCAGAATATGCAGATTTCTTTTTTTTCCCTTGTCAGTGAAATAATCTTTCTTTATTTTTACAAAATAATCTTCTGTTTCAGTGTTTTGGAATATCAACTCCAGGGACAAAATAACCCTTGTGGTACACTGTCTTTGTCTGTCTTATTACTGACTTCTCTCCAATTGCTTTAATCGATTTTCCTTTTTAAGTCCCTCTGATTGTCTCCAGCCTTTCCTCTTCGTTGGTAAAAATTTTCACTGGTATCTACTATGTTTCCTGCTATTTCTAATGAATATTTTTGTTCTATAATTGTCATGCTTTTTTTCATTCTAAATTTGTTTTCTTAGACTTAAAATATTCTTTTTCATCCCATATTATTGGTTTAGCATCTTATCTTTGAGCCTCTGCTTTATGGAATTTATGTTCTTACTAAAGTGTTCTACTTACAGGAATAAATTATTACACAATTTCATGGTCTCAGTGAAGTTGATTTTTTTTCTTAGTGGGATCTATCATTTTAGTTTTGGAGGAAGACTATTTCACTGCAAAAAGCTATGGGTCTTTTTGTTTCCAATTGACAGTGTTGCTCTGAAGTCTTCATTTCTCTGGAGAGCATTTGTTCACCTTCCTCTATCTCACCAGTTTCTCTTCCAGAATCCTTTATACTATTTCTCAGTCACAAGAAAAAAACACCACCACCACCACAAGCTGAGGATATCCACTCAGTTTGCTTCTCTCCAGTTATGGGAATGTTAGTGAGAATTTTCAGGAAGTTGTCAACTTGTCAGTAAAATTCTAAGGAGGAAGAGAATTCAGGCCCTGTTAAGTCTCTCAGTTCTAAGCAAAGATCTCTGCTTCCATTTTCCCTTTGACTGCCAATTTCTGAGATATGTTGCATTAGGTTAAATCATTTTCTTTGCCCAGTTAATGTTAAGTGTTGCGTATGGGGAGCAGGTTGGGGGGGGGGGGAAGACATTTAATACTATTTTAGGATTACTTCATTATTGATCAGTGGTAAGACATAAGATAGTACATTTTCAAATTTCTCATCTCAAAAATCACCTTTTTAAATTCAGAGTTTGGGCTTATTATAGTCTTCTGAGGGATTTACTGAATTTCCTTACTTAAAGGACATAACAATAATTATGCCACCTGTGTTACCCACAGAAAAATAAAATACTCATTCTTGTCCCCATTCTCAATGGGCCTACTCATAACCAGCTTTTTGATTGCTACTTATCAAATGTTTCAATTGATAATAACCTGAGTTAGAGAATGACAAAAATAGTGATTATGGGGAATGCCAGAAGTGATTCTTGACATGACAGGGGCATTTCATAGACTTACATTTTCATAATTAGATTCTGCTTTCCAAGTAGACGTAAATGACTACTGAATCTAAAATGTTCATTTTCCCTCGATAATACACACCAAGGAGATAAAAGGATTCTGAAAGGGGGAAGAGACATTTTCCTTAAATTCAGAATTTAGATTTCAATGTTTTTCTTTTATACCCTAAAATAAGAATACATAGTGAAAACAGGAGTTTTCCTTATTATAAATGTGTTTTACAATGATGCTGTACAAACTCTAGGAAATTCTTTCATAATAATCATTCCAATATCATCTGGATGGCTCCGCTGTCCAACATATTAAGCAACAAGCCTGGCAACAGGACAACACCCCGTATTCTGCCAGCCACTGCTGAGTGACCTGAGTCAGGGCTTGTACATGCTTCAGCTTCTGCCGCTTATCACTTATATTGGCCCACAAAAGCGGGGACTGACCTGGCAAGATGTGTCACTCATACCGAACTCAAGATTCAATATTACAAAGCATTTTTACTAAAAAAAGGAAAAAAAAAGAAAGAAACACTAGCAGACTACATTGTAGAACCTAATTCTACCTTAGATGTTTAGCGTGGCTGGGTCAGAATTAGGAAAAAACAGAACCATTAAAAGCACTTGTAATCCAATAGTGGATAAAGAGCTCTGAAGTAAAGTCATTGATATTAATGCACAGTATCCAATATAACTAGAAAAACAAATAGGAACTGTAAAGCAATGACTAACAAGAAAACATAGCTTTTCAAACAACTAATCTCAAGAAATCTGCTGGGATTTCACTGTTAATTCTGCAACTTCTTTGCCTTTGAATATTATGTAATAAAACATTTCATAGCATACACACACACGCACGCACTACTCTGATTAAAAGTCACCATTTGCTCAAGGAGAGAATTTAATTCTTATCAGACCAGGAAAACCAAACCAAACCCTGATTTATAAGGTAACTAAGGAAAATTTATCAAAATAAAAAGTCATTGTACATGTGATGTACATTCTATAGCTTATCTGGCTCATTCAGTGAGACAGATCTTGGCACTGAAGAACCAGAAACCCAAGTTCATTCACTAAAAGTATTAATAAAAAATAGTGAGAACACACTTTAATAACATGTTACCTTTGACCTTCACAGGAACGCCAAGAGGTAAGCAGGAGGACATCTTTATTCTTTAGTTTACAAGTGAGTAAACCAGTTTCACAACTTAGCAGCAGAGCTCTGGCTAGAACACAGACCTCTCAGCTCCTAGAATAGTATTCCCTCCACCTTGCACTGCTACAGTGTCTTTTTTTTCTCTCTCAGATCCAAAAACTCCATCAATTTCTAACCCTTTCAGTCACATCTATGCCACTGGTCCAAAGAGGAACAAGATTTGCAGCTAAATGTAAACAAAAACACCCCTAATTTAGTAATTAAAAGGCAAACCCTACCAATATGGGTCACCAGCATCACTATCACTTCCCCTTTCCCCTATATCAGTGATAACCAAAGTTTGCTGCATATTAGAATTACTCAGGATTTTAAAAACCCCAGTGTCCAGGCTGTTTCTCATACCATTTAAATAGAAACACTAAAGGCAGACCCCAGACACCAGCATTTTGTAAAATACTCTTAGTGACACCACCTTTGAGAGTCACTGCCTCAGCAGTATACAAGACTAGGGGAATTAAATTTAAGGGCATAAAATAATATGCTAATAAAACCAAAAGTTACAGGACATGGTAGGAAGAACGCAAATGTTTTTATGTTTCAAATTTAAAAATAAATAGAACTTGGAGTTTCCTTATTTCTACCAGACAAGTTTGGGAGTGGATGTCAATTGACATCACGTTTCATTTACTGGTGCTTACATGTTTCTTCCTGTAAAACTGACAACAGCACAGACAGTCTCAAGAGGGTCCCTGCTTGAAAATATTGTTGCTTTGTATAAAAAAAAAATCACGAAATGTCAGGAAAATGACAATCTCAACTGAAATTGGAGTAAATGTGTGTATAATTATCAGATACTGAGAAAAAGTGAAGCATGCAAACACCTGTAGCAAGGTTCAGTGCTAGCAGAGAGTCTCTGCTTGAAAGGCACAGCTTGTTTTCTACCATATGAAAGAAATAGTAAACTTGCAACACAGAGATAAGGACTGAAAGGACAAAGTGTAGTACTGAAGAGGCATCTGAAATAGTAACTTAAATAGAGCTGGTAGATATTTACAAATAAAATGCTCAGTGACCAGTTCCATCAGAGACATACAGGCTGATCCCTCCTCATGCTTCTGTCAGCTTTGCAGCCGCAAAGGTGATAAACTATGCTGAAATTCTGGTATGTTTGCTTTCAATAAGCAGGCACTACGAATTAATGTAAGTCCTGTCACTTAAGTATGAACATACCAAAATGACCCAAAATTGATATTTCACTGTGGAACAGAAGGATCCTAAAATCATTCCAAATAACCGAGCTTCAAAGAGAACTTGCTTCAAACACAGATACAGAGATGAGAAGGCGTTCAATGCTAAAACGGATATCATGCCAACCTGTGGAATCTTTCTTTCCCATCTAGTTCTACCAAGTAAATGCTGCTTTATGCCACATTCTTAATATGGAAATCTAGGTGGTGATCTATAACTATGATTAAGCCCACAAAGAAACACAGAAGATGTGAGGGAGAACTTTAAGCCAATTTAGACTGAAGCATTCGGAAGAGAACCAAGATAAGAAGTCCCTCAAGCTTTAGGAACTAGCTATAAGAGATAAATATGAAAAGCAACAATTGCAAGTACCCAAGTACCGTGCTATTGCCCTGAGAATCTGCGCTTTTAACAAACAGAAACTGATAAAGCTGACAAGCTTCATCTCCCATCAGCTCAGCTTCTTGAAGGCACAAGCATATACAACAGAGAAACTAGAAATCGGAGTCTGTTTCTGTTATTCTTTAAAATGTTGCACCTGCATATAACACCTTTATATGTGTGTTATGCCATTGCATCTGCCTGACAATGCTAGACTCCCCAAAAGCTTTGAAGATGATTAAAATAACCACCTGCTAATAATAATTTTATTTCATCCTTAAGAAGTTTCATTTTGGGCTGAGGGAGAAAAAAAAAGCCAAATTAAAACTACCTTCGCAACTCTTGTAGCAAACACATTTCAAAAGGTAGTTCTATAAATAGATGTGATTCTGTAGGCACACTGTAAATATAAAATCATCTGGCTAGAGACGGCTGCAAGGGAAACTGCAGCCCCAATATGAACTTACCTGATTTTTAAAGTCTCACTAGAACACACATACAGTCAGTACATATCTCCTCTTTCTAGTTGCACGGTCAGTCAGTTGCAAAACACCCCCAACTACATTTTACTTATCTCAGTCCCATCCTTCATCAGAAGCTTGGCGATTTCATTCAGAAGCAGCCTGTCCCTGAGCACACTGAATATGCACGGAAACAGCAATGGAAGGGATCTAAGTTAAACCTTCCAGATGCACCAAGAAAATAGCAACATCAACAGCAAAAAGCAGCAAACCCTTAAGAGAGGCGCTTCCCTGAGCTGCGTTTCCCAAGTCAGCCCCCTATTCACACAGAAAACGGCTCAGTGATGAAGAAAGATCTTACCTGAGCTGATCATACTGTGCATTCTCTGCTGAGCCAAGAGCTGCTCTCGTCCAGCCACCCCATCTGAAGAAAAACACGAGTCAGTCTCGTAAATTGTCTGCAGCATATTCCAATCACTCTTACTTCAGCTACATGAAAGATTCATCGCTGCTCAGTGCACGGGCCCCAGGAGCTACCCTGGCTGGTCCTCCCTCCTCCCCAAGGAAAAGCGGCAGAGGATCAACTTCAACAATGATTTCCTTTCTGTTCAGAGGGACACGCACTTTTCAGAAGACCTGGACACTTTTCCTATGTTACCAACCTGTGTACAAAGCAGAAAGGACCCAGTGGATGCTAGGGCTCTCTGGAGTTTAGGCTATCCCGGAAACTAAAAGCAGGTGGGAACTAGGAGTGTGCTTCAGGGTTATTGCTTTGTCAGAGTAAGTAGAAAAATATTAACTCTACCCACGAGAAAAAAGAAACCAATTAAACCTGGCTTATAGTTCCTCAGGCTGCTAGAGTTTCCTTGTAGGAACCGTCAGTCAGTCCTGCCAGTGGCTTCAGCCGGTGCCCTTCTGCTATCTGTGTGTGTGTCTCTTCCTCCTCTCTGGTCTCTCTCAGCTCAAGTTGGCTAAAGCTAGTGATAATCCATTTGCATATGAATCAACAACAGCATGGCCCACAGGCACAGAAATAGAACAATGGTCGGCCTGAGCCAAAAATAGGTCAAGCATGGCCGAGTGATTGGAGCCTGCATTAATGCATTTAAAAATACCCAAGCAAACCCAGCTGTCCAGCCTCTATCTTTCAAACCATAATTCTCTATTGCAGGGCCTTAAAAGCCATTAACTCTTTCCTCCCTTTAAGCTTGTTTTCCACACTGTGTTTCCATACTGGCGATTTGCTTCCAAAGAAAGGAAGGTGGGGGTGGGGGGGGGGGTGAGAATCAAGAATCATAATTCTAAGAGGGCAAATGCACATACATTTCATTTTATTTTTGTAGTATGTGTTTTTGGAAGAGAGAGGAGAGAAGTGCAGAGCTCTGTATTGGTTCTAAAATAATACTGGAAGCTTTTGCTCATAATGTGGTTTCTGCCTCACCCACGCACAGCAATCCTGGTGTTCTATTTTTGTTGCCTGTTTCTCTGGCTACACTGCAGTTGGCTGTAGCACTAGAAGCTTTTCTGCCTTCTAGTTTCAAGACTGACAGGAGATTTAGTAGAGGTAGTTTCAGAAAACAAGCACATCCCAGAACAAAATGTTTATGAAGGACTGGCTTTATTTTTTCACTTGCTGTTTAATGTAAGGCAACTGTCCACTTCACAAATCTTAATGCAGTCTTAGTACCACCTATCTATTATATCCTATTCAGTTTCTATTATATCTAAATTTTTTAAAATGTGTGTATATATGAATATACATGTGTGTCTGTGTATATACACAACTTAGACCTAAAAATGTTCCATTTCAGCCTTTCAGGCTATATTCAATTCACCTGCAAAAGGAAAAGAACATGTTGGTACTTATGTTGGTACTTTTCTTAAGGATGGTGCAGAACTACTGCATGTAAGCACTTGTGGTTNGTATATACACAACTTAGACCTAAAAATGTTCCATTTCAGCCTTTCAGGCTATATTCAATTCACCTGCAAAAGGAAAAGAACATGTTGGTACTTATGTTGGTACTTTTCTTAAGGATGGTGCAGAACTACTGCATGTAAGCACTTGTGGTTCAATAAATATATACAGTCAGTCCCCAGCTCTGAATGTTCAGTATTCATCTCTACACTGATTGCCTGAAATACAGACCTCACTTTTCTGTAGAAATAGTATTTATAATAGTTGATATATTCCCAGACCAACACATATTGTGGAACTCACTTATAAAGTAAATAAGCTACAGAATTTAGTATTAAAAATTCTGTAGTTTCTGGTGTATCCTTACAACATCTTTTCTATGTGAGGAGTAATTTCTACATCAGAAATTGACTTGCTAGCTTCCAGCAAATTCCAAGGGCAAATCCCAAAGTGAAAATCCAATGGTCTAGGAGATAGTCACCTTTTTCTAAACTAGATCGGCAAGAAAAATAAAATCCCTAAGGCACTGGTAGCACAGAGAGAAAGGGAAACAGCAGAGTGTTTCAAGGTTCCCAGGACAATCAGATGAAGGAGGAATGTTCCTCAACCAGAGTGTGAGGCAGAAGACAAAGAACAAAGAGACAGTTTGGGTGAAAAGGAGGAAGCATGTTAAGTCAATAGGCAGGTTAAATAGGCACTGTTAAAAAATGGCACTAAATTTTCCTTCCCTCATATGTTAACTTCTACTTATTGCACAATTCCCAGGTGGCGACAGTGGTAAAGAACCCACCTGCCAGTGCAGGAGACTTAAGAGACCTGGGTTTGATCTCTGGGTCATGAAGATCCCCTGGAGGAGAGCATGGTAACCCACTCCAATATTCTTATCTGGAGAATCCCATAGACAGAGGAGCCTGGTGGGCGGGCTACAGTTCATGGGGTCACAAAGAGTCGGACATAGCTGAAGCGACTTAGCACACACACATTGCACAAATATATTTGAACAGATAAATTACAAGTTTTTTAAAAAGAGTTATTCCAAATTACATTTGACTTAAGCAAAACAAGAAAACCTTATGCTCCTGTCAATGGGAAAAACTATTTAATTTCATCTGCTATTATAAGTAAACCTTCACTCTATTAAGAAATTGGTGCTTAAAATTCCAGAAATGGAAATTCTGTGGATCTGGCAACTTAGAGATTATATAACCAATCAGAGCATTTTAGACCTGGGAGGACATCTATAGTGATGTCCAAACCCTCTGTCCCACAGGATGCCAGGGTACCTGGGAGCTGACTCATAGTGTTCTCCAGAAGAGGTTCTTCCGTGAACCAGAGCAGCCTAATTTTCATCTGCTTACTTTGAATAATGATATCTTTTGAATAATGACTTCTTGTGTTAAAACAAAAATTAAGGAAAAAAGTATGGTGTATGGTGACAGCTGGTAACTAGACTTACCATCACTATCATTCTGTAATGTATGGAAGTATCTCAAAACATTATGCTGTGCACCAGGAACCAACACAGTGTTGTAGGTCAATCATACTTTGAAGACAAACTCGTTAAAAAAAAAAAAATCAGATTTGTGATTACCAGAGTAGAGGGGTAAGGGGAAAGGAATTGGATGAAGGTGATCAAAGATATGAACTTCTAGTTATAAGAGAAAGAATATGGATGTAATGTACAATATAATCATTATATTATATAATATATAATTAGTTAATTAATATATGATTAATATAATTAACACTTTGTGTATTATTTTAAAAGCTGTGAAGACAGTAAATTCCAAGAGTTCTCATCATAAGAAAAAAATGTTTTTCTTTTCATTTTATCTTTTATCTATAGTAGATGATGTATCAGATGAATACTCGCTAAACTTCTTGTCGTAATCATTAATGCTGTATGTAAGTCAAGACATTATGCCCTACGCCTTAAACATACAGTGTTGTATGTCAATTACATCTCAGTAAAACTGGAAGGAAAAAAATTGATCTAGTACAAATGGTCTCCCTAATATACACATGAAGAAAGTAAAGAAACATTTTATGGTTATGAAGGATGCAAAAAGCATTCATTAATGGAATTCTGACAAAAGAGACTTGCTTAGTTTCTAACAGGCAGTCTAGCCTAGCAGGACCAGCATTCATGTTCTCAAGCCTACCATTTCATCCCTTATAATGCAAATAAGTATCTGAGACATTCAGAATAAACTTTCCTATTATCTACTTATGAAAAATAAAATCATTCAGTTGTCTCAGTGATTTGAAACAGAATACATAAAACTAGTTATAAACATATAAGAGAGGTGACAAAAATTCTAGTACAGGGACTTCCCTGGAGGCCCAGTGGTTAAGAATCTACACTCCCAACGTAGAGGACCTGGGTTTAACCCTTGGTCAGGGAACTAGATCCCACATGCCGCAACTAAGACCTGGTGCAGCCAAATAAATAAATTAAAAAATATATATTTTAAAAACACATACTTTCTCTTTAAAAAAAAATCCTAGTACAGAATTTCCCTGACTAAAGTTGTGGTTACTTCCCAATAAACTCCTTCATGAAAAATATCATTAAATCAAAATGTCTTTAATGTACACTTAACCCACCAAACATCATAGCTTATCCTACCCTACTTTAAACAGGCTCAGAACACTTATGGAAATCTACAGTTGGTCAAAAGCATCTAATACAAAGCGTATTTTACATGGAGTATTGAGTATCTCATGTAATTGACTGAATACTGTGCTGAAAGTGAAAACTAAATGTTTTTAAGCATATTGGTTATTTACCCAGCGGTCACTGTGGCTGACTAGGAACTGTGGCTCATGGCTGCTGCCCAGCATCTTCAGAAAATATCAAAAGGCCTATCGCTAGCACAGAAAAGATCAAAACACAAACTATGGTTTCCACTAAACGCTTATCTTTTTCACACCATGGTAAAGTTGAAAACTGGTAAATGGAACTGAAACCATGCATAGTGATTAGTCAAATCTATTTCACCTGCCTGAACTAATCAAGGTTGTTTTAATATTTGCATGTCCTCCAAGAGCACATGGCCTAGACAATAAAATGTCTGCCCAAGAAGTTTTCCAAAAAACTAGAGTCAGCTGCATATAATTTGAGCTGAGTTGGTTAAGACTGGGTAGGACCACAGACTCTTCAAATGGGCATGCCCAGTGGTCACAAGGTGACCTTTTCACAAAGTATAGCTTAGTTGCACCTGCACCTAAAGATAATTATTGCACTTTTCCCAATCATCTTTCCCCAGGCTTCCCAAGCTCCCCAGGCCTCAGACGCCCCTGCTTTTCTTATTCTTTATCTCATAGATACCCCTAGCCCTTGGTCTGTGAGATTTGTTCTTTTGTCTTCTCACTGGGCTACCTTTCCAATAAGGCCTCTCTCTGCTGAAAATCTCCAGGGGTGCAGCGTTTTGGCTTGCTGTGTGTCAGCAGGATGGATGAACCTGGTTTGGTAACTGAACCACTGACACTGGGGACCATCTGTATTGACATAATATAAATCTCTTGTCATTTTACATTTACATTATTCCCTCAAACTACAACTTACAAAAATATTCACCAAGCTTTTATAGTCATATAAAATAAAATAAAATGAAACTCAAAAGAGTAATTATCCATTCTCAGAGGTCCCCAGATAGGGCAATCCACATAGAATGGTACGAATAATGGATCTTCTTCACTCTGATCAAGTTATATAATTTCAGGTTTCTTTATATTTCATCCATGCATTCTTTCAGCATATTTTGTCATTAGCAGACTTGTCTTTCAACTCTTGATAGTGAAAACTTAGTTTAGAGCAAAAAGACACAAGACACTTATATAAAATAGATGCCACTTGTTTCTGGGGGGAAAACAGCATCATTAAAATCACCACCAAGTATATTGATTACCTCTATTATCTAAGAACTTAAATATCAAGAATATTGAAGTAATTCTTCTCACACCCTCTCAATAAAGTCAGTAAAGAAATATGACTAAGTTTCCTTCTGGATATTTGCAAAACCAATTTTACTGACTAGGAAAAAAAGATACTACTTTTCATTTTATAAGAACTGTAATAAGTTAATACAAATGTAAGGCTGGAATAGATGGGTAGTTTTACAATTTTAATGTAAAAAATTTCAATTCAATTTAATAAACATTTTGAAACTGATCTAAATATTACATTTACTTAATACGTAGAAAAGAATAGGGCAAAATATTTAAAATAGGCATTGAATCCTAATGCAAACCATTATTCAAAAGTAATTATGATAATTCCAATTCTTTTTAAGGATATATAGGAAGATGAAAAAATTTAATTAAACATTTAAATTCAATTTTACTTAAAATTTTAAATTATAGCTTAAAAAATCTATATGGCATCAAAATATTTCCACAAATAAAATGAGTACAGAAAACTCCACTGGAAACAAAGCAAAGAAGGTGCTATAATCTGATCTATTCCTCCACCATAATACATCCTTTGTTCATCTATAATCTAGCAGAGACTTTTCATGTACTATCAAATCCTATGGTTTTAGAATCTAGATCCAGTAAGATTTAAAACTCATTTGCCTGAAATAGTAAATAGTGCTTTATAAGAAGCTATAAATTACTCATCCAGAGCTTTAATTCCTCCATGTACTCTTACTCACTCATCTTGCTGCTTCTCGCATCCTCACATTCCTCAAAGTATTGTGAGGGAGAGTACTAATTTTTATTTTGAACTAAGTAGCTTATTTTTCTGAAATTTCTGTCTCTTGGAAAAACATGAAAAATTCTTATTAAATTTGTTGCTGTTGTTTAGTCTCTAAGTCATGTCTGACTCTTTTGCAACCCTATGGACTGTAGCCTGCCAGGCTCCACTGTTCGTGGGATTTCCCAGGCAAGAATACTGAAGTGGTTGCCATTTCCTGTTCCTGGAGATTTTCCTGTCCTAGGGCTCGAACTTGTGTCTTCTGCCCTGGCAGGCAGCTCCTTTACACTGAGCCACCAGGGAAGCCCTCTTAGTAAATAGTGAATAATCAATTTACAGGTCATTCCTCTATAACAACCTAATGGATTACTAGATGATCTTCAGATAAGGAAAAATTCCCTGGATGCAAAGGGTCTGCAAAAACACATGAGCAGTGAAATTTCAAGGAGACTGATCCAAATAAAAACAAAACAACTTCCATAAAAACCCTAGAACTGTTGGCTTTGTTTTGACTGAAAATCATTTCTTCTCTAACTCTTCCCGTCAAACTGGATGGATTGATCCATGATTTATTCTATTTTTAGAGGATTATAGAGCATCAGGACCATCCAGGAACTTGTTAGAAATACAATTTATTAGGTCAGAACTATTAAATGAAAATCTGTGGAGGAAATCTAAATTATCAAAGTCCTTCCAGTGATTCTGATGCACAATGAAGTTTGANAATTTCAAGGAGACTGATCCAAATAAAAACAAAACAACTTCCATAAAAACCCTAGAACTGTTGGCTTTGTTTTGACTGAAAATCATTTCTTCTCTAACTCTTCCCGTCAAACTGGATGGATTGATCCATGATTTATTCTATTTTTAGAGGATTATAGAGCATCAGGACCATCCAGGAACTTGTTAGAAATACAATTTATTAGGTCAGAACTATTAAATGAAAATCTGTGGAGGAAATCTAAATTATCAAAGTCCTTCCAGTGATTCTGATGCACAATGAAGTTTGAGGAAATGGCAACCCACTCCAGTGTTCTTACCTGGAGAATCCCAGGGATGGGGGAGCCTGATGGGCTGCCGTCTATGGAGTCGCACAGTCAGACATGACTGAAGCGACTTAGCAGCAGCAGCAGCAGCAGATAAGATCATCCTTTCCAAAGCAATGATTAGATGGCTAAAGATATGAATAAATTATCTATTTTGGGTCTAATTTCAAATTAAGCATTATTATTATAGTACAGTTTTTCAAAATGAAAATAAATTTGATAATAGACTGAAGAAGACCATTTAATATTGACTTTGTATTTCAAATTATATATCCTTGGCTAACCTATACTATGTTTACCAAACTATGTATATACAAGGTATTTGTAACACTAGAAACTTTTAGTAGAAATCTTAGTTGCAAGAAAAAAATGCTATTTTTGGCTGTAGGGCTATGAAAATAAAAATTTGAGGAGAATTCCAATTAAGTAAAATCAGTATTCTAAACTTTGCTATTTGGTAAACCTCAAATTTTTAATTTTATATTATACTACAAAGTATGTTTCATTCTTATGTAGGAGCACCTTTAATATTTATCCTCTTGGAAATAGATGTGATTCTGATTGCCAAAAATTAATATTCATAATTATGATCTGGATAGATACTATAGTTGAGAGCTATGTGCTTGGTTGCTCAGTTGTGTCCAACTCTTTGCGACCCCATGGACACCAGGTTTGCCAGTCCATCACTATCTCTGGAGCGTGCTCAAACTCATGTCCAATGAGTCAGTGATGCCATCCAACCATCTTGTCCTCTGTTACCCCCTTCTCTTCCTGCCTTCAGTCTTTCCCAGAATCAGGGTCTTTTCCAGTGAGTCGGTTCTTCGATCAGGTGGCCAAAGTATTGGAGCTTCAGCTTCAACATCAGTCCTTCCAGTGAATATTCAGAATTGGTTTCCTTTAAGATTGATTTGTTTTGATCTCCTTGCAGCGCAAGGGACTCTCAAGCGTCTTCTCCAGCACCACAGTTCAAAAACATAAATTTTTCGGTGCCTAGCCTTCTTTATGGTCCAACTCTCACATCCATATGACTACTGGAAAAACCGAATAGCTTTGACTAGATGGACCTTTGTTGGCAAAGTAATGTCTCTGCTTTTTAATACTCAGTCTAGGCTTGTCATAGCTTTTCTTCCAAGGAGCAAGCGCCTTTTAATTTCATGGCTGCAGTCACCATCTGCAGTGATTTCGGAGCCCAAGAAAATAATGTCTGTCATTGTTTCCACTGTTTTTCCATCTGCCATGAAGTGACGGGACCAGATGTCACTATCTTTGTTTAGTTTTGCTATTATTTCTTATTTTGCTATTATTCTTTTGTGGAGACTTTAGGGTTTTCTATGTACAGTATCATGTCACCTACAAATAGTGACTGTTTTACTTCCTCCCTTCCTATTTGGATGACTTTCTTTTCTTGTCTGATTGTCTGGGAGTTCCAATACTGCATTTACGCTGAAGTAGTAAAGGGGAGATCCCTGTCTTGTTCCTAATTTTAGAGTAAAAGCTTTCAATTTTTCACTGTAGAGTATGATGCTATCTGTGGGTTTTCCATAATATCCTTTATTATGTTTATATATGTTCCCTCTAAAAATTTTTTTAATTTTTATTTTTACTTTGTTTTACTTTACAATACTGTATTGGTTTTGCCATACATTGACATGAATCTGCCACGAGTGTACATGAGTTCCCAATCCTGAACCCCCTCCCACCTCCCACCCCATATCATCTCTCTGGATCATCCCCGTACACCAGCCCCAAGCATCCTGTATCCTGTATCGAACATTTTATCGTTAATAGATGTTGAATTTTGTCAAATGCTTTTTCTGTGTGTATTGAAATGATCATGTGATTTATATCCTTCCTTTTGTTAATATAGAGTATCACACTTATTGTTTTGAAAATATTAAACCATCCTTGAGTCTCTTGAGATACATCCAACTTGATCGTCCTATACTTTGATAAAAAGGTATAGGACTGTTTTATGTATTGTTAGATTCAGTTTGATAATATTTGTTGAGGATTTTTGCATCTATATTCATCAAACATATTTTCCTATAATTATGTTTAGAAGTGTCTTTGGTTTTGATATCAGATTCTAGTGGTCTTATAGAACTAAATTTGGAATGTTTTGTCTTCTTCAATTTTTGAAATAGTTTGAGAAGGAACAATATTAGATTGTCTTTATATGTTTGTTAGAATTCACCTGTGAAGCTGTCCAATCCTAGAGTTTTGCCTATTTGGAGTTTTTTAAATTACAAATTCACTTTCACTACCAGGGATCAATCTGTTCTAATTGTCTGATTCTTCCTGATTCCTTTATTAATCTCCTTAACTACGCTGATAGACAGTGATCTATCCCTTTAGTAATACCCTTTGTTTCCTTTTAAGTATGGCTTTTACAGATAGCATATTTCTGGATTTTTTTCCCACTCACCTCATAAAAAAGTCTCATATTTGCTAAGTTTATGGAAGGGAGATAGTGGCTCTTGCTAGTTCACCATTTATCAAGAGCAAAAAAGTAGAATATCCATTTCACCCCTCAGAACTCTGCCCAAAGCTTATCTCCCCAGAAAAGCCATCCCTGACCTGAACTGCTGTGAATGAAAGGACCTAGTTACAAACAAAACTAGTGGAGGTGATGTAATTCAGTTCAGGCCTTCCCTGACCTGAACTGCTGTGAATGAAAGGAACTAACTACAAACAAAGCTAGTGGAGGTGAGCTATGTCTAAAAGATGATGCCGTTAAAGTGCTGCACTCAATATACCAGAAAATTTGGAAAACTCAGCAGTAGCCACGGCACTGGAAAAGGTCAGTTTTCATTCCAATGCCAAAGAATGCTCAAACTACTGCACAATTGCACTCATCCCACACACTAACAAAGTAATGCTCAAAATTCTCAAAGTGAGGCTTCAACAGTAGGTGAACTGAGAATTTTCAGATGTTCAAGGTGGATTTAGAAAAGGCAGAGGAATCAGAGATCAAATTGCCAACATCTGTTGGATCACTGAAAAGATCAAGGCTGTTCCAAAAAAAAAAAAAATCTACTTCGCTTTATTGACTATCCCAAAGTCTTTGACTGTGTGGATCACCACAAACTGTGGAAAATTCTTCAGGAGGTCAGAATACCAGACCACCTTACCTGCCTTCTGAGAAATCTGTATTCAGGTCAAGAAGCAACAGTTAGAATTGGACATGGAACAATGGACTGGTTGCAAATTGGGAAAGGATTATGTCAAGGCTGTATACTGTCCCTCTGCTTATTTAACTTATATGCAGAGTACATCATACAAAATGCCAGGCTGGATGAAGCACAAGTGGGAGTCAAGATTGCCGGGAGAAATATCAATAATCTCAGATATGCAGATGACACCACCCTTATAGCAGAAAGTTAAGAGGAACTGAAGAGCCTCTTGATGAAAGTTAAAGAGGAGAGTGAAAATGCTGGTTTAAAACTCAACATTCAAAAAACTAAGATCATGGCATCTGGTCCCATCACTTCATGTCAAATAGATGGGGAAACAGTGCAAACAGTGACAGACTTTATTTTCTTGGACTCCAAAATCACTGCAGATGGTGATTGAAGCCATGAAATGAAAAGACACTTGCTCCTTGGAAGAAAAGCTATGACCAACCTAGACAGCATATTAAAAAGCAGAGACATTACTTGGCCTACAAAGGTCTATCTAGTCAAAGCTATGGTTTTTCCAGTAGTCATGTATGGATGTGAGAGTTGGACTGTGAAGAAGGCTGAGCGCCGAAGAACTGATGCTTTTGAACTGTGGTGTTGGAGAAGACTCTTGAGAGTCCCTTGGACTGCAAGGAGATCCAACCAATCCATTCTGAAAGAAATGTTCATTGGAAGGACTGATGCTAAAGCTGAAGCTCCAATATTTTGGCCATCTGATGGAAAGAACTGACTCATTGGAAAAGACCCTGATGCAGGGAAAGNTGTCTTTGGTTTTGATATCAGATTCTAGTGGTCTTATAGAACTAAATTTGGAATGTTTTGTCTTCTTCAATTTTTGAAATAGTTTGAGAAGGAACAATATTAGATTGTCTTTATATGTTTGTTAGAATTCACCTGTGAAGCTGTCCAATCCTAGAGTTTTGCCTATTTGGAGTTTTTTAAATTACAAATTCACTTTCACTACCAGGGATCAATCTGTTCTAATTGTCTGATTCTTCCTGATTCCTTTATTAATCTCCTTAACTACGCTGATAGACAGTGATCTATCCCTTTAGTAATACCCTTTGTTTCCTTTTAAGTATGGCTTTTACAGATAGCATATTTCTGGATTTTTTTCCCACTCACCTCATAAAAAAGTCTCATATTTGCTAAGTTTATGGAAGGGAGATAGTGGCTCTTGCTAGTTCACCATTTATCAAGAGCAAAAAAGTAGAATATCCATTTCACCCCTCAGAACTCTGCCCAAAGCTTATCTCCCCAGAAAAGCCATCCCTGACCTGAACTGCTGTGAATGAAAGGACCTAGTTACAAACAAAACTAGTGGAGGTGATGTAATTCAGTTCAGGCCTTCCCTGACCTGAACTGCTGTGAATGAAAGGAACTAACTACAAACAAAGCTAGTGGAGGTGAGCTATGTCTAAAAGATGATGCCGTTAAAGTGCTGCACTCAATATACCAGAAAATTTGGAAAACTCAGCAGTAGCCACGGCACTGGAAAAGGTCAGTTTTCATTCCAATGCCAAAGAATGCTCAAACTACTGCACAATTGCACTCATCCCACACACTAACAAAGTAATGCTCAAAATTCTCAAAGTGAGGCTTCAACAGTAGGTGAACTGAGAATTTTCAGATGTTCAAGGTGGATTTAGAAAAGGCAGAGGAATCAGAGATCAAATTGCCAACATCTGTTGGATCACTGAAAAGATCAAGGCTGTTCCAAAAAAAAAAAAAATCTACTTCGCTTTATTGACTATCCCAAAGTCTTTGACTGTGTGGATCACCACAAACTGTGGAAAATTCTTCAGGAGGTCAGAATACCAGACCACCTTACCTGCCTTCTGAGAAATCTGTATTCAGGTCAAGAAGCAACAGTTAGAATTGGACATGGAACAATGGACTGGTTGCAAATTGGGAAAGGATTATGTCAAGGCTGTATGCTGTCCCTCTGCTTATTTAACTTATATGCAGAGTACATCATACAAAATGCCAGGCTGGATGAAGCACAAGTGGGAGTCAAGATTGCCGGGAGAAATATCAATAATCTCAGATATGCAGATGACACCACCCTTATAGCAGAAAGTTAAGAGGAACTGAAGAGCCTCTTGATGAAAGTTAAAGAGGAGAGTGAAAATGCTGGTTTAAAACTCAACATTCAAAAAACTAAGATCATGGCATCTGGTCCCATCACTTCATGTCAAATAGATGGGGAAACAGTGCAAACAGTGACAGACTTTATTTTCTTGGACTCCAAAATCACTGCAGATGGTGATTGAAGCCATGAAATGAAAAGACACTTGCTCCTTGGAAGAAAAGCTATGACCAACCTAGACAGCATATTAAAAAGCAGAGACATTACTTGGCCTACAAAGGTCTATCTAGTCAAAGCTATGGTTTTTCCAGTAGTCATGTATGGATGTGAGAGTTGGACTGTGAAGAAGGCTGAGCGCCGAAGAACTGATGCTTTTGAACTGTGGTGTTGGAGAAGACTCTTGAGAGTCCCTTGGACTGCAAGGAGATCCAACCAATCCATTCTGAAAGAAATGTTCATTGGAAGGACTGATGCTAAAGCTGAAGCTCCAATATTTTGGCCATCTGATGGAAAGAACTGACTCATTGGAAAAGACCCTGATGCAGGGAAAGATTGAAGGTGGGAGTAAAAGGGGATGACAGAGGATGAGATGGTTGGATGGCATCAGCAACTCAATGGACATGAGTTTAAGTGAGCTACAGGAATTGGTGATGTATAGGGAAGCCTGGAGTGCTGCTGTCCATGGGGTCGCAGAGTCAGACATGACTGAGCAACTGAACTGAACTGAATTTTGTCCTTTCTTCTACCATAACATAAATCACTGGATATTTTAACACTGGCTACACATCTATTCCCCACACTAGACCTCAGCAAGTCAAGAACAGAGATGTCATTCATCTTCGTGCCCAAGCCACTGCGGAGCTAAATGATAAGTACTCTATGTGTGTTGCTTAAATGGATATATGCAGAATGAAACTCAGGAAATTTCCAGAGATTTTGCCTACGCTCTTAAGGTTCTCCTTGGCTCTAAGGGCCAGCCTGGCTCCCGTTGTAACAACTGCACAGGATATAGTGAAAGGACTCTTTTAAAACATCAAAGCTCTAGTCAAAATAAGTTCCACTTTACATTCTCATTGACCCAAAGAGTTCCTTTTCAGTTTAAAGAGATCCTACATGGTTAAAATCTTCGGAAGGAGGAGACGTTATGTTTACATATTTTCTAAAGAAAAGAGAGATATATTATGTGAACTAGAAACAGGCTTCAGATAATAATTTCTATTTGATTCATGAGAACCACAGAATCACTTCTACATGAAGGGCAACTACATAACATTCTAAATCATCTAACTTGTTGGATGGAGAAGAAGCTCTAGATTCAAACAGAATTTGACTTGACTTTTAGCTGTCAGTTATTTGGTACTCATAAGCTGTATAGTTTGGATAAGTTACTTAACCTTCCTAAGTCACATGTAAATTAATGTATATATAAGCTAGATAAAAACATTTGAATGAATTATCATAATATAATTTTTTAGACAAACTATGCATATTCAAATCCCCTCAACTTAAAACTGGGAATATTAACATTGGCCTTGCCTTAATATTTACAAATATGAATATAAAATTCATATCATTATGCCAAGAGTATAATAGGTACCCAGTATACTGTATTTATTATTATTAGAGCACATTATTAATATATAAATCAAGAAATATATAATTGAAGGCCTACTTAGACTTCTATATTCTGATCTAAGATAATTCCTATTTCTCAAGATGAGCTATAACACGGTAAATCAGAATATAAAGATCATTAAGGCAATAAATGCTGGAGAGGATGTGAAGAGAAGGGAACCCTCCTACATTGTTGGTGGGAATGTAAACTCGTACACCCACTATGGAGAACAGCATGGAGGTTCCTTAAAAATCTAAATACAGAGATACCATATGACCCTGCAATCCCACTCCTGCCACACATCTGGAGGAAAACATGACCTGAAAGGATACATGCACCCCAGTGTTCACTGCAGCACTGTTTTCAAGAGCCAAGACACAGACACAAGTTAAATGCCCATCAACAGAGGAATGGATAAAGAAGCTATGGCACATATATACAATGGAATATTGCTCAGCCATCAAAAGTGAAATAATGCCATTTGCAGCAACATGGATGGACCCAAAGATTGCCATCCTGAGTGTAGTAACTCAGACAGAGAAACAGAAACAACATATGATATCCTTTTATGTGGAATCTAAACAAGCATGATACAAATGAACTTATTTACAAAACAGAAGTAAACTCACAGACTTTGAGAATGAACTTATGGTTGCTGGGGGAAAAGGACGGAGAGTAGGGATAGATAGGGAGTTGGGATGGGTAGGTACACACTGCTGTATTTAAAATGGATAACCAACAAGGACCTACTGTATAGCACAGGGAACTCTGCTCAATGTTATGTGGCAGGCTGGATGGCAGGGAAGTTTGGGAGGAATGGATACATGTATTCATATGTATGTATGGCTGAGTCCCTTTCCTGTCCACTTGAAACTACCACAGAATTCTTAACTGGCTATACATCAATACAAAATAAAAAGTTAAATAAAAAGAATATAAAGAGTATTAGTTTCTGCTGTTTCATAAAGGAGAAAAAATGAGTGCTATATAAGCTAGATAAAAATTAGAGTGAATTCTTTTCATATTAATATATAACTCTTCAGAGTGATAGATAAACCATGTGTATTATAAAACTCACTGATAACTGCAAAATAAGAAATGGAAATAATGAACAAGAGGGTGATTGGTATATTCCAGGCTATTTTCTATGTATACTTTGTAAGACCAAATTAGATATTTTAATATAAGGAAGAGATATTAATAATGACACTCACATGGAACACAAAAACTTCACTGGGTACACAGAGCTACTTTTTTGTTTGTCATTTAATCAAAACCTAGGAATATCTTCAAACCACAGTGCATTCCCCTATCCCCACCAGCTAATGTTTTCATTCCAGATGGCTGTGAGTGTCTATTTAAAAATCAATAAGCCAGTATTAGTAATTTAACTTGAAGCTATAGCAACCTGTTTTTTATGATGAAATGGGGACTGCTGTCTTTTTATTTTGGCATTTTTCTGAAGGAAACTTTCAATAGTACTTCCGGTAAGCAGAAGGGACCATTTGGAAGTCAAATTCACATATTATAAAGTCAACAGCTTACTTAGGTTGAAAGTTATGACTTTTTGATTATTTGAATTATTAGTAAATAAGTATTATCTTGATAGAACCCAGTCTATCAAGGTTCCTACTCTTCCCAAGGTAGATGCAAGTCTTCCTATAGTTAAAGTAAACTGAAGTCTAAGAACAGTAGTGTTCTGAGGAATAAATGGCAGAGAATTCTCAAACATAATTTAGTGTTTCCCTTTATAAGCTAGAACCTCAGGCATTTCACTTAAAACATGTACATTATGCAGAACAGGATCAACCATACAGAGCGTGTTACATTAAAAAAGAAAGAAAGAGAAGAAAACTTAAAGCAGTACAAGGCATGAGAACTCACAATTACTCTCAGGAACTATGCTAATATGGCTGCCTTTGCATCTTGTGGAGCAACACCTATCATCACACAGTTTAAGATCCAGTCTACAATAAATCTCAAGTAGTCTTTCTGTTATTTTAACTGATTCATGGATTAGCATACATCTCAGAAATGTTTAACTAGTAGAATCAATAAATAGAAGAGTATATTGGCTTTCAGACATCCAAATCAACTGAAAAGAGAGAGCAAGATTAAGATGATATTTAAAAATTTGAATCTGTGACCTTGAGTTTAATGTATAGGTAGCCATGATGTCATCTTTTCTAATAATAAAATCTATTAACATTGAATTTTAACAGGGTTAGTAATGTAGTGTCAATCTTAGAATATCTGATGGAAAAGACAAAGTAGTTCATTTGTAAAAATTTTAAATTTTATTTCCATAAAAATAAAATCTCCCAGAAGCCACTATGTACACTCAGAAGCAGCTCTTGTTTTCCAGGATAAAGCTTCTTAATATGAGGGTAAGTTGAATGACACATTAGATAATGTGGCCGCACTTCCCTCTAAGCACATGCTTCTCAGTATCTTCCTAGATCATGACAATGATGATGTCTACTGACACATTTCATAAATCAGAACACACTATCAAATAGACCCTTATTTTAACATTTACTTTCCTTTTTTTTTTCTTAAACTTGCCTCATTTTTCATTAAGTTTTTCAAAACCCCTGTATCCCAAGAGTGATTATATGAATGCTTCTTAAAATGTCCTTTCTAGTTACATGAAATGATCTCTGCCTCACTTTAGGAATCAAGGCCTGGTCTCTGAGACATTCATTCACACACCACCCTTTGATGCCTTTGTTTTCCCACATAGTAATCAGAAGTCAATATTTTTTTTTCCTTGTTTCAAACCTAAGCACCTATTTCTTACCCATTAGCATCCATACACTTTCCCCCTTCTTTCTTTGTAGCATATATCAAACACATAGTTCAGTTTCTTTTTCTTTGGATAATTTTCTTACTTGGAAAACTGCAACAGCAGCAAAAGTAACAGTTCTGATCAATACTAGGAAAATATATTAGGCTGTGTTCTGTTTTTAATTTTAAAAGTTTTCTATATTTATACAGGGACTTCCCTGGTGACTCAGATGGTAAAGCATCTGCCTACAATGCAGGAGACCCAGGTTCAATCCCTGGGTTGGGAATATCCCCTGGAGAAGGAAATGGCAACCCACTCCAGTATTCTTACCTGGAAAATCCCATGGACGGTGGAACATAGTAGGCTACAGTCCATGGGGTCGCAAAGAGTTGGACATGACTGAGCAACTTCACTTTCACTATATCTATACAACAATCTTTTCCCTTTGACAAATAGTCATTCTTTCAGTGGCTTCTGGGAAGAAGGCCCTTAGGTGTTCAAGCGAAGTAAGAGTGGCCGCAACTGAACACAGGGAAAGTGCATGAGCTGTAGAACCAAGTAGACCTAGGTGTCAGTGTTCCCTCTGGAATGCTTTGATCTTGTGGTCCGGGGGGAATAGAAATCATGTCCTCTGAATCCTCAAACTATGTCCTAACAAATGTGTCATGTAGCCCCAGAAAAAATAAGATAAAATAAATAAGGGTTCAATATGAATTATGAAGGGATACTATTCCCTCATAGTATCCCTTCACAACTATGAAGGAAGAGAATCCCTTCATAACTAGGGAGGAATAGTATTCCTTCATAATTCATATTTTTAATCCCCTAATAATATTTTTATCACATTAACTTTCAAAATTTGAATAGTAAAGTAACATCTTAAATATTTAGTACTGGAAGATAACTAATATCAATATAAAAATACAACCAATATCCATGCAGAGGGGCCATAGTTGAAAATATACCCCTGAAAAGTGTCAGCCAGGGAGACCCTTTAACAGTGTGATTGGGCATGCTGACATTTGTTACAGAAGATCAGGGGCCACGGTTCTGCCTCGGTTTTCAGTTCAGATCCTTTGTCTTCTCATCAGAAATGAGAGAATCTGATCTTTTTCGCTGCCCCAACTTAACAGAGCAAATTCAGAGTGCAATCAGAACTAGACATGCTCCTGGCTGTGTGATCATGCCTCAGGAATACCCAACATGCAATCAGGCATTTGATGAACATATTGGAGGAAAACAAAACCCTTTTAGAAAACTAGTGGTGGAGAGTTGGTACTTATAGTGAGCCACAAGCAATTACAGACAAAGAGAATAATAATTTTCTGCAAATAATAGCAAGGGTCTTGACGCAGGGGAGCAACAACCAGACAAAAATCATGTCATTATGTGGCCCACCCAGACGAGAAGTTCCAGGTTTCAGACTATCCCAGGCAAGAAATCTAGGCTCAATTTGGCACTACAGGGTACAGGTGAGATAGGAACTGAAGATTCCTTTCAGGAATCATCATTTGTCCTATATGATTTTGCTTATTCTGTGCAGTAAATTGCTATGCAATTTATCAACTCACATTCAGGAATTTTATGATCTTTCTAAAGCCTTGAATTAAAAAGAGATTTTCTAGGTTTTGTAATGGATGCTGGGAGTAAAACCTGATTACTTGAGACAACAACTCTGATACTCAAAGTAAACAGAACCAAGTGCAAACGTTATGAAACTATTCATAGAGTTTAGTAGTTTACAGCCATGTTTGGTTAAGGATATGCATTCGATTTGGAGAAGGAAATGATAACACACTGCAGTATTCTTGCCTAGGAAATTCCATGGACAGAGAAGCCTGGTAGGCTGCCATGGGGTCCATGGGGCCACGAAGAATCAGACATAAATCAGCAAGTAACAACAACGCATTTGATTAATCCTAGACTAATATCTTGAGAGTCCCTTGGACTGCAAGGATATCAACCCTGAATATTCACTGGAAGGACTGATGCTGAAGCTGAAGCTCCAATACTTTGGCTACCTGATGCGAAGAGCTGACTCATTGGAAAAGACCTAATGATGGGAAAGCCTGACAGCAAAAGGAGAAGAGGGTGGCAGAGGAAAAGATGGTTATAGCATCACTGAGTCGATGGACATGAATTTGAGCAAGCTCCGGGAGATAGTAGAGGACAGAGGAGCTTGGAGTGCTTCAGTCCTTGGGGTCACAAAGAGTCAGACACAACTTAGCAACTAAACAATATCCAAGTAAACCAATCCTTGTCTTTATAATTTTTTAACACCATGATGGAAACAATAGACCAATAACAATGTACGCATCAGCTATAATATAATTCACATTCCAGAGAAAATTCATATTCTGTTAAATAGGCACCCCCGATAGCCC
>SJYA01000740.1:2109236-2135982 GCA_006410615.1 Neotragus moschatus
TCCCACCCACCCCTTAAAAAAAATAAAAACCACAGCTCGGCTTGGTCAGAACCTGCCATAGTGTGGACAGGTGCACAAAACAATAGACAGGATGTGTGTGGAGGGTTGGTGGGAGCTGAGCCAGCGCTGAGAGCAGCACAGCACAAGGCAGGGACTGCATTTCAGGGGGGCCTGGGGAAGGGTGTCCCACCAGGGCCTGTCAGCTGAACAAAACTGGGCACGTGCATCTATGGTGAAGGATGCAATGGATGCAAGCACTAGTTTTTAGTTTCTTAAATACAATCCTGATGGCTCCTTTAGGCAACATAGCAGCCCGATCAATAGCTTTTTCGTCTCCTTTTCATAGTGAAAGTTATTATTATATTTCTAGTCTTCTAGTTCCCCAGGTTTAGAAAAGAATCACATATGAACCAACATCCACTTTATATTCTTATTATCCCCTATTTACCAATCACATTTGATTTAATTTTTGTTACAGGAATATGAGTTGCAGCAGAACAGACTGAGCATCTTGAAAACTCCCTCTATTTTCTGTCCCTCAGTCCGCTACTCCGACAGGGTGCTGTCCCCAGCCTGCTGCAACCACCTGTGAAAGATTCCTACAGCTCCAGCCCTAAGGTACCACTCTCTTTCCTACTCATCACAGGAACTTCATGGTCACAGGACAGGGAAAGGTACTGATCTCTCCTCAGGAGCAGCTTGTCTGGTGTTAGAAATATTTCATCACAACCGTCTGTAATTTAACTTCAACACCTTATGTATTAGAGACAGGATGGCATAGGGAGAAAAACAAAGACACAGCTTCAATCCTCATTCCAGGGCATTCTGACTTTGTGACCTGGGGCAAGTTGTCCCCAATTTTATCCACATTTTGGCTATTACCATATATCCCTAGTAGGAGTATTGCTGTGATGACATATGAAATGGCCAACACAAACACTGGTACATAATAATCAATAAATAGTAACTGATTAATAAGTATGTCCTAAATGCTTACTAAAATCAATTTAGTTTGGGTGAGAATGGATACATGTAAAAAAATAATCAATTTAAGACAAAATGCTAACAAGTTGATTGGAAAGATCAAAAGAAAAAAAAAGAGGAAAAGGGTGCTGCTGGAAACAGATAATTTCCAATTTTAAAAAGTTAAGACATAAATTCATAAAACATAGGATAAGAAATATCTTAAAAATATAATGGAGACTTATAACCAGAAGATTTAAAACTTCTCTAAGCCTTGCAACTCAGTATAACTGAGTGTTGGCACATACACAGGCCTACTCACCCAACTCAAGATTATGTTATATAATAAACTATTAGCATATTATATAACAGTAAAATATTAATATGATGTTAATAAGTATTCCTTACTGATGGTTAAATTAAATAAAATGGCCTTAATTTAAAAGTTGTGGATGAAAGACAAGAAATAAAAAAACTAACTGAGATAGAGTATGTCCAAGAATAGACAAAAATAATATTTAATATTAATCTCATCCTTAACAAGCTAGTTCTAAAATTTACATGACATAGCAAAGCTCCCAGGAGAGTTATGAAAATTTTGAAGGAGATCAAGATGAGAACATGTGCCTTAATCACCATTCAAGACTTATCTGTTAAGTTATGGTAAAAAAGACTATATTATTGCTTCAAATACAAATAGGTAAGAGAAAAGAACAAACCAACAAAGATTAGGCCTGCACATATATGATAATTTACATGTCTCAGTGCTAGTACCATAGATAAGTGAAGATCCTCAATAAATAGTGCCTAGATAACTTGGTCTCTTGGAGAAGGCNTCTGTTAAGTTATGGTAAAAAAGACTATATTATTGCTTCAAATACAAATAGGTAAGAGAAAAGAACAAACCAACAAAGATTAGGCCTGCACATATATGATAATTTACATGTCTCAGTGCTAGTACCATAGATAAGTGAAGATCCTCAATAAATAGTGCCTAGATAACTTGGTCTCTTGGAGAAGGCAATGGCACCCCACTCCAGTACTCTTGCCTGGAAAATCCCATGGATAGAGGAGCTTGGTGGGCTGCAGTTCATGGGGTCGTGAAGAGTCGGACAAGACTGAGCGACTTCACCTTCACTTTTCACTTTCATGCATTGGAGAAGGAAACGGCAACCCACTCCAGTGTTCTTGCCTGGAGAATCCCAGGGATGACGGAGCCTGGTAGGCTGCCGTCTATGGGGTTGCACGGAGTCGGACACGACTGAAGCGACTTAGCAGCAGCAGCAGCAGCAGCAGCAACTTGGTCTCTATGTTAAAACTATCAGATCCCTCAAAATTAGAACCCTACATTAAACTACACACACACACATACATGCTCACAAAATCAACTCCAAGAAGATCAAAAATCTATGTACAAAGAGCAAACTTTAAAAGGTTTAGAAGAAAAAATATGAAAGAGTAAGCTCACATCCTCAGATTAGGAATACACTTGTTGAAAAAGAATCAGAAAAACCCAAATCACAGAAGATTGATAAATATTACACAAGAATATAATTGTTAGTGGGTTGCCATTTCCTTCTCCAATGCATAAAAGTGAAAAGTGAAAGTGAAGTCGCTCAGTCTTGCCTGACTAGCGACCCCATGGACTGCAGCCTACCAGGCTGCTCCGTCCATGGGATTTTCCAGGCAAAAGTACCAGAGTGGGGTGCCAGTGCCTTCTCCGAATTGTTATGCAAACACACTATTAAAAAAAGAAAAAAATTGGCAGAAAGCATTTACAGTGCATTAAAGCAATCAGTGATTAGTATTCATAATATAACACTTACAACACACAACCAATAATAAAGTAGGCAAAATATATAAAGATGCATTCACTGAAAAGGAAACTCTGATGCCCAATCTAAGTATGAAATGCATTCAAGATTACTAATAATCAAATAATAAATTAATCCACAATGTAATAGAATCATAAATCTGGCAGACAGGTTAAAAAAAAAGAGTCTAAGAATACCAAGTATTGGTAAGAATGCTGAGTAATAAGAACTTTTAAACACTGAAAGCAAAAGTTTATATTTGTTACAAATATTTCACTTAATGAAGGCTAGATTTTTCAAAGAACTTCCTTTCAAAATGGCAAAACTATGCATTTTCTAAGGCAACTAAATATTCTGGGTAAAATCCTAAATTGAATCCTGTCTAAACCTCCCTTTCTCTTTTCTTTTTTAATTTAAACTAACTGTGTTCCTTGCAAGATATTCTTATTGTAATTCTATCAACAATGAGAAATTACTATGGCACCCAAAATAAAAGTTGATTCACAAATTAAATAATGTAACATAAAAGGAAAGAGCTAATGTGCAGCCCAACATCTTGAGAGTACATCACGGAATCAGTGAATGCATAAATTTCACTTAAAAATGCAATTTCTTTTCCAAAGATGATTACTACTTTAAGGAAAACTTCATGTCTGTTGATAGCCCTATGGCAATTAAAGTATTGACTGATCTTTGTCTCTAGTGTCAAAAGCAAGAATTGCTAAATGCAGATACAATCACAATAGGCAAACACACTTTAACTTAATGAAATAAAAACAACAGGAACTACTATTTAAAATATCTGAGTAAACACACCACTGGCAGAAAGATCAGAAGGTAGCCACATGCTGTAAAAGGTTATTAATGGATGAAATAATTTTTATAATTATTCTAAAGTCCTTGATTTTCACGCATGTCTGAGATAAACACAATAAGAAAATAATGGCAAACATTAAGAACCAACATTACATGAAATTCTGGAAATCTCACTTCTGTAATTTGTTAAATGATAAGCTCTTCACCAGTTCTCTAAGATTCATGACTGTTAGAAAGTGTAACCAGAAAAGAATTTTGAGACCATCTAAAAGCTTTTAAGTTATTAAAATGTATTTTACTAGTAAAAAAGTATTTTCTCCATATGTACACAGTTTGGCCTTAATTAAAACTCTATTTCAACTCTATTTTGTAAATATAATCATCTGGTTCCTGATATAAATGTATATGTGTTTTTTTGCTTATTTGTATGCATAGAGAACTAATTAACTACTCTGCCAGACTTGATTTAGAAATTTTGACACTGAATATAGATTTCCTTGGACCTACTGTCCATCGTTAAACTCTCAAGTCACGAGGGCCAAGTTCTCTGAGGCTGCTATTCTCTCTCTTATATCCAAGTTACTTTACCAACAAATGTCTAGTCAAAGTTATAGTTTTTCCAGTACTCATGTATGAATGTGAGAGTTGGACTATAAAGAAAGCTGAGTGCCAAAGAATTGATGCTTTTGAACTGTGGTGTTGGAGAAGACTCTTGAGAGTCCCTTGGACTGCATGGAGATCCAACCAGTCCATCCTAAAGAAAATCAGTCCTGAATATTCATTGGAAGGACTGATGTTGAAGCTGAAACTCCAATACTTTGGCCACCTGATGCAAAGAACTGACTCATTGGAAAAGACCCTGATGCTGTGAAAGATTGAAGGCAGAAGGAGAAGGGGACAACAGAGGATGAGATTGTTGGATGGCATCACTGAACGATGGACATGACATTGAGTTCAGGAGCTGGTGATGGACAGGGAAGCCTGGCATGCTGCAGTCCATGGGGTCACAAAGAGTTGGACACGACTGAGTGACTGAACTGAACTGATATTCAAGTTATTAAGGCACTAACTCAAGTATGATAATATATAATATATTCATTCAGGTTAGTAAGAGCTGATTGCAATACAATTAATTACTTCAATCTATTGAATGAAAGATCCACTAGATGGAAAGTTATCTTTGGAGTCAGAAAATAAACATGGAACACAGAGGTGAACCTGGTCAGGGCCTGCCTAAACTCAGCTACAGGGAGGGGTGTTCAGTCCCAGAGGTTGGTAAATCCTTGTAATTAGGGATAGGAAGCCGTTTCTTCGCAGTAGAATGTTTTCCTAGGAATTATTAGGTGACTATTTTGAAATCCTATTTTGTATAGAAGATGAGCTCTCCAGGTGGCAAACTTAAACAGTAAAACTTTGAAAACAAAAGGAGGATTTAGAATAGTGTAGGCTTTGCTTTTCTGATAGGAATACAAAACTGGATCCAGAGCTTAGGTGCTCAGGACAGTACGATATATTCCAGGGGCTGTGTATGGACAGAGAATGAAATAATAAAAAAAAAAAAAAGACACACAAAAAAGAGATAAGGTATTATCTGCTAATATTAGGGAAGGATATTAGGGAGAAAAAACAAGATGTTTAATAAGTTTTTTTAAATGAAGTTTTATTGTGTGATGGTATTCATTTAGGCTCTTCTCTCACACTCTGCAGTAGTTTAAAAAACTCGCTAGTACTTTAAGAAGTTTAATATGCCTTTGGGGGAGCTCAGGGAAGTCTGGAAACAGTCACACTGGGTTTGGGGCCAGACCTGAGGCTCCCTGTGGTGGTCTCCATCATCTTAGCCTCATGCTATTTAACATTCAAACCATATAACTAACAGGCATGGGTTTCAGTCAAAATTCTTCCATCATCTGTCTAATTATAATCTGGTTTCCCAGAAGTTGCTAGTCAGAGGTCATGAGGGTACTGTTTCCCAGTGTAATACTTTATATTGGGATTATTTATTTGACATTCTGCTTGAATCTATCTGTCTTGAAGGGCAATGCTGATGTTAATCTGCCCCTACCCTGTGGGGATACTATAGCAGACACTTGTAGTTGATAGTGCTACCATGGCAAACAATCTTTAATCAGTGTTTTCTAAAAACATTCCTTCTACAGAGTGACATAATTTAAATGTACCTGCTTTATTTAAATGAAATAGCATTCAAAATTAAATTTTTAAAGGTTAATCTTGGGACTATAATAGAGAGAATTCTTGATTTCAAAGAATTTACCTATCAATCCATTCATCAGGACCAAACAATCAATCAGAGTTTGCCTTATAAATACTTAGTTGAGTTTCAAGAGACAAGACCTATACTGTGCTACAGAAAACACTCATGTAACAAACAGGGCTCTGTTGCATGTCATTGTACTAAAACATTCTTAAGTAGGATATTTCCATTTTAAGGTCACATAGAGCCATATGTAAATAGGGCTGAAATCACAATGAGATGCTCTGGAATATTAGTGATCTTATGGATTTTGCTGATATTTTGCTGTTTATGACTGACATTCACAGACACTAGAGCATAACACAGTTATCCCAGAAGAAAATTTCCCTGCAATGAACAAAGCCCTTTTGTGCTGCTGGTAAAACATGACTCCACTAAGGCAATTAGCTGTTTTAAAAATAAACTAATTCATTTTGAAGATTTGATGTATAATTATGCAGCTGCATGGACTGAGGAGGCATGGTGACTGGCAAGAGTGTTAGTAAAGACTAGGGGAAAAAAAAATGCACCTCCATGCTGACAGCTAAGGCATTGATTTAATGTCCAATTGCCACCTTTGCCTTGTGTGGAGCTACAAAACAGAGCTCTTTCTAAAATAATCCAAAAAGTTTCTTATAAGGATAGGAGACATCTTCAGGGACAGAGGAGATAGAAGTTAAAAATATTTATCCAGAGACTTGCTTCTAAGAAGCATGGTACCTTCTGTAAAATTAACTCTTACTTCTCCATTAAAAATATGACTAAGATAATTTAACTCTCTCAATCCAAAGACAGAACTGCTCTGCTGCTGCTACTGCTAAGTTGCTTCAGTCGTGTCCGACTCTGTGAGACCCCATAGATGGCAGCCCACCAGGCTCCCCTGTCCCTGGGATTCTCCAGGCAAGAACACTGGAGTGGGTTGCCATTTCCTTAATTCTAAAAGCAGAAATTAGGTGACATGATACTTCATGGGGGTTCAAGGGTACTTCTAGAAGAGGAAGGGGCTCTTGGTCCATTTTCAGAGATTTGTTACTAAGGTAGCAGCTTCCTTGAGTGAGAAGATCAAGGTCTGGCTATTAACCACAGCACAACCTTCCAAGCTTGGTTAGGCAAAGGGCTCTAACTGATCCTGATACTGCCCCTGGCTTTGCTAGCAGCCTGTTTCCGAAAAACCTGCAGGGTTAATTCATATCACATGAGGAACATTATTTAAAATTTTGATTAACACTTTTTTGATTGTATTTCAGTTACATTATATACTTCCTACTAAGTGAAGATAGTAATATTTGTACAATGTGTCTTTGTGGATTTCTGTTTCTTGTGGTCATTTCCGTTTTTCCTTTTCTCTCCCTCTCACTCTCCTCGCTTCCTTCCTTCCCTTTCTTCCCCTCCTATCTCCATACTTCCCCTCTTCTCTCTCCCTCCTCCTTTCCTTCCATCAGCGTTCTCATTCACTTGTCTTCCTTTGGGTATTCCAGATTCTTGTTATGGATCATTTCACATCTCATTATTACTGTATCTCTGACTTTCGGGTTTCCAGTGCTGCCTTTATTAAGAAGTAGTTTTCTAATATCCTGAAACTATAAAATAGAAATTTCAGCTCAATATAAACATAAAATAATCATTACCTATTTTAAACTTGCTTTTAAATTATTTGAGAAGGTAAATGCTTATTAGAATTTGGTAATAAATCTGTCTGCTGCTGCTGCTGCTAAGTCGCTTCAGTCATGTCCGATTCCGTGCAACCCCATAGACAGCAGCCTACCAGGCTCCCCCGTCCCTGGGATTCTCCAGGCAAGAACACTGGAGTGGGTTGCCATTTCCTTCTCCAATGCATGAAAGTGAAAAGTGAAAGTGAAGTCGCTCAGTCGTGTCCGACTCTTAACGACCCCATGGACTACAGCCTACCAGGCTCCTCTGACCATGGGATTTTCCAGGCAAGAGTACTGGAGTGGGGTGCCATTGCCTTCTCCGAATAAATCTGTCTACCTCTCCCCAAAGAAAAATTGTGGGTCAAAGATAATAAAATGTATACAAACAGAATATATTAAAATTCTCCTTATAAATTTTTATTCCCTCTCTGTCATTTTGATGCATTCTAAAAATTAGAATATAAACTTTTATTTCTTCAAATTTCATTTCCTCAGGTCTCTGATTTCATCAGCTTAGCAAAACATTCCCTACATATTATTGCAGCTGGAATCCTCCAGGGGAAAACAGGTGCTGTGGGGGGTGCTACCGGTGGATACCTGAGATGGGAAAGCTCAACCCTGACTGTCCTGAAGATTGCTGACATTTTGTGTGACATCTAATTTAAATCATTTAAAACTTATAGAAAAGGTGCAAAAAACTTCATATACCTTATATGAAGATACACCACTTTTTAACATGGTGCCTCATTTTTTGCTTTTTAGCTTATCTAGACTATTTCCACACAAGCAGCATCAGGGAAAGATTGAGGGCAGGAGGAAAAGAGGGAGACAGAGGACAAGATGGTTGGATGGCATCACTGACTCAACAGACATGAGTTTGAGCAAACTCCAGGAGATAGTGAAGGACAAGGAAGCCTGGTGTGCTGCCATCCATGGGGTTGCAAAGAATCAGACATGAGTTAGTGACAACAACATACACAAAAACGTGAGATATAACCAAGCCTCATATCAGTGTTAGGCTAAAAAGATAGAAATGGTCTTCTTAGGGCAAAACTGGGATGCCATCAGAACTGTCTAAAATAACACAGGATAAGAAGCTGAGACTCACTAGGGCCTGGCAAGTTAAGACTGAGTTGGTTTATACCTGCATTTTAAGTGATTTGTATGGAAGACCAGAAACTCATAGAGGAGCCTTATTATTTACTCTACCTCATTCACTGTGCAGCTAATGCAGCATAAGGTCTCTTACGCGCTATCCAAAGAGATCAAAGAATTTGATTTCTGAAGTGTTTTAAGATCATTTAAAGCTATTTAAAATAATTTCGCCAACAGGTTGATCCATGAACACGCTCTAAGGAAAACATTATAACAAGGCTCCAGTCAGTGAGAAGTAAACGAATTATACATCAAAATAGATATGAATAATCAAGCATGTTGTCCAAGAATAGCTCTTGAGGGAGGAAAATCACAGTTGCTAAAGAAAAGTCAACATATCTTTTGTCTTTACCTTTAGCTCAAAATTTTCTAAAAGAATCTCCCCTTTTAAGATCAGAGATCATTTTAGAGGCTTAAATCATGGCTTGGTTTGTGCAACAGATGCAGTTCTTGGTCTCTGTGTACATACACATGTACATTAGAACTGTCCCTTAGAGAGTTGTGAGGCTGATGTGTATACAGGTACTGTCAACTGGGCAGAAAATAGAAGTGATTAGGTCTTATGAAAGGAGGCATCAAAAATAAGTGTACTGAGTTCATCAGAAGTGTGTCCTGTGCTAAGTTTCCATCACATTGACCACATTTTAATTTTTCTCAGCCTGGTAAAATTATTTGGTGAGCTCTACAGGCACAGAGTGGTTCAAATGATGAGAAAGACAACCCAAGACCATAGGTATAAAAGCTGCTGAGAATGCAAAACATCTTTCTTTGAATGGGTGTTTGTTTTTGAAATCAGAGATTCAGTCAGTTCAGTGATCTCAGCTCCCCACAATCTACCAGGTGCTGCTTGCTTAATTTTGCTCTTCCTGGCTTTAATATACTCCATATGGGTAAACCTGTCTGGATTACTGTGCATATGGATGATTTTGTATCAAAGATTATTTGGAAATTGCAAATTGGCCTTAAATTATTTGCTTAATGCCCATTTACTATATACCAGGCACTGTTCTAAATACTTGAGATAGACTAGAGATGAAATCCATACTCTCATGGGGCATATATTGTAGTGGGGAAAGCAAACAATGAACATGTTCACAAAGAAGTGGGTTTCCAGATAGTGATCACTGCAACACTGAAATAAAAGAGCTGGAAGACAGAGACATAGACTGTTCAGAAAGGATGGTAGAGAAGGCATCCATCTCTCTCTAAGTAGGTGACATGTGAGCTGAGATGGGGAAAACATGAAGGAGCAGCCTTATAAATATTCAAGAAAGTCACATTCCAGGCAGAGGGGACAGATATCTATGTGTCTGCAACAGAAAGCAGGCCAGGGGAACTGCAGCACAGAAAGGGGTTGGGAGAGGTAAAGAAAATGCTTTTCGAGGGGGAGAGCAGTCAGAATCCGTTAATCCTTGCAGGTTACAACAATGCAATAGAGAGAGTTAAAAGGTTGGATATGGAGCAGAGAGACTATAAAGAAGGAAAGAACTTCATTCTAAGAGCTCTCATGCCACAGAGAAGTCCAGTACCATGATAGAACGGTGCCTGTCTTGGTGGCAGTTAGTCAGGGACAGAACCTGAGATGAATAGAACAGAGCAAGCAGTGAATATTTATCTGAGCCATTTCTTACAATGGAATTTGATTTGAGATCTGCCAGTAATAATCTTTTTGTTGTTGTTGTTAAGTAGAAAGGGATAGATGTTGTAAATAAATTATAATCTAATAATTAAAATTTCCAGCTAAAGCGGGGCTCTAAATCAAATCTTCAGGTCTAGAGGAAGTCCATAGCAATTATAGAACAATATCCATGACAAAATAGAAGTATAGAGAGAATACTGGCATGGACCTCCAAGAGGTCTGTCTGTTGCCTTGTATGTATTAGCTGCTGTGGTTTAGTCGGTAGGTTGTGTCTGACTCTTCCGTGACCGCAGGGACTACATAGCCCACCAGGCTCCTCTGTCCATGGGATTTCTCAGGCAAGAATACTGCAGTAGGTTGCTATTTCCTTCTCAAGGATCTTCCCAACCCAGGGATTGAACCTGGTTTGTGCTAGCAGCAGAATTTAAAACGCAGGAATAGGCTTTAGAAAGCCAGAGTCTAGATAGTCATTTAGTTTTTTTCTAAAACGGCACCAAAATTAGCCTGTCTAAACTAGCCGAGTCTTCCTAGCAACCCTTTATCCCACTCCCACATCCTTCTGGTAACAGTCTCTGATTTTCTCTCCACAGAGGTGGTTACTTAATGGTACTCCTGAATTAGTGACTGAGTAATTACACTAAATAATAGGTACCTGACCTTGGCTGGGTCAATCCTGACCTCTCTCCAGGAATTTAAAACTGGCTTAGAGCACAGTGTGTGCAAAGACCCAGAGGTGGGAAAAAGTTGGGAGCTAAATTAACATTGGTGACATTCCACAGAGAAGGTTCACAGACCTCTGTTGCTGAGATCTCACCGAACTCATGTTCCTAATAGATGTGTTTTTGTTTAAGTTGGCCATACTGATTTCTGTTGACAAAGCCAAAAGTTCTTTAACTAATATAATTATTACTGCTTATAAATGTAACCTGCTTTGAAACCATGAATGTTTGAAAAACAATATATTTGAAGGCTGGATTCATAGTCCCCAAATTACCCAAAAGAGATAAGACACTGGATAAGAACTAAAAGTATGGTGTTAAAAAGCAGGAAAGGTGTGGTTAGAATTTGATTGCCTGGATAGCAAACACAAGGACAGTCAAGTAACTTGTATGGAGGGCATTACTGTGTGCTGAGAGTGAAGCAATGGGAAAATGCATTCAGTTCACTCTACAAATATTTCCCAACATACACCCTACACTGGCACAAACACTTTAGCAGGAAAATATGAGATCCTTATTCTCTTAGAGTTTCCATTTTGGGGCTTTAACTCAAGTAAAAGTTTTCCTTTCATATTTTCTCTGCTAATTATTTAAAACAGAGTTTATATATGGTAAATGTATTGTCCACAAACTTCAAGTAGTCAAACTAAATGGAAGTCCTTCAGGGATACTGTAGAGACACAGTGTTGTCTCAGGTATCCAGAGAGATAAAGGAGATGAAAGTTCTCAAACTTCAGGAAAGAACATTAATATTCAGTTCAGTTCATTTCACTGGCTCAGTCATCTCCAACTCTTTGCGACCCGATGGACTGTAGCGTGCCAAGCCTCCATATCCATCACCAACTCCTGGAGTTTACACAAACTCATGTCCATTGAGTCAGGGATGCCATCCAACCATCTCATCCTCTGTCGTTCCCCTTCTCCTTCTGCCTTCAATCCTTCACAGGATCAGGGTCTTTTCCAATGAGTCAGTTCTTCCCATCAGGTGGCCAAAGTATTGGAGTTTCAGCTTCAGCATCAGTCCTTCCAGTGAATATTCAGGACTGATTTCCCTTAGGGTAGGTTGGTTGGATCTCCTTGCAGTCCAAGGGACTCTCAAGAGTCTTCTCCAACACCACAGTTCAAAAGCATCAATTCTTTGGCACTCAGCTTTCTTTATAGTCCAACTCTCACATCCATACATGACTACTGGAAAAACAATACATTTGACTAGATGGACCTTTGTTGGCAAAGTAATGTCTCTGCTTTTTAATATGCTGTCTAGGTTGGTCATAACTTTCCTGTCAAGGAGTAACCATCTTTTAAGTTCATGGCTGCCGTCAACCATCTGCAGAGATTTTGGAGCCCAGAAAAATAAAGTCAGCCACTGTTTCCACTTTTTCACCATCTATTTGCCATGAAGTGATGGGACCAGATGCCATGATCTTCATTTTTTGCATGTTGAGCTTTAAGCCAACTTTTTCACTCTTTTCTTTCACTTTCATCAAGAGGCTCTTTAGACCTTCTTTGCTTTCTGCCATAAGGGTGGTGTCATCTGCATATCTGAGGTTATTCATATTTCTCTTGGCAATCTGATTCCCGCCTGTGCTTCATCCAGCCCAGCATTTTTTGTGATGTACTCTGCATATAAGTTAAATAAGCAGGGTGAAAATATACAGCCTTGATGTACTCCTTTCCTGATTTGGAACCAGTCGGTTGTTCCATGTCCAGTTCTAACTGTTGCTGCTTTACCTGCATATAGGTTTCTCAAGACGCAGATCAAGTGATCTGGTGTTCCTATCTCTTTCAGAATTTTCCACAGTTTGTGGTGATCCACACAGTCAAAGGCTTTGGCATAGTCAATAAAGTAGAAATAGATGTTTTTCTAGAACTTTCTTGCTTTTTCGATAATCTAACGGATGTTGGCAATTTGATCTCTGGTTCCTCTGCCTTTTCTAAATCCAGCTTGAACATCTGAAAGTTCACAGTTCACATATGGTTGAAGCCTGGCTTGGAGAAATTTGAGCATAATTTTACTAGCATGTGAGATNTTTTCTGGAACTCTCTTGCTTTTTCCATGATCCAGCAGATGTTGGCAATTTGATCTCTGGTTCCTCTGGCTTTTCTAAATCCAGCCTAAACATCTGGAAGTTCTTGGTAAATGTACTGTTGAAGCCTGGCTTGGAGAATTTTGAGCATTACTTTACTAGCATGTGAGATGAGTGCAATTGTGCAGTAGTTTGAGCATTCTTTGGCATTGCCTTTCTTTGGGATTGGAATGAAAACTGACCTTTTCCAGTCCGGTGGCCACTGCTGAGTTTTCCAAATTTGCTGGCATATTGAGTGCAGCACTTTCACAGCATCATCTGTTAGGATTTTAAATAGCTCAACTGGAATTCCATCACCTCCACTAGCTTAGTTTGTAGTGATGCTTCCTAAGGCCCTCTTGACTTCACATTCCAAGATGTCTGGCTCTAGATGAGTGATCACTTCATCTTGATTATCTTGGTCGTGAAGATCTTTTTTGTATAGCTCTTCTGTGTTATCTTGACACCTGTTCTCAATATATTCTACTTCTGTTAGGTCCATACCATTTCTGTCCTTTATTGAGCCCATCTTTGCATGAAATGTTCCCTTGGTATCTCTAATTTTCTTGAAGAGATCTCTAGTCTTTTCCATTCTGTTATTTTCCTTTATTTCTTTGCACTGATCACAGAGGAAGGCTTTTTTATCTCTCCTCACTATTCTTGGGAACTCTGCATTCAAGTGAGTATATCTTTCCTTTTCTCCTTTGCTTTTTGCTTCTGTTCTTTTCACAGCTGTTTGTAAGGTCTCCTCAAACAGCCATTTTGCTTTTTTGCATTTCTTTTCCTTGGGGATGGTCTTGATCCCTATCTCCTGTATAGTGTCAGGAACCTCTGTCCCATACTTCATCAGCCTCTCTATCAGATATAATTCCTTGAATCTATATCTCACTTTGACTGTATAATTGTAAGGGATTTGATTTAGGTCATACCTGAATGGTCTAGAGGTTTTCCCTACTTTCTTCAATTTAAGTCTGAATTTGGCAATAAGGAGTTCATAATCTGAGCCACAGTCAGCTCCCAGTTTTGTTTTTGCTGACTGAATAGAGCTTCTCCATCTTTGGCTCCAAAGAATATATCGATCTGACTTTGGTATTGACCATCTGGTGATGTCCATATGTAGAGTCTTCTCTTGTGTTGTTGGAAGAGGGTGTTTGTTATGACCAGTCTGTTCTCTTGGCAAAACTCTATTAGCCTTTGCCCTGCTTCATTCTGTACTCCAAAGCCAAATTTGCCTGTTACTCCAGGTGTTTTTTGACTTCGTATTTTTGCATTCGAATCCCCTATAATGAAAAGGATATCTTTTGGGGGCGTTAGTCTAGAAGGTCTTGTAGGTCTTCACAGAACCATTCAACTTCAGCTCCTTCAGCATTACTGGTCAGGGCATAGATTTGGATTACCATGATATTGAATGGTTTGCCTTGGAAATGAAAAGAGTTCATTCTGTTGTTTTTGAGACTGCATCAGAGTACCGCATTTTGGATTCTTCTGTTGACTGTGATGGCTACTCCAATTCTTCTAAGGGATTCTTGCCTACAGTAGTAGATATAATGGTCATCTGAGTTAAATTTTCCCATTCCAGTCCATTTTAGTTCGCTGATTCCTGAAATGTCGCTGTTCACTCTTGCCATCTCCTGTTTGACGTCTTCCTATTCGCCTTGATTCATGGAGAAATGGAGCGGTGTCTGTGAGGCTTGGAGCGTCGGCTGCTTGGCACACTGGAGTGGCAGTGAGAGATACCCCATGTTCAACTCAAGAGCTGCTGCTGTGCTTCACTGGAGCAGCTGTGAGGAGATACTCCATGTCCAAGGTCAGAGAAACCCCAGAGAGATGGTAGGCGCTGGAGCTGGAGCAGCTGTGAGGCGATACCCCATGCCCAAGGGCAAAGGAGAAGCCCCAGCAAGATGGTAGGAGGGGCGAATTTGTCTTTAGAATCTAACCCCATTCCCGCCAGAGAGGCTCAGAGGGCTCAAACAAACCTTGTGCAGACTAGGACCCAGAGATCCCACAGAGACTGAGACAGAACTGTGTTTGAGCATCTCCTATGGAGGTACAGGTCAGCAGTGGACTGCCACAGGGACAAGGGCTCTGGGTGCAGTAGGCTTGGGTATGGCATAAGCCCTCTTAAAGGAGGTCACCATTAACCCCACAACAGAACTTACACAGGATTGGGAAATAGACTCTTAGAGGGCACAAAGAGAACACTGTGTGCACCAGGACCCAGGAGAAAGGAGCAGTGACCCCACAAGAGACTGACCCAGACTTGCCCAGGAGCATCCAGGAATCTCCAGTGGAGGTGTGGGTTGGTGGTGGCCTACTGCAGGGATGGGTGCACTAAGTGTAGCAATACACGCATGGGATCTTTTGAAGGAGGTCACCATTATCTTCACTACCTCCACCATAGTTTGGGAAAGGGAAAGGGAAAGGGAAGTTGCTCAATCGTGTCTGACTCTTCGCGACCCCATGGACTGTAGCCTACCAGGCTCCTCCGTCCATGGGATTTGCCAGGCAAGAGTACTGAGTGGGGTGCCATCGCCTTCTCTGAAATTCCAGCATGGGAATCACTATATTAAATTAGTTCTAGAAAAAAAACATTAAAGATTTTTTTTTTTCTGAAATATACAGAACATGTCATGCCAAATCTCTTGTTTATACAATAAACTAGTAATATTGGTAAACTGCACATATAGCTTATATTCCCAAAACAGAATAACTTAAATATTAAAACGTACTTTTATGTTACCATCATAACTGACCTTATAAGCATAACAAATGACAATATTCAATACAGGTAAATAGCAGGGAGGGAACCCAGCTCCACTCATCAACAGAAAATTGGATTAAAGATTTATTGAGCATGGCCCTGCCCATCAGAACAATACCCAGTTTCCCCCTGAATCAGTCTCTCCCATCAGGAAGCTTCCATAAGCCTCTTGTCTTTCTCTATCAGAGGGCAGACAAAATTAAAACCACAATCACAGAAAACTAACCACTCTGATCACATGGACCACAGCCCTGTCCAACTCATTGAAACTATGAGCCATGCCTTGTAGGGCCACCCAGCATAGATGGGTGGAGAGTTCTAACAAAATTTGGTCCACTGGAGAAGAGAGCGGCAAACCACTTCAGTATTCTTGCCTTGAGAACCCCATGAACAGTATGAAAAAGCAAAAAGATAGGACACCGAAAGATGAACTCTCCAGGTCGGTAGGTGCCCAATATACTACTGGAGATCAGTGAAGAAATAACACCAGAAAGAATGAAGAGATGGAGCCAAAGCAAAAACAACACCCAGTTGTGGATATGACTGGTGATAAAAGCAAAGACGGATGCTGTAAAGAGCAATATTGCAAAGGAACCTGGAATGTTAGGGCCATGAATCAACCAATAATATTGGCAACTGGCTAAACACACAGATTCCAAGGGCTTATGTCCCTGGATTCTGATTCAGGGAGGTATGAGAACTAGGTCTTTGCATTTTTAACAAATGTTGTTAAGTCAGGGAATAGGAAAATATGGCTCACTATCCCCTCTGCCAGTTTTTCTGGCAGAGTGTTATTGAAACACAATTACACTCATTCATTTACATATTGGGAGTTGTCTTCCTGCTAAAAAGCAGAGTTAAATAGTTGTGACCGAGACTGTACAAACAGAGGCTGAAATATGCTCTCTCTGGCCCTTTATAGAAAAAGCTGGTCAACTCCTCTGTCAAGAGATTCTCATGCAGGCTATCTAATGTCTGTTGTAAAAGTTTCTTTCACCTCTGCACTTCAATGGTTTTTTCAAGAAACATTAATTTAAATGTAATACTAAAAAACAGAAAATGCCATAATTGACTAAGAACATTGAAAATAAATTCGGGAAAACATAAGGATATCCTTGCAAAACAGTAGCTTAAGATAAGTGACTTGCACTTTTTATTTCTCAAATTGAGAGAAATATACACTTCATCTAGAAATCATAAAACATTTATAAAATCACTACTAATTAGCAAGACACAAGATTAGCTCTATGAAACTTTTGACATGTCTCCTTACAGTCCTCTTGGTAATTGGTTTATTAAATGCAAGAAGACACATTATCTAGGTGACATGACTTTATTCTCAAAGCTGGTCTTACCTAAAGTTCATTAGTTTTAAAATAAATATGAGTGATACAGCTATAAGAGCTGAGTTTGTCCCCATTAAACTCAGCCTCATGCAGGAAGGGATTGTACCATACTCATTTTTGTCTTCACAGCAAACAGGATCCTACCTAGTACTTAGTAGGGGCTCGTAAAATGTTGGTAGAATGAATTTGATAAAGAAAGCGACTAGATAGCTATGTTCCTGCATTAGGTCCTACTTTTGAGAACTTTGAGAATTGCTCTCATTCATGAAATACAATGTATTACCATTAGGTTGTTACTACTGAACACCTACACACTTTCTCTTGCTCTTTTAAGCTCACTGTTAGATGTGTCACTGTTTAAAATGTGCTTATTTCCTTGTTAATTTGAGTTTTGCAAGGTCAACCCACAGTTTCCCAAAATAACACTCTATCTGGTGTTTCCCAGAAAAAGCATATACAAATATGACATTTAAAACTGCTCTTTGATTTATGTGATCTGTACTTGATGGTGAATAATAGTGAGAAGTTTTCCAAATTTGAACATGAAAATGTACTGCTCTTCCCCAAAGGGAAAGTGGCAGAACATTATAAATAAGCTAAGACTATTCCTCTGTCAACACATAGCCAACTATGTATATATATAGCCCCACAAAGAAATATCTTCTCAGCTTCTCAAAGTCACCAGCCAATGAAGTGACCAATTTAGTCACACTGGCCAATTAAGTAAAACTAAAAGTTACCAAACCAACTATAGAAGAACACTGAGGCCACCACAATTACACTTGGATCCAAATAAAGCAGGTGATTATAAAACTTGAAGGAATAACAAGAAGAATAAAAAGCACAAATAAAAGTTGGAATGAGACAGATACCCAAGATAATCATCTTATTCTTCTAAACATGTATAGTTTGACAATACAGATTTACTTGTTTTTTAAATTTCGTATCATCTCATTTTCCCCTATACCTCTGGAAGCTCAGAGGAACTGAAAAATAACCAAGCACTTAGAAAATGACGATAACTCAGAAATCACTGAATACTGAATAAGTTTATTGAAATGATCTCATTTTTACAGGTTCCATTCATTCATCAGTCATGAACTGATTTGTAAGAAATAAATACCAACTTTTCCTAGGTGCCAGGCTCTTTGGTAACTTTTCAGATAAAACAAACATCATATCTATCCTCATCAAGTTTACCTTTCAAACCAGGAAGAGATAGTTAAAAATTTACACTTCCCAATGACTAAAACTATAATAATTTCAATAAGAAAATAAGTAATGTAGTATTGGGTGTAACACAAAGAATAAAATAGGAATGAGAAAAGAAGACATACCTAAATATTCAAACACTTGCAAAAGGATTTTCTGGTAAAAGGGAAAAAAATGGAAAACAAATAAAATGAGCAAATTACTTGAAAAGCAAAACACTGAAAACTGACACATGAATAACTAAAAAAATCTAAACAGTCATATAACTACTTTTAAAAAAATGAACCTGCAATTTAAAATCTTCCCACAGAGAAAATTCCAGGCTTCACCAATTTACTGTACCAAAATATTAAGGAAGAAATAACATTAAACTCTTCTAGAAATAGAACATTTTGGAAATACTGACCAACTCATTATGCAGATATATCCTGACACTAAATCTAATATGAGGATTTCAAGACAAGAAAATTATAAACTAACCTCATTCATGAACATAATAGCAAAAATACTATAAATAAGAAGAAGTAAAATCCAAACATAAATAAAAAGATATAGCATCTACAGATTTTGGCATCTGATGGGGATCTTGGAACCAACTCCATGGATATCACGGGATAATTGTATGTTTTTCCCTGTACTAATGGGTGGGTGGTGAATGGAGATAAGGTGGATATGCCAAAGGGATGATTTATTTCCAGAGTGGGACAAATTAGGTAGGGGAGAGATTTCATCAGGCTACTCAAAAAGATTTGCAATTTAAGACTTATAAATTATTTACTTATGTAATTTTCCATTTAATATTTTTGGACTAGGGTTGACTACAGGTAACTGAAACTGTGGAAGGCAAAATGGTAGATAAAGGGAGACTACTATATCAGGGTAATGTTATTAAGCAGTGGATGAGAACAGGAAGTCTAGATATAAGAAAGATGATATCAGAGATTAAATACTGCAGGACGATTGTGCAAATGGCATTTCTATAACATCATTACTTCAAAAGTTAAGATATATCTTTACATGACAGGTTTATAATTTCCAGCTCATTCTTTTTTTAAATGTTAAGACTAGAGGTCTCAAATTCTGAGGTTTCTGATTCAATAACAGGAGAGAGACAGAATCAAATGATAATAAGAAGTATTTAGTCAAGCATGACCACGTGCTAATACAGTGACTGTGGGCACATTACTCAACTTCTCCAGGCCTCAGTTTTCTCATCTCAATATAATACTAATAACACTTGTGAGGAATAAGTGAGATAATCTATGTAAGACGTTTAGCATAATGCCTGGCATATAATAAGCATAATATTGTGAGCCATCATCACCATCATCATATAAAACTGGCTAAGGTCATTTTAGTTTAAACATACTTTAGTATCATAAATATTTTTAACCAAACAACTTAATGTATTCAAAATTTATTACTTTGTTTCTTACACAAAACAAAAAAGTCCTTTGCATCCTAGCCACAGGTGCATAAACCCTTCACCCAGCCATATACACTTTATAAATAATAAATAGGTAAGGAGGACCCATTTTTTCCCCAAAAGAACTGCTCTTGATAAAATTGCTGATATTCCACTTAATTCTATGGTTAGACAGTACTGATAAGCTCCCCCAAATAATGCAAAAACAAAATCACAGAAGACTTAACTTTGACTTGATTGGAGAACAAAAATCAAACAAGAAAATATATTTCTTCTAAAAGTGTATGAAAAAAAATCTTAACAGTAATGCAGTGAAACTGATATTAAAATAATTAGGAGAGTTCTTCAGATGCTGCCCTGAAGATACAAAAGTGACAAAAAATTTCATTACAAATCTGCTAATAAAAAAATAAGACAATAGAAAAAGCAACTGCTTTGCTTAGTACCAATTAATGTGTTATTTTTATATAATAAAAATAATGTTGTGTTGTTATTTAGTCACTAATTCATGTCCAACTCTTTTGTGACCCCATGGACTGTAGGCCACCAGGCTCCTCTTTCCATGGGATTTCCCAGGCGAGAATATTGGAGTAGATTGTTTCAGTCTCGGATCTTCACAACCCAAGGATCGAATCCACATCTTCAGTATTTTTTTTTTAATCCCTGAGCCACCAGGAAAGCCCAATAAAAAACAAGAATCCTATTATTAGATGTTGGAGAAGGCAATGGCACTCCACTCCAGTACTCTTGCCTGGAAAATCCCATGGACAGAGGAGCCTGGTAGGCTGCAGTCCATGGGGTCGCTAAGAGTTGGACACAACTGAGTGATTTCACTTTCACTTTTTACTTTCATGCATTGGAGAAGGAAATGGCAACCGACTCCAGTGTTCTTGCCTGGAGAATCCCAGGGATGGAGGAGCCTGGTGGGCTGCTGTCTATGGGGTCGCACAGAGTCGGACACAACTGAAGTGACTTAGCAGCAGCAGCATAATATTGGGCTTCCTTGGTGGCTCAATGGTAAAGAACCCAGCTGTTAATGAAAAGAGGAGGGTTTGATCCCAGGGTCAGGAAGATCTGGAGAGGGAAATGGCAACCCACTCCATTATTCTTGCCTGGAAATCTCATGGACAGAGGGGCCTGGTGGGCTATAGTCCATGGGGTCATAAAGAGTTGGACACAACTTAGTGACTAAAAAACAAATAAAACATAAAAGACTATTGTTAACAAAACCATGTGCAAATGTTATATTACTAGGTTGCAATTTTGTAAACACATTAGGAAATATCAAATTTAAAATTTTTTTACTTTTTTGGTCTTTATAAAAACTTATAAACAAAACACTTTTTAATTCCTTCAATTTTATAAGAAACATTTTCAAAGGTGTCTTTTTATTACTTAAACTTGTCTAAAATTATGAATATCCACTTCAGCACTGCATAGCACATTTTTATTTTTCAGCTGCTTGAATTTTATAATATTTTTATAGGATCAATCTGTGTCCAAAAAAAGTTAATTTACATACTAGAAATCAATTTGATATTAGTTTCCAGCAATTAACAAAATACTTAGGACTCCAATTTATTCTGACTTCAAAGTCCACATATGTCTGAGAGAAGTTTGCATGATATGTACACACACACACTGACATACACACACACAAGAATTTTTGCTAGACTTTGTCTGATTTTGTTATTCTTTTCCATAGTTAATAGGGTTACCCACAGACAGAGTGCCACTAATTAGATTTACTTTTGGCTTTTTCCATTCTTCTCTAGAAACCATTGTTTATTTTCCAAGGTCTATTAAACATTTTGAGTTGCAAATGTTAGTCACAGTAGAGCACTGGGCTGTTTTTATAAATTTTCTGCTGAATCTCCATTATAGGAAAAGATAGTAGTGTTTCCTCTATTTTCTGTTAAGGTTCAGGAAAATCCACTCTTGATATCATAGCTGAAAACCACAATAGAGAAACCAATGAATTTTACCCTCCAAGTATAGTTGTTATATTCCATAACTTCACAAAAGTTTATGTAATAGAAGAAATAATTGTTTATTCTCCCCTGAAACCAAGTCTGGACACTGTCAAAAGTTTTTTTTTTTTTTTTTTCTGTTTTTTAACATTTCTTAAAATTTAAACTATAAGCACAAGTGCAAGTATTACTATAAAGTGTCATCTGTATGGCGATGGGCTACTACGTTGATACATTGTACTCACGAACAACTGCAATTATCAGATTGAGAAACAAACCCCTTTCTCAATCATTTTAACATCATCCATAAGCATTGTGCAAACTGAAGGTATGAAATATCTTTTATACAGGAAAATGTATGAAGTTTGAAGATTCTAGAAGTTAGACAGATGCCTTTCTCAAATATGAGAACTTGATACGCTGTAGAAAAACTAAAAGGCAATTTCCTTTCACTTTGAGAAGGAAGTTATAAGATGTAATGCAATGGGGCACACCATTCTCAGACAGCTTTATTAGGCTTCAGCACAATCCTCCAAATCTACACTTGCAAATGTTAATTTGTAATTTGAACACCATGAAAATTAAATCATCACCCGAGACAGACTGATTCACTGGCAAGGGAGCAAAAGTTGGAGACCAAGGGCCATTTTCTATGGTTACCATTAGCTGATTATAGTCAGTAAAGAAGCTTATTTTACTTGTTAAATAACCACCTCTCCACAGAACAGGCCCATTAAAAAAAAAAAAAAGGAGAAATAAATATTTGAGCTCAAACATTTGAACAGTATATCACCAAAAGGTAATTTTTATTTATCATTTTCCTAGAAAACTGATCTCACTCTTACTCTTTTAATATAACTTTTTGCTTTCCTACCCAATTTCTACTCTTTTACAGCATCTTTTTAAAATCTGAGAGGAGAAGAGTTAATTCTTAGTATTTTAACCTTTGTCTGACTGACTTGTTAAAATTTAGTAGGAAGTAACAGATTTCAGGCACTTAAGACTAAAGGGAAGAGGGAATCTAAGAGGTAAAGGAGGAAAGAGATGGAAAAACCCAAAATACACCTAACCAACCTGAGAGTTTGAGCCTCAGGTTGGTTCCCTGCTGAGAACACTAGTAACCCTGCTGGTAACCTGCTTCTCAGACTCATGCAATTTCCAACAGTGATCCCTTTGTCATTTACCCATGGCAGAACAGGGTCAGGCATGTCTTGGCCAAATCTGGTACTGACCACAGTTTTGACCAATAGCCTGGGAAATAAAATCCTCCACTCATGCTCGGTTCAAATCCCAGCAAACCAGTGAAAGAAGATAAGGTCTGCATCTACCAGGGAAAATATCACAGGAAAGAGAAGAGAACAGATAGTAGATGTTTTTTGCTTTTTCTTTTTAAGTTTACATAGAACACATTAAAAAAAAATTTGTTTTAACTAGAGGAAAACTGCTTTACAATGTTGTGTGGGTTTCTGCTGTACAACAATGCAAATCAGTCATAATTATACATATAGTCTCTTCCTGTTGAGTCTCCCTCCCCTCCACCCATTCCACTCTTCTGGGAACCAGGTTGCGCTCCCTGTGTTATATAGCAACTTCTCACTAGCTATCTATTTTACACACGATAGTGTATATATGCTAATGCTACTTTCTCCATTCGCCCCACTCTCTCCCTCCCTCACTAGGTCCACAGTCTATTCTCTGTATCTGTGTCTCCATTCCTTCTTTGCACATGAGTTCATCAGTACCATTTTTCTAGATGCCATATATATGTGTTAACATATCATATATGTTTCTCTCTTTATGACATTTGACTTTGTATAATAGGCTGTATTTAGGTTTATAGACCTCACTAGAGCTGAGTCAAATTTGTTCTCTTTTTATGGCTGAGTGGTCCCATCACTTCATGGGAAATAGATGGGGTAACAGTGGAAACAGTGTCAGACTTTATTTTGGGGGGCTCCAAAATCACTGCAGATGGTGACTGCAGCCATGAAATTAAAAGACGCTTATTCCTTAGAAGAAAAGTTATGACCAACCTAGATAGTATATTGAAGAGCAGAGACATTACTTTGCCAACAAAGGTCTGTCTAGTCAAGGCTGTGTTTTTTCCTGTGGTCATGCATGGATGTGAGAGTTGGACTGAGAAGAAAGCTGAGCACCGAAGAATTGATGCTTTTGAATTGTGGTGTTGGAGAAGACTCTTGAGAGTCCCTTGGACTGCAAGGAGATCCAACCAGTCCATTCTGAAGGAGATCAGCCCTGGGATTTCTTTGGAAGGAATGATGCTGAAGTTGAAACTCCAGTACTTTGGCCACTTCATGCGAAGAGTTGACTCATTGGAAAAGACTCTGATGCTGGAAGGGATTGGGGGCAGAAGGAGAAGGGGACGACAGAGGATGAGATGGCTGGATGGCATCACTGACTCGATGGACGCAAGTCTGAGTGAACTCTGGGAGTTGGTGATGGACAGGGAGGCCTGGTGTGCTGCGATTCATAGGGTCCCAAAGAGTCGGGCATGACTGAGCAACTGAACTGAACTGAATATCCCATTGTCTGTCTATATGTAACCACATCTTTATTCATCTGTAGATGGACATCTAAGTTGCTTTCATGTCCTGGCTATTGTAAATAATGCTGCAATGAACATCGGGGTGCAAAAATGTGTCTTTAAAATTGTGGCTTTCTCAGGGTGTATGCCCAGGGTATATGCCCAGTAGTGGAATTGCTGGGTCATATGGCAGATTTATTTCTAGTGTAATGAATCTTCATACTGGAATACCACTTTAATGATGCCATCAAAATGGATCAAAAATTCTCCCAAATTGGCTTCACTATATTTGAACTCACAGATTTTCAAGTGATAAGAATTTTCAAGTTGATTTTTCTTTGCCACTGAATGAGTCTTACTCTGCTAGGTAGGAACTAGATCCTAGAATAATACAATGTTATTTCTTCCTTAAATTTATGGTAAGGTTACCGATGAAGCCTGGAATTTTCTTTGTGGAAAGATTTTTAATTATGGGTTCAATTTTTTTCAATGGTTTGAGGTTTACTGGGCTAGGACAGTCAGGTTTAATAAAGAAATCCTTCCATGGGAGTGGCAGCCCAGAGCCAACATCTTTAGTTATTTCTTTGTTACTGCTTCAAATAGAGTTTAAGAGCGTAACATATATTAATTCAGTCTTGGGCAACTAAGCAATGAACATATATTTTTATGTCAAGATATTCTTTAGTTATGTTCAGAAGATTGTGATAGTAAACCAAAATTTAGTCAGTAACATTGGTGATGAACTTTGAATTAAATCCAGTTTTTTCAAATTGATATCTAATTCTTAAAGGACAGTACATCTCACTCACTTTGGAAACAAACCTTAAGAGTATTAAGAATATTAGCAGGTCAGTTAGTACTAGTTTTAGCACAAAGTGATCTGAATTCTCTATTTATTGGTATAGCTTGGAGATCATATAATTAGGGGTTTTTTCATAGTTTCCTAGTAACCATTTTCTTTCAGAAACATTAGCCATAATTCACATATGCTCATTTAAGTTACCAAGCCTAAAAAAGCTATTCTGTTGTTCATTAGAGATAACTCTACTTAGTTAAGGTTTTCACTTGGGTGTATTCTTTTGATCATTTTCTCCTGCAAATCATGGTCAAATGTCCATATTTTAATCACCAGCACACTGGCACTGCTTCTTTTGATAGATAACATAACACTTTTGATAATGTAACATTTTGTCCCTGGGGCAAAATGCCAAGGAGTCATCAGTGCAGCTGCACCTACTCTTTGAAGGCGAGGCAGCAAATGTCACAACAAAACAAATGTGATTCATCCCTAACATTTTTATAAAACCCAACTCAATTTGAGGCATACAAGCCCATACACAACCTCGAAGCAAAACACAGAACACATGTACTTATTCCTCAGAGTTGGTACCTGCATACGCATGTGTGTTCTGTTTAGTGGGCACATGCAGGATCTTTTTCAATAGCAGAGATCTAGCTCCTATGTGGCAGAATAAGACCCATCCAGGGGCAAAGAGAAAAACAGTTTAAATATTCTTATCATCTTATTATTTGTGAGATCAAACACAGTGAAGTCAGTCTAATACAACTCTTGACCAATCATACAAAATGGTTTTCTTTGAAAATTTAATATTATTTAGACTTCATTAATGTCTTAACAAGGATATCAAATTCAGTTGGTATAAAGTTTTTTTAAAAAATGAAAATTAATTAAAGCAGATTTTTATTCCATAAATGAGATTTTATCTTACAGTCTCTTATGAGACCATTAAGGTCCAAATGTAAAAGTCAACCAATTCATAAATATGATAGGTCACCCACCCAGAGGCAGGTAGTAACTAATAAGAAAGAAACAATTAAAAGCCAAAGATAAATGAGATTATTCTTTTTAAAACCATCCTTCACAAATAATTTGAAAAGTTAAGCTAACAATTAAAAGGCAAATACCTTTCTAATGTCTCATAAGTTTTATTTTTTTATTTTTTTTTATTTTTATTTAACACTTTTATTGAGTACATTCTATGTTTTGTGTACAATGCTATGCAAGGGGTATACATCAGTAAAGAAAAATGAGCTAAAATCTGGTGAGAAAAAGTCAATGAAAAGTTAACAATGTTTTTTTTTTTTTTTTTTTTCTTCCTGGTTCAGTTTTGGAAAGTTGTACTTGTCTAAGAATTTGTCCATTTCTTCCACGTTGTCCAATTTATTAGCGTATAATTGCTGATAGTAGTCTCTTATGATCCTTTGTATTTCTGTGTTGTCTGTTGTGATCTCTCTGTTTTCATTTCTAATTTTATTGATTTGATTTTTCTCTCTTTGTTTCTTGATAAGTCTGGCTAGTGGTTTGTCAATTTTATTTATCCTTTCAAAGAACCAGCTTTTGGCTTTGTTAATTTTTGCTATGGTCTCTTTCGTTTCTTTTGCATTTATTT
>SJYA01000740.1:2141287-2171055 GCA_006410615.1 Neotragus moschatus
TGTGAAGAAAGCTGAGCACTGAAGAATTGATGCTTTTGAACTGTGGTGCTGGAGAAGACTCTTGAGAGTCCCTTGGACTGCAAGGAGATCCAACCAGTCCATTCTGAAGGAGATCAACTCTGGGATTTCTTTGGAAGAAATGATGCTAAAGCTGAAACTCCAGTACTTTGGGCCACCTCATGCGAAGAGTTGACTCCTTGGAAAAGACTTTGATGCTGGGAGGGATTGGGGGCAGAAGGAGAAGGGGATGACAGAGGATGAGATGGCTGGATGGCCACACCGACTCAATGGACGTGAGTCTGAGTGAACTCCGGGAGTTGGTGATGGACAGGGAGGCCTGGCATGCTGCAATTCATGGCGTCACAAAGAGTCAGACGCGACTGAACTGAACTGAAGAGCCAATAATATCCTTTTTAACATATTGGACAATACAAGCTATTCCTCTGTCTTAGTGCTGAAAAGATCTTCTACATTAATCCTATAAAGTGATAACATTTTTTAATGGCCTTCAAGTTCCTATGTGACCCAACTCTCCCATTATTTCTTGTTGTAATTTAGCTTTTGTTTGATATTGGAGTATAGGTTATTTAGAACACTGCATTCGTTTCAGGTGTACAACAAAGTGATTCAGTTATATATACACATATATCCATTCTTTTTCAGATTCTTTTCCCATATACATTATTACAGAATATGGAATAGAGTTCCCTATGTTATATAGTAGATCCTTGCTGATAATCAATTTTATATACAGTAATGTGTAAATATAAACCCCACACTTCAAATTTCTTTCTCTGTTCCAGCTTCATAAGCTTCTTCGCTCCTTACACATACCAGAGATTCTCCAGTCCAAGCACCCTTGCACTGCTCTCTACAGTCTGTATAATCTTCACCCAGGTATTAACTTGGATGGTCCCTTCAGTTGCTTAAATCATTTATCAAATGTCATCTTGTTAATAAGGCTTATCCTGACCAGTCTATTTAACATTGCAGTGCTCCCACCACCGCTGGTGGGCACCTTAGCCTTCTCTATTTTTTTCTCTCGTTATAGCACTTGCCAGGTATGATGTAAGCAAAAAGGCAGAGTGGGCAGCTCCAAACTCCTGTCCCTCAATTCAGAAACTGAAAACAACGGAAACTGTCAAAAGCAACTTTGCCATAACTCTGGAAGATGATCAAAATTTTACAGCAAACAATGCTGAATGCTAAATTAAGCAGAAGACTAGCTTGAAAATGGTAGAAAAGCTTTGTGGCAGTCTTGAAGATCTGAAGACCACAGCCCACATTCTTGGGGGGGGGGGGACCCTAGTACATGCGAGAGAGTGCAGAGCAGACTTTATTAGCAAAGCACTGTTTTTCTCTATTGTAATCTTCTTGGAGACTACCTGAAGGATGGGGACAACGTACTTCTCTCTGTTTTACCTAAACTGGGACTCATTCAGAGAGAGAAAAAGGCAGACATTGTTTATACATATTATAAAGTGATTGAACAACATACAGTCACCTGGAGCAAACGACCATTATGGAAACATACAAAGGATACCTGAAACCCTGGGAGGAAAATCTGAAAGAGTATTTCCTTGGGAAATTGGGGCATTAGCAAACGCCTGTGTACACTAGAGGGGGCGGGTTTTAGAAAGCCACATACATACCCAGGGCAGGATGGAGGCTGAGAAAACTCATGAGAAGACTTTCATCTGTGATTAATCCCAAGGATCAGCACGAGCACGTAGTGAAGGTTAAGGCAAAATTGCCAATAACCTAGCTAAGTGTTCAAGGAATGTTTCAGAACAGAGCCAAACCACAGAGACGGAGTGTTATGTATTAAGTCTATCTCAAAATGTGTATGTTGAAGTCCAAAACCCCAATACCTCAAATGTGACCTTGTTCAGAAATGGGGCCATGATGAATGTAACTAGTAAAGTCAAGATGAAGTCTTCAGAGTGGATCTAATCCAAATATGAACAGCATCCTTATAAGAAGGAAAAATCTGAACACAGAGAAAGAACATCATGTGATGATGAAGACAACCCAAGGGATGCCAAGCTTGCCAGCAAATTGTCAGAGATAGGCAGGAGGCAAGGAACAGATATGCTTTCACGCTCTGAGAAGGAATAACCCTGTTAACACTCTCATCTTGGACTTCTAGCCTTTCAAACTGTGGGAAAAAACACACTTCTGTTGTCTAAGTCACCCAGCCTGTGCTTTGTTATGGAAGCCGTAGCTAACTCATCAGGGCTGTGAAAGGCATTTCTTGCTGCTGTTGTTTTTCTTTGTTTTGTTTTAGCTCCTGGCATTTAAGGAAATTTTTGTCAAAATGCTAACTGAATGCAAGCTAACAGAGCAGGCACTTCCGTGACTACACAAAAGATAAGGAATAGTGTCTTTCTAAGTTTGGAGAAATCTCTGAACAAACCAACAACTTCAGCCTTCCACAATCAGGCACATCAAACCCTGGGAAATGGGGAATCTTAGTTCCAGAGATACCACAGTACAATATTCAAATGCCCAGTTATCAACAAAAAAAATCAAAAAGTGTGGAACCAAATAGGTAAGTCCAGTCCACTTCAAGGGAAAAAAATGATACAAACTATCCATTAGTATTCCCTAATGTATGCCCTAATTAGTAAGATACTGGACTTATCAGATAAAGACCTTAAATTAACATCTTAAATATACTCAAATAAATAAAGAAAATAATGAGCAAGGAAATGAACACTAGGAAAATGATGAATATATGGAATGAGAATATTCATAAAGAGATAGAATTTATACTGTTTACCAACAGTTAACACTACTATTTACTTAGTTCTTATGCTTATTTATGGGGCTTCCCTGGTGGCTCAGAGGTTAAAGTGTCTGCCTCCAATGCAGGAGACCGGGGTTCGAACCCTGGGTNTGAACACTAGGAAAATGATGAATATATGGAATGAGAATATTCATAAAGAGATAGAATTTATACTGTTTACCAACAGTTAACACTACTATTTACTTAGTTCTTATGTCTATTTATGGGGCTTCCCTGGTGGCTCAGAGGTTAAAGTGTCTGCCTCCAATGCAGGAGACCGGGGTTCGAACCCTGGGTCGGGAAGATCCCCTGAAGAAGTATTCTTGCCTGGAGAATCCCATGGATGGAGAAGCCTAGTAGGTTCAGTCCACGGGGTCGCAAAGAGTTGGACACGACTGAGCGACTTCACCTATCACCTACCTATGTTTATTTATAATAATAAATTATTATTATTACCTTCCTTTTGCTGTGCTTTAATCTCCACGAGGAAAGGAATGTTTGTTTCCTGGTTACCAGTACCTCATCAGTGCTTGACAGACAGGAGGCAGTCAACATGTGTTAACTGATTGACAATAAATGGTCTCTTCCACATTGAGCAGCCCATTACCTATAGTTCTCTGATACAAACAAACATTAACTTTGAGGTGATGAAAGTGAATACAACTCTGGAGTAGGCAGGCAAAATAAGGAGGGAAGGATATTTATAACGTGAAAGTTTCTGAAGGTGATGAGGTACAGAGTGAGGCTGAGGGGATGAGAGAAGGACCAAACACTTCAAAGGGGAGGGGAAGGGGAGATGAGACTGACGGTGAGACTCGAAGAATGCATAGTTTTTCTTAGAAGAGGGATACATAAGACAGGCAAAGGAAGAGAGGGGCGCCTCTGTGAAGTAAGAAGGGGACTCCGACAAGATAAAGGGTGAGGCAAGACGGCTGCAAGAAAGTGAAAGTGTTAGTCACTCAGTCGTGGTTGACTCTTTGTGACCCCACGGACGGTAGCCCGCCAGACTCCTTTGTCCGTGGGATTCTCCAAGAAAGGATGCCGGCATGGGTTGCCATTTCCTTCTCCAGGGGATCTTCCTGACCCAGAGATCAAAGCTGAGTCTCCTGCACTGCAGGCAGATTTTTTACTGTCTGAGCTACCAGGGGTTTTAAGGAGGACATCCTAATATTCAACCATATCCGTCAAGTCATATATATGCTAGGTTTATTAGTAAATGTCGAAGTTTCAGGGAAAAAAAAAGGATGGATAATCCCATGGAACCCATGGGTCTCAGACACTGCCCGGAAGGATCAGATTCCAGTTGGGTGTGCTGCCCGTGAGTATAATCTGTATTGTCATCAAGGAGGTATATGGTACCTTTTGAACGGCAGGAGTATTGCTTGGTTTTGCAGGGTAGGCTAATTCTGAAAAAAGCAGAAATTTTTTAAAAGAAAAAAAAAAAGATTAATGATTTAATCTCTCACACACAAACACACACACACACGTACAAAACACCTCTATTTTCCAGATCGACAAGAAATGGTGAAATGGAAAGCCCTGGGGCATATTGAGGGCAGTGAAGGGATCTGATATGAATATGGGCCAGGACTCTAGACCAGGTTAGAGAGGCTTGGGCTGCTGACCTCCCTACACATCCTCCAAATTTATAGTTTTTCAGCATGCATGGTATACTGGTGCTTTGTCTCTCTCCTTTCTTTGCCATTTGCATCTCTCTGATTTACAAGTTGGTTCTTAAGGAAATCCACTTGATAGTAATTATTCTAGTATGATATTTTCTTATTTACATTTTTCTTTATCACCTGTCACCTCCACATTAAGAGGGCCATTCCGGGAGAGCAGCGGTGTGAGCTGATTGTCATCTGCCATATATCTCAGTTTTTAGATCAAGGGTTGATACCTTGCTAGAACTGATAAACATTTATGACACATTCAATGAAAAACATTGTCATAGCACTGAACATGCAATAGTCTCCCTTCTCTTTCATCAAATAAGGTTATAGGTCTATTATTAATTATAGCATTGCTTAGAAATACTACTGGGGTTTAAGGTGATGTTTTATTTCTTGGCATTTTCTGTCATTCCCCTAATAAAACTCTGTGATGTGTGTGGAACATTTCAGGTAATCAGAAAGACTAAAGCAGGGCATATATAAATTGGAGCCAGAAATATTTTCATTCAGCTCTTCATAGCTTTGATCTCTGGTTTTAAGAAAAATAGAGAATGTCTTTCTATCTTGAGTAAAAAAAAATAAATGCATGAAATGACCAACTTTTTCATGCCAGATCTACAACACTTTTGGTCTTTTCTTACACACATCACTGATTTAATTCAAGAGCCAAGCTGTGCTATAGACCCACTGGAAAATCATCACCAAGAGTCAGAGCTGTCAGAGTTGTCTTTGGAAATTCATCCTTTATTATGCTCACTCCCTGATGCTACTGATGATGTCAGAGACGAAAAGAGCCTGGCCAGTGATCCTTGCTGACTACAATTAGAGGATGTTAGGACAGCCTACTTTTGAAGACGCTGAGCACCCTACAGGGCAGAGTCCATGGCGATTTGGTCATTTTGCTTTGAGGATTTGTTGAGGGCTGGAGAGGATGACTGGGGGTCCCTGCTAGTGGGGCAACAGAAAATAGCAAAATGCTAGGGGTCCCTTGGCTCATCAGACAATACAGAGAGACGAAAAATCATGGAGCTGTTTTGGCTCAGGAGCCGGACAAGTGCTGCCAAATCTAGAGACACTCTTTTATATCCCATGTAGAGAGCAGCCAAAGGGGCCAGAGCTGACCTTTTCTGGGCACAGTTGTTATCATTGTCTCATTCAAAATAGAGGAAATGACCCCAAGGCCTTGTTTTCTATAAATGGAGAATACATACAAATAGAAGACAAAAGTTGATGAACATGATTTTAACAGGACCCATGCCTCTGCTAGGCCTTTGGCCTAAGGCAATGTACTGCCAATTGCTCATACAAATATAGAGATGATGAGCCAAAAGTTTAGATGTTTTCTGAATGTGTTCCAAATATGGATCTAAAGGAAAAAAACCATGTTGATTACTGATTAGCTTTTTCTTATTTCTATTTGAAGGTACAATATTATATAACACAGTCAAAGATTAAAAGGGATGTAATAGTGTTCTGCGGAGAAGACAGTGGCACCCCACTCCAGTACTCTTGCCTGGAAACTCCCATGGACGGGGGAGCCTGGTAGGCTGTAGTCCATGGGGTCACTAAAAGTCAGACATGACTAAGCAACTTCACTTTCACTTTTCACTTTCATGCATTGGAGAAGGAAATGGCAACCCACTTCAGTGTTCTTGCCTGGAGAATCGCAGGGATGGCGGAGCCCAATGGGCTGCCATCTGTGGGGTCACACAGAGTCGGACACGACTGAAGCGACTTAGCAGCAGCAGCAGAAGCAATAGTGTTCTGAGTATTTGGATAATGCTCCATCCCAGTAGAGTCCACTATGGAACATCCCCAAAATGAAAAAAGATTAAAAAATAGGAGAGGAAAACATACTTGCCCATATGGAATATGCTCTAAAGTTTCATTTCATATATTTCACAGCTGTGTTTAGAAACCTGAATGCAACTGAAGGCATTTCTTTTTTCATTTCCTTAGGAGTGTGACACCAAATGCACAGCCACAATCCTGTGATCCCATCCTCTATATTAGTGAACAAATCTCTACTCTGTATCAATGCACAAGACAACATGGGTAGTCAGAAGCTACACAAGTCTTAAAGAACAAAATGAAAAGCCTCGTGTTCTTTCTGGGTAGCATGGCAGAGTTTTGCCACGTTTCAAAAGCATTTTCATTGATAATAGCATTTCCTCACCATCTTGCTCTTGAGGCCACATTTCTTTCTTAGCAGATTCAGGATACTATCTTGTGTCTGCTTTAACAACTTTGAGTATCCCTACAAACATGAAAATGTATTTTGTTTCAATAATTTGTATTAAGCTACTTAGTCATTTCCTAAGACATGTTGAACCTGGGTTTTGCAACCATGGAGTTACTAATATGCCTATGACGTGTCTACAGCCTGGGAAGAGAGGACCTCAGCACAGACCCTGTACTGTGCTTTGCTTTGGTCCTCACCCAAATCTGACAGTTCATCCCTCTATAGAGTCATCTGAGTGAGCTTCCTCATTCCCTTTTATCACATCCCATTTTCATCCTCAGATGCTGCCTAGACTTCAGAGTAAGATACAAATTCCTCAGTATAGTTTACAAGACCTTTCCTGATTCAACCCTGGCCCACTTCTCAGCCATTTGTGCCAGGTCCTTATGTGGTGTGTATTTCCTCCATGCAGCCAGGCATCCAACCACTTAAAAACCAATCTGATCACCTGCCAGTCCAGGCTAAGATCAAGGCATTTGCGGTATGATGGCAGGTAAAGGATAAGTCTCCAGACAGAGACAAGTAAAGAGATGTTACAGCGGTAGGAGCTATGGGAAGGTGCTGTAAGAGCAACAGATGGAGCCCCGAACCAGACCTGGCTGGAGTGCAGTGGTTGTAGATGGCTTCCAAGGAAAAATAATATCTGATCAGAGACACGCATGCTAGAAAGGAGTTAATCAGGCAAACAGTGCAGTGACCACAACTGTAGGAGAGGGAAGTTTCCCAATGAACATAAATGAGAACATTTTTGAAGAGCTGGAAGAAGTTTAGGATGGCTACAGAGAAGGTGTGGGTTGCCGAATGATTTAACGTGACCCCGGTATGCCCTGCTCCGTCACTCCTCTGTTCCCACCACTTGGGTTGAGATTAGAGAAGCTTCTCATGGTCTAATGAGCATTAGCGCATCAGTTTGTTACATCTCTCAGGCGTCTTCCACAACTACAGCATCACCATCCGAGACAAGCTGGCACATTACCTCACCCTAAACCATCTATTCCAAACTGTTTTTACAGTATTTCTATTACACGGTCAACAACTATATTCTGATACATTTACTCAGCTGTGTATGCTTTGAGCATGGGATTTTTGTCCTTATTTTTCCAGCTTAGCACAGAGCGAAGCACACAGTAAATACTTAAATTTTTGAGTGAAAAGGAATGGAAATAGTTAAACTGCCTTCTGTTTTTGCAGCTCATCTGCAGATGTATTGGTCTGGTTTGGAAGATGGGCAGTCTTCTTTGGACTTGTACTGCAATTAATTCAAAGCCTCTCCATGACCACGTTTGTGACTTATAGGATTTTTATCTCCCCGAGATAACACAGAAAGGGAACAGTGACAAAACCATAACCTGGCTTGTTTAAAAGGCCCCCATAGACCATGCAGCCTTCTAGGGAGAATAACTAATTAGATTGGAGTAGAGACAGAATAGAAAGAAAGACAAATATTTGATCTTTTTTGAGTGAGTGGACAGAGTTCTTTTAACATGCAAAGCATGCTGTATGAAATCTTTGGAGACCTGGCCCATCAGAAAAGGAAGACAAAGCCCCAAATCAGCAGAGGAGTTCCTTTTCTTTACNTAGGGAGAATAACTAATTAGATTGGAGTAGAGACAGAATAGAAAGAAAGACAAATATTTGATCTTTTTTGAGTGAGTGGACAGAGTTCTTTTAACATGCAAAGCATGCTGTATGAAATCTTTGGAGACCTGGCCCATCAGAAAAGGAAGACAAAGCCCCAAATCAGCAGAGGAGTTCCTTTTCTTTACAGTGTCTTCTTTCAGAAGTAACTTATCTTTTCAAATTAAAGGAGAACTTAAATTGTAATCAGCAACTTTTGTTACATCNGCATGCTGTATGAAATCTTTGGAGACCTGGCCCATCAGAAAAGGAAGACAAAGCCCCAAATCAGCAGAGGAGTTCCTTTTCTTTACAGTGTCTTCTTTCAGAAGTAACTTATCTTTTCAAATTAAAGGAGAACTTAAATTGTAATCAGCAACTTTTGTTACATCAGAAAGATGCCAATAAATGCCCTCTCCTCCTTCTGCCTCTCAAAGAATCTTTGTAGCTACAAGCAAGGCAAAGGGAAAGAAAAGGGGCAGGAAGCTTAAGAGAAAAAGAATGCAAGGACAAAAGAGACCCAGGAAGGAAAAATGATGGTGATGCCCAGGATGGGTGGTATGCTCTATGATCCTGGGGACTGGAGGAGACCCCGAGAGGTAATGGGGGAAAGAATCCTGAGCCTAAGGCTTCAGGCTTCCTTTGCAGGGGACCCAGGCTTGATCCCTGGTCAGGGAACTAGATCCCACAAGCCACAGCTGAGTTCACATGCCACAGCTTAAGATCCTACGTGCCACAAGTAAAAGATGCTGCATGCGGCAACTAAGATCTGGCACAATCAAATAAGTAAATACATAAATTTAAAAAAAAAAGGTGTCCTGCTATGGAAGCAATGACAAATTACGAAGGTAAAATATTCTCTCAGAAAATGCAGCTCACTTGCGCATACTTGGACGGTGTTATTATTTCACCTCTTATTAAAGATAATGATCTCACGGGAAGCTCTTGCAGCATAATAAAACAAAGATATATGCTAATGGTGATATTCTTATGAGAATAACATGATCTCTTCAAGAGAAGACTATCAACTAAAATAACAGACCAGATACAGGGCTTCATTTGCATTTCACGGAAGTTTGAACAGATCCTGCATAAATTATGTAACATTTAAGAGACTCACGCCCCAGCCACTCTACACAGCGCCACCCCCTCTCCCAGCCAGCCATCTACTGACAAAACCCATACCTTCCACAGTCGCTCGCTTGGGCTGAATGGTGATGGCCCCTTCTGCGATATCTTCATGCTGGTGCAGTGGGTTGATTTTGGACCCCCAGCTGTCCGACCCCACCCAGAGAAAGTGGCCCACTTGGTCAGCTCTTTTGGCTGCGGCAAGGATCTGCCTGTGGGGAGGAACGTGAAAAAGATACGTTAACGATAAAGAGCAGCTATCGTACATCTGCATATCCGAATCAAGCAGAAGGAAAACAAGCTACTGTTTCTCAAAAAGCAAATAACTGGTAGGAAGCCACAGGATTTCCATTCTTAATATATAAAGAGATATTGTAAGCCAATAGAAAACTTCAAGGCAGCTTGAGGAAAAGAGGCAGACTAGTCAAAGTCAAAAGAGAAAAGGGGAAATATAAGTAATTAGTTAGCTGCTTATTCACATTCGTTAAAAAGGAGGAAAATGTGAGTGAGAACAATATATTAAATTCACTCCTTATTTTGGCCAAAATGTTTGTTTGGTTTTATTTTGTGTCGTGAGTTTTTTTTTTTAATATCAATTTATTTATTTTAATTGGAGGCTAATTACNGTGAGTTTGTCATATATAGCTTTTATTATGTTGAGGTATGCTCCTTCTATTCCTGCTTTCTGGAGAGTTCTTATCATAAATGGATTTTGAATTTTGTCAAAGGCTTTCTCTGCATCTATTGAAATAATCATATGGCTTTTATTTTTCAATTTCTTAAGTGGTGTATTACATTGATTGATTTGCGGATATTGAAGAATCCTTTCATCCATGGGATAAAACCCACTTGGTCCTGATGTATGATCTTTTTAATGTGTTGTTGGATCTGATTGCTAGAATTTTGTTAAGGATTTTTGCATCTATGTTCATCAGTGATATTGACCTGTAGTGTTTTTGTTTGTTTGTTTGTTTGTTTGTTTGTTTTGTGTGGCATCTTTTTCAGGTTTTGGTATCAAGGTGATGGTGGCCTCATAGAATGAGTTTGTAAGTTTACCTTCCTCTGCAATTTCCTGGAACAGTTTAAATAGGATTGGTGTTAGCTTTTCTCTAAATTTTTGGTAGAATTCAGCTGTGAAGCCATCTAGACTTGGCTTTTGTTTGCTGGAAAATTTCTGATTACAAATTTGTCTTTTTCTTCCAAGTTGTCCATTTTATTTGCATATACTTGCTGATAGTAGTCTCTTATGATCCTTTGTATTTCTCTGTTGTCTGTTGTGATCTGTCAATTTTCATTTCAAATTTTATTGATTTGATTTGTCTCCCTTTGTTTCTTGATGAGTCTGGCTAATGGTTTGTCAATTTTATTTATCCTCTCAAAGACCAGCTTTTAGCTTTGTTGATTTTTGCTATGGTCTCTTTTGTTTCTTTTGCATTTATTTCTGCCATAATTTTTAAGATTTCTTTGCTTCTACTAACCCTGTAGTTCTTCATTTCTTCCTTTTCTAGTTGCTTTAGGTGTAGAGTTAGGTTATTTGTTTGACTTTTTTATTGTTTCTTGAGGTATGCCTGTATTGGTATTAATTTTCCCCTTAGCAGTGCTTTTACAGTGTCCCACAGATTTTGGGTTGTTGTGTTTTCATTTTCATTTGTTTATATGAATATTTTGATTTTTTAAAATTTCTTCTGTGATTTGTTGCTTATTCAGCAGCGTATTTTTCAGCCTCCATATTGTGAAATGTTTAATTATTTCCTCCTGTAATTGAGATCTAATCTTACTGCATTGTGATCAGAAAAAATGCTTGGAATGATTTCAGTTTGTTTGAATTTACCAAGGCTAGATTTATGGCCTAGGATGTGATCTATCCTGGTGAAGGTTCCATGTGCCCTTGAGAAAAAGGTGAAATTCATTGTTTTGTGGTGAAATGACTTATAGATATCAATTAGATCTAACTGGTCTACTGTATCATTTAAAGTTTGTGTTTCCTTGTTAATTTTCTGTTTAGTTGATCTATCCATAGGTGTGACTCGGGTATTAAAGTCCCCCTCTATTATTGTGTTATTGCTAATTTCCCTTTTCATACTTGTTAGCATTTGTCTTACATATTGTGGTGCTTCTATGTTGGGTGCATATATATGTATAATTGTTACATCTTCTTCTTGGATTGATCCTTTGATCATTATGTAGTTTTGTCTCTTTTCACAGCCTTTGTTTTAAAGTTTATTTTATCTGATATGCATATTGCTACTCCTGCTTTCTTTTGGCCTCTTTTTGCATGGAATATCTTTTTCCAGCCCTTCACTTTGAGTCTGTATGTGTCTCTTGTTCTGAGGTGGGTCTCTTGTAGACAATATATATAGAGGTCTTGTTTTTGTATCCATTCAGCCAGTCTGTCTTTTGGTTGGGTATTCAACACATTTACGTTTAAAGTAATTGTTCATAAGTATGATCCAGTTGCCATTTACTTTATTGTTTTAGGCTCGTGTTTATACATCCTTTTTCTGTTTCCTGTCTAGAGAAGATCCTTTAGCATTTGTTGGAGAGCTGGTTTGGTGGTGCTGAATTCTCTCAGCTTTTGCATATCTGTAAAGCTTTTGATTTATCCTTCATATTTGAAAGAGATCCTTGCTGGGTACAGTAATCCGAGCTGTAGGTTATTTTCTTTCATCACTTTGGGTATTTCTTGCCATTCCTTCCTGGATTGAAGAGTTTCTATTGAAAGATCAGCTGTTATCCCTATGAGAATCCCCTTGTGTGTTATTTGTTGTTTATCCTTTGCTGCTTTTAATATTTGTTCTTTGTGTTTGATGTTTTTAAATTTGATTAATATGTGTCTTAGGGTGTTTTGCCTTGGGTTTATCCTGTTTGGGATTCTCTGGGTTTCTTGGACTTGAGTGATTATTTCCTTCCCCATTTTAGGGAAGTTTTCAACTATTATCTCCTCAAGTATTTTCTCATGGTCTTTCTTTTTGTCTTCTTCTTCTGGGACTCCTATGATTCAAATGTTGGGACGTTTAACATTGTCCTGGAGGTCTCTGAGATTGTCCTCATTTCTTTTAATTTGTTTTTCTTTTTTCCTCTCTGATTCATTTATTTCTACCATTCTATCTTCTATTTCACTAATCCTATCTTCTGCCTCCGTTATTCTACTATTTGTTGCCTCCAGAGTGTTTCTGATCTCATTTATTGCATTATTCATTATATAATGATGCTTTTTTATTTCTTCTAGATCCTTGTTAAACCTTTCTTGCATCTTCTCCATCCTTGTCTCCAGATTATTTATCTGTGATTCCATTTTGAGTTCAAGATTTTGGATCATTTTCACTAACAATATTCTGAATTCTTTCTCAGGTAGATTCCCTATCTCTTCCTCTTTTGTTTGGTTTGGTGGGCATTTCTCCTGTTCCTTTACCTCCTGGGTATTCCTCTGTCTCTTCATCTTGGTTATATTGCTGCGTTTGTTGTGGCCTTTCTATATTCTAGGAATTTGCGGAGTTCTCTTTATTATGGGATTTCCTCCCTATAGGCGGGGTTGTTTCAGTGGCTTGTCAAGGTTTCTTGGTTAGGGAGGCTTGTTTTGGAGTTCTGGTGGGTGGAGCTGGATTTCTTCTCTCTTGAGCTTGGAGTATCACTACAGGCTGCCCCGGCAAAGTGCAGCGTCCGCTCCCCACCCTGGAGGAAGGGCGTCTCCTCACCGCTGCCCCTCCCGACCGTCAACGTGGGACAGCTCCTCCAGGCCCTCCCATGTCAGCGCAGCCACGGATCTTTGGATGCAAGTTAATCTTCTCAGTCCCCGACAATGCCCTCGGACATGGGGACGTGGGGTAACTCCTCTTGGGCAGGCTGAGTGCGCTGGACGTCGCAGCCACCCGTGCTGAGTGCTAGTCAATCAGTGGCTCTTCCCAGCCCCCGACCCTGGCCTCAGACGTAGGGTGGCCCTCCCGGCCCCTAGACCCTGGCCCCCAGACCCTGGCCTCGGACGTGAGGTGGCTCTTCCCGGTCACTGCCCCTGACCTCGGACATGGGGTGGTTCTTCCCAGCCCCCGACCCTGACCTCGGACACGGCGTGGCTCCTCTCAGCTGTTCCCGCTCCGTCACAGCCTGGTACTCTCAGCCGCTGCCCCTGACCTCGGAAGTGGGGTGGCTCCTCTCAGCCGTTCCTGCGCCGTCACAGCCCGGGACTCTCTGCCGCTGTCTCTTGGACGCGGGGTGGTTCCTCTCCGCCGCGCTCAAGTGAGCCGGCTCCGCAGCCGCCTGCGCTCAAGTGAGTCTCATAAATTTTATTTCTTAACTCATACATTCTCTGAGAAGCCCTTTCTCTGTCATTCAGGGACAATTCTTGTTATTTTACCCTAAATTAAAACAGTGAGGCAGAAATTGATGGGATGAACATTAAACAATTCACTCAAAACAGTATGAAAAAATGAATGCAGAACTTCACACACATTTTCCAAGATTTGAAAAAAACAACTTTTTTTTTTTTTTTTCTTGCTTATTAGAAAAGGGTTGAGGAATGGACATGTGAATTGATCAGAAACACTGACCCTCAAGGAGCATCTGCAAGGACTACTGGGAAAGGGATTCTTACTATTCCTACTAGCTTAGTAGGATCTCAGAAAGTGTAGGCACTTGAGCTGTATTGCCTCCTCACTAAAACATAAAACTTGAATGTGAAGCCAGCACCACAGGTAGCAAACAACCATTTTGTGACCCTTGTATATAGCTATATGTGAAGCAGGTTCCATGTCCTGGGCTTTCAGTCATGTGAGCCAGTAAATATCCTTTTAACTTCAGCCAGTTTGATTTGGACACTTCTTGTTTTTTCTTCTTATCAAAATATAATTACTTATTGTATTAGTTTGATGTTTATAGCGCAAGTTACAAAACGAAGTCTAGGTACCATCTGTCACCATATAAAATTATTACAGTATTATTGACTATATTTCCTATGCTGTAAATGACATTCTTGTGACTTATTTCTTTTATAGCTGGAAATTTGTACTTTAATCTCCCCTATCTATTTCATTCATCCCTTTTTCTCCTGCCCCTCTGGCAAGCACCAGTTTGCTCTCTCTCTGAGTCTGCTTTTGTTTTCATTTTTGTTTGCTTTCTAGATCCCACACATAAATGAAAACATGTGGTATTGTCTTTCCCCTTCTGACATGTTTCACCTAGCATAAAACTCTTTAGGTCCATTCATAGTGTCACAAATGGCAAGACTTCATATTTTGTTGTTGAGTTGTATGAGTTTGTTGTATATTTTAGGTATTAGCCTTTATCAGATATAAAGTTTACAAATAGGTTCTCCCATTCAGTAGCCTAATTTTCATTTTGTTAATGTTTTCCTTTGCTGTATAAAACCTTCTTAGTTTGATGTAGTTTCCTACTTGTTTAGTTTTGCTTTTGTTTCCCTTTCCTGAGGAGATAGATTTGAAAAAATATTGCTAAGATCAATATCAAAGAGCATATTGCCTATGTTTTCTTCTAGAAATTTTGTGGATGGTTTCAGGTCTTAAGTCTTTAACCCATTTTGAATTGATTTTTATATATGGAGTGAGAAAGTAGTCCAGTTTGATTCTGGATTAGAATCAAATCCAGAAAAGTAGCTGTCTAGTTCTCCCAACACCATTTATTAAAGAAACTATTAACTATTTTTCCCCATTGCATATTCTTATCTCTTTTATCATAGATTAATTAACTGTATATGCTTATTTCTATTCCAAAAATCCCATGGACAGAGGAGCCTGGTGGGCTACAGTCCATAGGGTTGCAAAGAGTTAGACACGACTGAGCATGTACATACATTAAAGGCAATGTGTTTGTATTTGTGTCAGCATTCTACCAACTCCATTTCAGTTTCATGAACATTATTAGTAAAAGTGGTGAGTATATGTTAGCTCAAAAGCTAAATATGGACTGATAAAGCAAGTAGGTTAATTTATGTTATAGAATTAATTATCTTTTCAAAACTTATTCTAGTTCAACTATGTTTATTTCACAATAGATTTCAATGTAGAGGTGAAATGTGGGAACTATATTTATATGTTATTACATTTCTATCCTAAGAAAGTTTGGTATATAGGAACACAAATATTTCATTAATAAGTTAAATCTCACTAGCAGGTAAAAATAGATGCTTTTGCTTCTTTTAGAAATAATTTCCTTAAAGAAATAGTTTCTTTATTTTATCTTTTGGTTTCATGCTTTCTGGTTATAGCCAATGTTTTCAAAGTTGACACTGATTGATGATAAAGGAAAATTTTAAAACACCAAGGAAAACACTTTCTAAAGATGCTTTGTAGCACTCCATAATCTAATTTGTGGGAAATGGAGAGCGGAGCACCACAGAGTGCTTTTCAATAATTTATGGTGGAGACTCATCTCCTAAGTTTAGAAACACAATTTGTGACCCAACTGTGCTGTGAACCTATTAGTGTAATTAGGCGGCTGGCTACGTCCCCAACCTGGCCCTCTCTTTTTGCACTCCCTTCTAAATCTGCACAGATTCTGTGCTCAGATCCATCCCTTGGAAAATGAGAAAATGAAAACATTTATAGTATATTTTTTATTCAGATTATTGCCAAAGCACAGAGCTGGCTGGCAGATTCTCATTGTGAGGATTTTTCCTTCAGAGTTTAGAGAAGAAGAGATAAACACCAATCCGAAATTTTTTTCATTTACATGTTTTAATAAACCAAGAATTTTTGATTGTGCAACAAAATCAATGACCTGGCTAAAATTTCACAATAAAAGGGAAAAAGAACCTCGGACTTCACAGTCATAAGTATTTCTAGTTCAAGATTTGGTGGATTCATTGAGCTAGATTTAATATTTTAAAAAATATTTTAAACATTAACTTGAACTTAAAGTGAAAAAGCAGGAGTTATTTTGTCTTTATTTTCGTTACATGACTGTACTTGAGCTATAGAATATTGTTTTTTTAACACAAAGTATTGATCTTTATCCTACACTCACTTTCACATCCCTGAGTCTATATTATTATCCAAATATTGGGCTCTGAAAGAAGCAGACGCTCAGATTTAGAAGAAGAAAAAGAGGAAAACCTCAGACAATAAAAGGCTGTAAATTATGCATAACCTGGGTGTCCAGGGACAACTAATTAGCACTCAGTTACAAAGAAAAGTAAATTATGATGCCATCCTCCTCCATCTATAGGTTAAAGAAAAATTTTATTTTGAATATTCATTGTCAGCAAGAACCAAGCTCCACAAGGAAAACTAATTTAAAGTGTTCTACCTCATATAGTTAAAGAAAAATAACTATATTTAACCTGGTAATGAAAGCAACAGAATTATTAAATAAAAAATTGTATAATCAGTTCTTAAATGGCACTTTTTAGGATAAATGTTGAAAATAATATCTGCATAATAAGATGGAAGACAATTTTTCTTAATTAAGAAATTAAGCAAGTTTCCTGCTATCCACAGGTATATATATTTAACTGTTTTCAAGAATCTATTATGTTGGACTTAATATAAAGAATTTTAAACTAAAAGTGCATATATTTGATCTGACTTTCAACTCTACCAGCATTATGAACTTGACTAAATGATTTAAACTTTCTGAGTTACAGTTGCCTAAAATGCAAAGTAGAGACTGTACTTGACCTATTTACATTATTTACTAAGTAAAAGATCTGAAAACATAACACTATGCAATTATAAAATAATACTATTATAAAATTTTCAAAAGCATTAATCTCAAAATTACAGTGACCTTCCTAAACTAGGATGTTTATTTCACAATAGATTTCAATGTAGAAGTGAAACGTGGGAACTATATTTATATGTTATTACATTTATATCCTAAGAAAGTTTGGTATATAGGAATGACCTTCTAAACTAGGAAGATAATTACATTGCCCAAGAAAAAACTGTATTTCATCAAAGTACTAATTCAAAGGTTTCTTTCAGCTCAAAATGTAATTTTAATCCCCTATTTTGTAAATCTCTGGCATATTCAAAAAATTAATAAATATATCAGAGAAGTTCTAGATTTTTTTTGCTATATTTAAACTGCTTTTAATAAGTCTTTAACACTTCATAAAAATTTAGCAATTCTACAATTATTAATTTAAACAATTATAATTTTTTAATAATACATCTATTTTAATATTAGATTATGATATTCTCAGCATAATCTCGGAGATGGCAATGGCACCCCACTCCAGTACTCTTGCCTGGAAAATCCCATGGACAGAGGAGCCTGGTAGGCTGCAGTCCATGGGGTCGCCAAAAGTCGGACACGACTGAGCGACATTACTTTCACTTTTCACTTTCATACATTGGAGAAGGAAATGGCAGCCCACTCCAGTATTCTTGCCTGGAGAATCCCAGGGATGGGGGAGCCTGGTGGGCTGCCGTCTATGGGGTCGCACAGAGTCGGACACGACTGAAGTGACTTAGCAGTAGCAGCAGCATAATCTAATTCAGAGGATACCTTATGTGTGGGTTAAGTCAGTATTTCTGGACCTGAAGTGAAAAGTAACAATTTCCCCATGTATTCCAGGTTTATGCGTCCCTTACCTTTTGTTTACAAGAAAGTCTAATTGGGACTTTGTTTTTCATCTATAGGTTGCTTGGACAACTGTATAGTTTGAATTAGATCTTATTCATAAATGTTGATAGTTTACTCCCTGATAGCTACACACAATAACTGACATTTACTCAATCTATCTGTAGAAAAAATTACAGAAAATAAAACATATAATAATGATTCTACAGGCTGATAGTGAAGCAGTTAAAACAATCAGTTAAGGAAAGTTTTTAGACCAGGATGGCAAATATCTAGTCTAAATATTTAGACCTTTACAACCTCACAGTCACAGTCACTAGATTAGAACTCCAACATAAGCATTACCAATTTCTTTCCACCAAGCCCCAGTCTCTTTCAGAACATATCACTTCAGGTATGTTTGTGCTTGCTAAGTTGCTTCGGTTGTGTCCAACTCTTCACAACCCTATGGACTATAGCTCGCCAGGCTCCTCTGTCCATGGGATTCTCGCAAGAATACTGGAGGGGGTTACTATTTCCTCCTCCAGGGGATCTTCCCCACCCAGGAATCAAACCCGCATCTCTTATGCCTCCTCATTGGCAGGTGGATTTTTTAATAATTGTGCCACCTGGGGAGCCTTAAATGCACAGACTTGGTAGCAGTTGCTACCAAGTCTGTGCATTTGACAGTCAAGGAAAAAAATACTTACCTATTTTGTGCTTGTATTAATAGATCATTTTGTGCTTGTATTAATAACAACCTATTAGGTATGCTCTTGATCTGTTTAACCAAATGAATTTTTACCTCCAAAATGAATACACATTCCTATTTATAGCAAGGCAGAGGCTGACTTTAGTACATTTATCATGGTTTTGTCTAAGAAAGCGTTAACAGTATTAGAAATAATACAGTGTGAAAAAGGCACACCAAATAAGACCTATATGACTATTTTTGAATAAGTAAAATGGTAAACTGCAGATTTCAGTCTTTTGAAACAGTAGTTAAATAAAAAGAAATTTTTACCCTGACCTGAAGAACAGAGATATTCCAAAAGAAAACTCTGATGAGAATATATAAATTACTCAAAGAATATTAATACTTTATAATTAATTTTGTGAAGAAAAATCCTAGTAGCAAGAAAAAATGTAAAATCATGTTAACTTGCACTAAGACACTCAGATAACCTCTTACTGGCTTTCTCTGATGGAGTGGCAAAGTTTACATTATGTATGTCCAAATTTAGATTCTATACTGATGCAGCTTATAAGTCTCATGTCTACCCACAGGCTCTTTCTATATGTGTAGTACCCACATGTGGCTTCAGATAAAGTTCCCTTGACAAATCAGGTCCAGATTCTATATAGATTATTAGCTGCAACTGTATCACATGGGCCCCAGCCTCAGCTTCTGAGATTCAGTTCTGTTATTTCAGGTTGTTTTCTAAGAGCATCCTTTTTTCTATACGTCTCACCTGGCCAGTGTTTCTACTGGCACTTCTACTTTATACTTAGGCCATCCACACTTTTACTGTTTATTTCAGCCTGTTCCTTTCTGTTCCTGAAACACTGCTGCATGATGCTCAGTCAATAATCGTGTTCCTACCATTGCTTGGTCAGGACTCAAATCACTGCTCGATGCCCTGGCCACACCACTTCTCACTTTGCTGCTGGCCTTTCTCCCGTAATTTGATGAGCTGCTCCCAAGCCACCCACACCACCTTAACCATCATCTCAAGTCTGCTGTTTGCTATAGCAGATGCTGCCTCCATACTGCAGGTGGCCCACAGCCAAACTACCGGAGACATGCTACTTTCATGCTTGTCTCTTTCAGGTTCCATACAGACATTATCTTGGGATATGCATCAATAATAAGGATTGCTGGACTGGGCCAGAATCAGTGAAACCACCACACTGTTTCCAAACATACTTGTGGCTGGCCAGCTCCCTCCTGAGCCAAGGTTACTGATCCAGATTTCTTCTTTTCGATAAAGTCTTTCCTGAGGCCGCAAAGTCCATCATAAAATTTTCCATATGTTCTCCAACCCACCCCATATCACACAGTTCCCCAAATATGTCACCAGGGCTGGATGGCAGACATGCTTTTATTCCTAAGAAGTATCTCATGTCCAGATAAATCAGTGGTTACAAAGAATGTGGAAAGAGGCAATTCTGCCTGGGAATTCCATATATGGGATGTGTACAATCTCTACTCCTGGTCAGCTGAGATTCCCTATTATTTATACATATATACCTAACCTATATATTAACATAAATGCACAGGAAAAATTTGCTGGCATACTTAGTGCAACACTTTAACAGGATCATCTTTTAGGATTTTAAATAGCTTAGCTGAAATCCCATCACCTCCACTAGCTTTGTTTGCAGTAATGCTTCCTAAGGCCCACTCGACATCACACTCCATATGGCTCTAGATGAGTGACCACACCAACGTGGTTATTCAGGTTGTGCTCATTTCACATGCTAGCAAAATAATGTTCAAAATCCTTCAAGCTAGGTTTAAGCAGTACATGAATTGAGAACTTCCAGATGTATAAGCTAGTCTTAGAAAAAGCAGAGGAAACAAAGACCAAACTGCCAACATCTGTCGGATCACAGAAAAAGCAAGAGAGTTCCAGAAAAACATCTACTTCTGCTTCATTGACTATGCTAAAGCCTTTGACTGTGTGGATCACAACAAACTGGAAAATTCTCAAAAAGATGGGAATACCAGAGCACCTCACCTACTTCCTGAGAAACCTGTATGTAGGTCAAGAAGTAACAGTAGAACAGGACATGGAACAACAGACTGGTTCAAAATTGGGAAAGGAGTACATTGAAACTGCATATTGTCACCCTGCTTATTTAACTTTTACACAGAGCATAACATGCAAAATGCAGGTATGATGAATCACAAGCTGGAATCAAGATTGCTGGGAGAAATATCAATAACCTCAGATATGCAGGTGATACCACCCTTATGGCAGAAAGCAAGAACTAAAAAGAGTTTCTTGATGAAGGAGAAAGAGGAGAGTGAAAAAGCTGGTTTTAACCTCAACATTCAAAAAACTAAGACCATGGCATCCAGTCCCATCACATCATGGCAAATAGATGGGGAAAAAATGGAAACAATGGCAGATTTTTCACGGACTCCAAAATCACTGCAGACAGTGACTTTAGTCATGTTAACAGATGCTTGCTCCTTGGAAGAAAAGCTATGACAAACCTAGACAGAATTTAAAAAGCAGAGACATTACTATACTGACAAAGGTCCAAATAGTCAAAGCTATGGTTTTCCCAATAGTCATGTATGGATGTGAGAGCTGGACCATAAAGAAGGCTGAGTGCCGAAGAATTAATGCTTTCTAACTGTGGTGCTGTAGAAAACTCTTGAGAGTTCCTTGGACGGCAAGGAGATCAAACCAGTCTATCCTAAAGGAAATCAACCTTGAATATGAGTTTGAAAGACCAAACTGCCAACATCTCCTGGATCACAGAAAAAGCAAGAGAGCAAGAAAGCAAGAAAAGCAAAAAAGCAAGAAAGCAATTTTTTTCCTGTGGATTTATGTTAATATATAGGTTAGGTATGCATATATATGTACAAATAATAGGGAATCTCAGCTGACCAGGAGTAGAGATTGTACACATCCCATATATGGAATTCCCAGGCAGAATTGCCTCTTTCCACATTCTTGGTAACCACTGATTTATCTGGACATGAGATACTTCTTAGGAATAAAAGCATGTCTGCCATTCAGCCCTGAGGCTAAAACTGAAGCGCCAATACTTTGACCACTTGATGTGAAGAACTGAGTCACTGGAAAAAACCCTGATGGTGGGAAGGATCGAAGACAGAAGCAGGAGGAGGTGACAGAGGATGAGATGGTTGGGTGGCATCATCGACTCAATGGATATGAGGTTTAGCAAAGTCCAGAAGACAGTGAAGGACAGAGAAGCCTGGAGGGTTGCAGGCCATGGGGTTGCAAAGAGCTGGACATGACTTAGCGACTGAACAACAGAGAATCACATACTAAATTTAACCTCTGCTGCTTTCTTTCTCTTTCTTGATACTTTCCCCTTCATTGTGTATGCCTCATTGCACTTCACTAAAAGGGATATATAATCAAAAACCTCCTTTCTTTATGACCAGTTGGAATATAGTCTCTGAGTTATAGAAAAGGAAGAAGCTTTGCCTCTTCTCAAAAACATAAAGATAAGAAGCACAGAATTAAACATTCTATATTAAATAATATGTTATGTTGTAGATATGAAGAAACAATGAAAGTACATTTCAATGTTGGACCTCCATGTTCAGTAAAACAGAAAAAAAAAAAAGCAGTCTTGAAATAAGCACTTCTTAAAGTCTCAAATTTATTAATGTATGGATAACGGAAGAATTACAATAATGATAGAATCATAGGTTACTCTTACAAAATACTTAGGTCATACAAGGAATGTTACTAAAAGTATCTACCTTATACCTAGTGCTATGCAGAACTGACAGAGAATAAAAATAAAGTGTGCAACCTCTGTTAAACACTTTGCCACTAAGATAAAGCTATTTTTGGAGACAACTTATCTACCATTTGCCAGAAGTAAAGGCTTCCAGCAGTATTAATGGTGCTGATCTTTTGTCTCTAAAACAAAGGCAAGGTTGAAGAATAAATATCAAAGCCCTGGAGTTGAATCAGAAGTCAAAGATGTGGATGTCATAATTAGAATCAGGCACCAACATACTCCAATTACTCCCCATTAGTGAATATTTCACAATATTTTTGTTGATTTTGCCTGCTCACATAACCTAGGTGACCAGAGTTTGAAGGATGTCCAAAAACATTAATTCATTCCACAAACATTTTTGTAAAACTTCATATCTGTTGGGGACTGAAGTGTCAGTCTGATTACCTTTACTTCTCTAATAAGTGGCGGCTAGCTTCAGCTTGAATGTCTCTAATAAACAGACCACACTCTTCCGAGATACTTGTTTCATTTATTAACATCTTTGTTAAAAAGTATTTCCTCAATTGGAAAATTTGTTTCCAAAATAAGAAAATGGTAAATAGTTTTGGTACTTCAAACCAATAAAATATTTCCAACTGAAAATATTTAATATCATGGAAAATGGCAAGAACAGGATGATTGGTAAAACTTACATACAAAGGTATGGCATTTATTATATTGGCACAATAAAGTGAAGATTTTAATTATCTGAAATACCAGAGGTCATTAGTGAAAGGGTGAAGGGGGAAGGACATTTTCTCAAAATTAAACAATATACAAATAAGTTGATTTTATTATATGGTTAGCAAAATTCAGTAATACAACTCTGGACACTATATTATAAGGAACAAAAAGTGACGAAATGTTACAGTTTTGGGGGGCATTCAGTGAAGCTTTTTAAATATAAACTCATTTATTTTAATGCTACATACATACAGAAAAGTGAGAAAACCATAGCTGTATATTTCAGTGATTTGACACAAAGTAAATACACCCAAGAAACCACCCAAATCAAGAAATAAAACAGTCTGAAAGTCACGGTAGCCCTCCTCATGGCCCTCTCTGTTGTTAACTCTAAGTAACTACTAGCTGGACTTTTAATACCATAGATTGTGTTTGACTGCTTTTTAACATGGTAAAAATTAAATCATACACTAGGCATTTTAGTGTTTTACTTCTTTCTTTAACATTATCTTTGTGAGGTTGTCAAATATCATTAACTATAATAACAACTCATTCATTTTCACTAATATATGATATTTCACTACTGCATGAATGTCACAATTTACCCATTCTAATTTTGAGGAGCATTGGTTTGTTTCTGTTTCTTGGCTATTAGTAATATAACTAATTATAAGTAATATAAATATTCTGTACATACAGTTTCCATAAACACATCTTCGTGCACACAATTCTAATGGGAATGCAGCTAAATGTGTAATGCTGGATCAGAAGATATGCATATATTCAGATTAGTGTAAACAGTTTTGAGCTCAATGGAATTTTTTTTTAAAGTGAATTTTATAAAAAGAGTCATCAGTTTTGTCAAAATATTCTAGGGCTCTATCAACTTTCCCAAGAGTTTTCTTACTCCTCTGACATGCAAATTATTCCCCTCATCCTTCACTTTCCTTTGTAAACATCTAGCACGCCACAAATATTGCAGGTGTCCTCTTACTGGTTAATCCACAGAGTAGTCTATCAATTTCAACAAGCATTTCAGAAGCTTTGATGTTCAAACTGTTTTCTAACATTCTCAGCAAGTTAATAAAATTCTTAATCTTCAAAAAAAGTTGACTTTGCATCTAATTTGCATTGTAGTTTTTAAAAGAGTCCTTTCTAACTTGTATCCAAAAATCAGCAGGACACTGACTAAGAAGGAAACTGAATGGATAAGTTTAAAAAAAGTGATGATAAATAGGAATTTTTGAGTAGAAATAAATGTTACAAATATTTAATTCATCAAGAAATCGTTTCCTCCTGTTCTTCTGTATGCAACCAAATAACTGTTAAAAGTCTAATAATGACCACTTAATTTGAATATTGTACTTATATAAAATCCTGAAAGAAAAGATATACCAAACTATTTCTTGATGGTAGGATCAAAAGTGATAACTATTTTAGTACTTCCTTTCATTTTGTATAATAAATACAATTTATTTGTAAAAGTGGAAAATATCCATAATGATTAGACCAAAAGTAAAATTTGCTTCTTTGGCAACATCTACTCAGTGGTCTTTTTTTCTGCTTTATGCAGCCACACAGAATAAATTTAGCTTATTTTCCACATGAGAGCTCTCGAAATAGTTTATAACAGTTATGGCTGTTTCATCTTCATAGGATAAATATCTCCACATCATTCTATGGTTATTCCTATGAAAGTTTCAGGATCCTTTGCAATTTAACTACTCTTCTTCGGACATACTCCGGCTAGGTTTTTCCAATTATATATTGTAATTGAAATGTGCATGTAACAGAAGCCAATGCAGACTTTTAAACAACCAAACTTACAGACTTAAAGCTTATGGTAGTCTTTTTAGATGTATATGATGATTAACAAAAAGATTCTTGCTACAATATTGTCTGGATAATTAAATATAGTTTATAATCACTGCAAATGTAAACATTTCTATTTATGAAAATAATTTGAACTTTATAGTTTAAATTTGCAAGGTTGATAAAGTCATTACTTTGATGTTTGCTTTAATATATTTCAAATTATATGTTATACATGAATAAAAGTACTGATGGACCTTGCCGCATTTGCTTTTCCTGCAAATGGACTAACAACACAAATGGTTCTACAGTTTTTAAGTTCAATACATATTATTCTCTTCTGTTTTATAAATATCATAAATTTATCAATATTTATTTTTACTCCCCAAAGCAAAAATCTCATTCAAAAAATAGGGTAATATTACAGAACATGATTTTGGCAAGAAGTATATAAATGTTTCTGTGAAATATAAGAATAATATTGAAATAAATCAGCATGATAGAAGTATTTCTTCACATAAGGTTATTTTAGGTGTCAATATATTTCACCATAAATCTTTTTAAACTCTTTCCTATTTTTATTTATACCACTGACTCATATCTAGATTTGGATTTTTACAAGGTCAACAATGCCACAGATACACTGTCAATAAACATTTTTCATTATTTTAAACACATCAATACTCCCATGTTATTTTTAAGGTTGCAAGAAAGAATCTATCAACATGGGAATTTAACATTTATTCAATTGTTTGGAACTATATTTTAATATAAAACTCACATGGTCACAAGCATTCACTCATTGATATTCATTGAGAAAAAAATTTTTTTGTAATAGAGAAAAATTGGAGACAAACTAAATACCCAAGATTAGGAAAAAGGTTAATCACATGGATAACGTGCATCTAACTGTTTAAATAAATTGAGACTATTTATAGCTTTTAACATATACAGTTGCCCTTGATATTTAACTGAGTTTTAAAAAGCGCATCTTGCAGGAAAATATACATAAACACACACCAGAAAAGCACATTTGTATATTTGTATGTGAATAGCAAAAAGTTTGAAAGAAACATATTAACAGTGCCTTCTTCAAGGAAGTAGTACAGACAGAAACAAAGCTTTAGTTTAAATTTTTACTCTTAACATGATTGTTATAATAAACATCTATTATTTTTGTAATTTAAAAAACCAAAATATTGAAATAATGAACATGAAGATCAAGGTTAAAGGAGAAGATCCAACTCCAAAATGTATCCCTAACCTTTTTGCTTTTTCAAGCCTTGTAAAATCTGTGTTAAACACATTTGTAAAATCTGTTTATTAAACCCCCCCCAAAACACACACCTTGGCATGTGATGGAATAGTGACCAATGTTGATGAATGGCTGGCTTTAGAGCGGTGATGTTATTTACACCAACCTAGAAAGCCATGAATAAATCTGAATATAACAATAAACTATTTTTGGCCATCTTCTGAATTCCAAATTAGATAGAGTTCTCTAACTTTAGTGGAAGCTCTGTGTATGTGTCGGAGTGTGGAAGCCAACAAAGGGTGGTATTTGTCCCACTGAATTTCAATGTCTCTGCATATTATCCTCTTGGCTGGCCCGATGACAGGCCCTTGCCAGTCCTACTCTTTAAACAGAGAGCTAAGATTTTTAAATAGAGCTTTCTTGTACCAGAAAGGTTCTCTTTTCTTGTGCTCAAATTTTGTTCTTTAAGGGCAAATGAGCCTTTATGCCATCAGTAGCTCATGCACAAAGTCAAGATGTGTCTGACTTACAAGCAGGTTTTTGTTCAAAAGGTTAAATAAAAGTCTTCTTTTTATGTTCTCCATTTATTTCCAGCACCTAGTGAAAAGGTCAAATCACTTTCCGGGTATTTCCATATATTGCTGTCAACTAGTTTTTACCCATTTAACTATCCATGCATAAAAGGAGTATTTGACTCAGGAAAGCTGATGTTTCATAACAATGCCTTTATTTCTAACTCTCTGTAAACAGCTCTGCCTCCAGGCATTTGGAAAGAGATAGGCCTGGCTAGAACACACACACACAAACAATTGCTGGCTCTGAGGGACAGTACTGAGTTTAAATTTTCATTAGAAAAAGGCTCTGTGAACACCAACTCATTATCACAGGTATTTCTTTTTTTAATAATGTTAATACTCAATCTCAACACAGTTATAGAGACCACCCAGCATTATATATTTTAGCATTACTTATATTCATAACAGGGCTTCCTTAGTGGCTCAGTGGTAAAGAATTCCTCCAATGCGGAAGACACGAATTAGACCCCTGGGTCAGGAAGATGCCCTGGAGAAGGAAACAGCAACCCATTCCAATCCTCTGTCCTCTCAAGGACAGAGGAGCTTGATGGCTACAGTCCATGGGTGTCACAAAAGAGTCAGACACAACTTAGTGACTCAAACAATAACAGCAACAAATACCCCTAATAACATAGTCAGGGAAATCATTTAGTGAGCAGAAAATGTCAAAAATGTAAAGCTGATTAATACCATCATATAGAATATAATGCAATATATAAACAAATTACACAACTCATTCAAAATAGCTTGCAATGAAAACAATGTCAGTCAGTCAGTCAGTTCAGTATCTCAGTCGTGTCCGACTCTGCAACCCCATGAACCACAGCATGCCAGACCTCCCTGTCCATCACCAACTCCCAGAGTTCACCCAAACCCATGTCCATCAAGTTGGTGATGTCATCTAACCATCTCATCCTCTGTCATCCCCTTCTCCTCCTGCCCTCAATTTTCCCAGCATCAGGGTCTTTTCAAATGAGTCAGTCATCAGGTGGCCAAAGTATTGGAGTTTCAGCTTCAATGTCAGTCCTTCCAATGAACATCCAGCACTGATCTCCTTTAGAATGGACTGGTTGGATCTCCTTGCAGTCCAAGGGACTCTCAAGAGTCTTCTCCAACACCACAGTTCAAAAGCATCAATTCTTCGGTGCTCAGCTTTCTTTATAGTCCAACTCTCACATCCATACGTGACCACTGGAAAAACCATAGCCTTGACTAGACGGACCTTTGTTGGCAAAGTAATGTCTCTGCTTTTTAATATGCTGTCTAGGTTGGTCATAACAATGGATAATCACCAAAAAGAGTTAAAGCAACTCAGTGTAATTTGATTTATATAACTACTTAAAGAAAGCTGTGACTTGAACTAATAGAACTAATTTTACCTTCCAAGATTGGTGAAAGCTGACTTATAGTTGATTAAGTATGTAATCTGTTGCCATGATATAATTATTATCTTAAGAAAATGCATAATTCATTTTTCTGCAGCTGTTAATTCTTATATGGTTGATATGACGAATGCAACCCCCAGATTTTCTATAATACAAATACAGCTTATCCCAACTACCTCAAAGTGGAACATTCCTACGAAATATTTAGTAAGCTATAATGGTGTAAAGTGAAAAAGCAATCTCCTTAGAATATATCTTGCTAACTAACACACAAAATAGAGACCATGCTTACAGACACAGTTCAAAGCTATAATGGATTAATGCTGAGACACCGGGTGTAGTTCCCAGGGAAAGCACTTAGGGGCGCCGGTCTCACTGCTCCCGCAATATTTAGGCTCACTACAAAACAAATGCTAGATAGTTTTTATCTTTTTTCATAAATATGAAAATCCTCTTCAGATTTCTTTTGGTTAGTGAAAACAGGAACTGATGTAAGTTTTTTTGAAAAAGCGAAATGGAATAAAGTGAAATTCTGAAAAGTCGGGCATCAGCAATGGGGGCATAACCTTCTTAGGTTGTATAAGGATTTAGCATCTTGAATAATTTGAGAAGCTCACTTTTAACTAACACTTCCAGTCCTGAATCTTACTTTCATTGTATATTCTAGGGAAATCTAGTCATTAAATGAAAGAGATGGAAAAAGATAATATGTTCTATTTTTAGTACATACAAATTTAAATGGATGAAAGTGTTATTATGACAAAGATTATAAAAAGTACTTGATGCTAATGAGCAACAGGAGGGGTTAGCAAAACCCCACTTTCTGAACAATGACAGTAGAATTGTGGTGTCATTCACAACTTATATTTTGGAACCAAACATTTATCTTAAAATCACAGTTGGCACTATTTTATTTATTCACTAGTGCTTCCTTTGGGTATGGCATAGAATGAAGAACTATTAACATGCAAGGGAAAAAAGTTCTGGCAAAGTCAAATAACTAGATTCTGTTGTATCTAGGATACCATCATCTCATCCCATATGCTTAAAAAATAAATATATTTGGAAATAGCAGTTTAAATACTAAAATAAGAACGGGTATACAGTGCTTGGAGGATAGAAACATAGTGATCTAGTTTCCCCCTTTTATTCACAAGATGTGCTACTTAGTATGTGGAAAATATATACTGAGATGTCTATTCAGAGACCTATTTCTTTATTGATGTTGATAGTAAATCCCTTCATTAGTGACTGCTGTAGCCAGAATGAAGCTTTTCTTCTCCTTTTAGATACATACATATACACATACATACAAACATACATTGCATATATATGTGTGTGTGGGTGTATACATGCTTCAGTCATGTCTGATTCTTTGTGATCCCATGGATTAAAGCCTGCCAGGCTCCTCTGTCCATGAGATTCACCAGGCAAGAATATTGGAGTAGGTTGCCATGCCTTCCTCCAGGGAATCTTCCCGACCCAGGGACTGGACCAAGTCTTTTGTAAGTCTTCTGCATTGGCAGGTGGGTTCTTAACCACTAGCACCACCTGGGAAGCCCATGTATGTGTGTGTATATGTGTGTGTGTGTGTGTGT
>SJYA01000740.1:2173518-2224666 GCA_006410615.1 Neotragus moschatus
CACTGGAAAAACCATAGCCTTGACTAGACGGACCTTTGTTGGCAAAGTAATGTCTCTGCTTTTTAATATGCTGTCTAGGTTGGTCATAACAATGGATAATCACCAAAAAGAGTTAAAGCAACTCAGTGTAATTTGATTTATATAACTACTTAAAGAAAGCTGTGACTTGAACTAATAGAACTAATTTTACCTTCCAAGATTGGTGAAAGCTGACTTATAGTTGATTAAGTATGTAATCTGTTGCCATGATATAATTATTATCTTAAGAAAATGCATAATTCATTTTTCTGCAGCTGTTAATTCTTATATGGTTGATATGACGAATGCAACCCCCAGATTTTCTATAATACAAATACAGCTTATCCCAACTACCTCAAAGTGGAACATTCCTACGAAATATTTAGTAAGCTATAATGGTGTAAAGTGAAAAAGCAATCTCCTTAGAATATATCTTGCTAACTAACACACAAAATAGAGACCATGCTTACAGACACAGTTCAAAGCTATAATGGATTAATGCTGAGACACCGGGTGTAGTTCCCAGGGAAAGCACTTAGGGGCGCCGGTCTCACTGCTCCCGCAATATTTAGGCTCACTACAAAACAAATGCTAGATAGTTTTTATCTTTTTTCATAAATATGAAAATCCTCTTCAGATTTCTTTTGGTTAGTGAAAACAGGAACTGATGTAAGTTTTTTTGAAAAAGCGAAATGGAATAAAGTGAAATTCTGAAAAGTCGGGCATCAGCAATGGGGGCATAACCTTCTTAGGTTGTATAAGGATTTAGCATCTTGAATAATTTGAGAAGCTCACTTTTAACTAACACTTCCAGTCCTGAATCTTACTTTCATTGTATATTCTAGGGAAATCTAGTCATTAAATGAAAGAGATGGAAAAAGATAATATGTTCTATTTTTAGTACATACAAATTTAAATGGATGAAAGTGTTATTATGACAAAGATTATAAAAAGTACTTGATGCTAATGAGCAACAGGAGGGGTTAGCAAAACCCCACTTTCTGAACAATGACAGTAGAATTGTGGTGTCATTCACAACTTATATTTTGGAACCAAACATTTATCTTAAAATCACAGTTGGCACTATTTTATTTATTCACTAGTGCTTCCTTTGGGTATGGCATAGAATGAAGAACTATTAACATGCAAGGGAAAAAAGTTCTGGCAAAGTCAAATAACTAGATTCTGTTGTATCTAGGATACCATCATCTCATCCCATATGCTTAAAAAATAAATATATTTGGAAATAGCAGTTTAAATACTAAAATAAGAACGGGTATACAGTGCTTGGAGGATAGAAACATAGTGATCTAGTTTCCCCCTTTTATTTACAAGATGTGCTACTTAGTATGTGGAAAATATATACTGAGATGTCTATTCAGAGACCTATTTCTTTATTGATGTTGATAGTAAATCCCTTCATTAGTGACTGCTGTAGCCAGAATGAAGCTTTTCTTCTCCTTTTAGATACATACATATACACATACATACAAACATACATTGCATATATATGTGTGTGTGGGTGTATACATGCTTCAGTCATGTCTGATTCTTTGTGATCCCATGGATTAAAGCCTGCCAGGCTCCTCTGTCCATGAGATTCACCAGGCAAGAATATTGGAGTAGGTTGCCATGCCTTCCTCCAGGGAATCTTCCCGACCCAGGGACTGGACCAAGTCTTTTGTAAGTCTTCTGCATTGGCAGGTGGGTTCTTAACCACTAGCACCACCTGGGAAGCCCATGTATGTGTGTGTATATGTGTGTGTGTGTGTGTGTATATACATACAAATACATATATATATATATACATATATATATATATACACACCTATATATCTTGAGTATTTTGGTAATATTTAACTCAAGAGTTAATATTATTATTAAAGCATAACACATTTTTTAGAATGGACCATAATTAATAGCTGAAAAACCAAGACTAAAAAAACAAACAAACAAACAAACAAAAAAGCATCCTCAATGGTATTGCTAGTGCTTATTTCCTGTTTATTTAACTCTATCTATTTCCTTCTGTGAGGTATATATTTGTGTTCCCTCTAAGTTTCCAACCTGGCTTTATGAAAAAAATGAAACTATTTACCCATTGGTCTTCTTTAGTTTAAATTTCTATTAGAGAAAATACAGTTACATTAAATTACTAAATAATTTCCCCTGATATCATAGTACACAAAATTAATGCTAAAATATAACATCTTATCCTTGTGGAAATCATAATCAAAAGCAATGAGAGAGTTTCCTTCAAAAAACCCTCAAGTCAACAAACCACCTTACGTGAAACAGGGCTTTATCATCTCTGGTTAGTCAGTGATAAGTCTGCATCAGGTCAAGGACTATTGTGAATTCAATTATCTGTGGTACTTTAGCAAATCAGGGTCTCCTACTGAGTTATATTGCTTCAGGAGAATAAGGCGATATTAGGAGTCCATCAGCCATCAGCTTGGGAGCCTGGGGCATACACTGTAGCTGAATCCTCAAATACGCTCCCTTGAGAATTTTATCAGCCCTCATCAAAGTTACTGTCCCTAGTTTGAAGCTGTACATTTGTGTCTGGGCTGGGGCTGAATGAGCCCTCTTGGGATGTGGACAAACCAGCTGCTAATTAACCAGGTTCTATCCAACCACTGAAAACCCCAGAGAGAAGGAAAAATACAGACTTCCCATGGTGTTACAGCATAAAAAATGATAGATATTTCAAAGTAGCAGTATGGTGTAAGCTTCCACTCAAATGGATAAAACCTATTACAGACACAGTTTTTAATTCTATTACTCTTACAATATTTCGGATAATTCAGGCTCTTACAAATCCACTGACAATTCAAGGTATTCAACTGAGTGTGGTTCTCCTAATGAAGATAAAGGAATATATTAGGGGAAGTTAGGAGGACACACCACGATTCCTTGAGTACAAGTCTCAGCTTTGCAGGAAAGTGAGTCTAGCAATTGGTGAGGGGTGTGTATATGTGTGTACGTGTGTGTATGGGGGTATATCTTGCCTTTTCTATTGTTTCACATTTCTTACTTCCAAGCCTCAATGTGAATCTTAATCGGAATGAAACAATGTATCCTGTAAGAGAAATGAGTATGCTAGAGAAAAAGAAATAGTTCTTTTCACCTGATCACAACTAACACAAAGGTGGAAAATGCTAAATGTTGATATGAAAGAAGTCCTGTACATAATATCAATGTACATGAGCACAGTCATCAGTCATCTATTGTCTTTAATTTGTTCTCACTTTGAAGAGTCCTTGCACTGGGAATTGAAAACTTGTGTGAAAATTAACTTTTCCTGGATAACTCTGAAGCCCTTTCAAACTTATAAATGCCTCTTTGGATAGAAGATGGATAAAAGAGGGAGGCTGTTACATAGTTTGTTTGCATTGTTTTAGATTTCTGAAATGTAAATTTCCTGAGGGCCTCATCTCATAACAGGTGAATGATGAAAACTGCCTTTAGAATGTAAGATAACCTATACTAGGCATGTGTGAAAGTAAACGCTGAAATAAATCATAGCATATTATTTCTGAGCAAATGCCATATATCTGTGTTAAAAAATAGACTGTATATGTGCATATGTGTATACACATATATTTTTAAACTCTTCTAAATATAATTATTTAAGAATTTAACATTTTTCACTCCGACACAAGTGCTAAATTATTTTTTTAAGACTCACATAAGAGTAAATTCAAGATGGAGAGAAAGAAAAATGACCAATGTCCAAGTAAAATACTAAAATAAGAGGTGACAGATGATATATGTGAAGTGATCTGATATAATATGTTAAGAAAAGTAGCCAAATGTCTACATAGCACTGGTTATGAAAGAGCTTATGATGTTGTCAAAGAATGATGTGGTCTTAGCTATACAAATGTTAGGCCTAGAAAGGGCTTTTGAGCCAAGATCTGGGTTATTCCTTCAGCTTTTATGAACTTTGATATCACTCTATGCATATGAAGGACAAGGTCCAGAAAAGTTCACTGTATTGTCAAAGTTTCCAAGAGCAAAAAAGAGGTAAAGTTGGAACTAGAAGTCAGATCTTTCTTTTAAGGCACTACCTTTATCATTAACTTTTATTATGGAACTGGCTTCCAAAACATTCATAAATAAGCCCAAAGGTTAAGTAGTTTTCAGAAAAGATAGTACTTAAATATAAGAGTATCAGGACTCATAAAAGATACATATGAGTAAGAAAAAGAATCAAGTAGATTCTAGCTTTACATTTGTTATCACATCTGTTTATTATGGCAAACGTATTAAGAGTTGTTATGGCTTTTGAGAATCATCAGCATTGGAGAGAGAGTGGGAGAAAAACTAAAGCTTTATAGATAATACTTCCCTTACTACATGTTGTGTGCACTCAAATATTTTTGATCTGGTGTTTAAAAATCATGGTCTCAGGGAACTTCCCTGGCAATCCCAGTGGTGAAGATTTCGCCTTCCCACTCAAGATTGGTGCTGTGTGACAACCTGGAGGGAGGGGGTGGGGAGGGGGTGAGGGTTCAGGATGGAGGGACACATGTATACATATGGCTGATTCATGTTTACATATGGCAAAAGCCACCACAATATTGTAAAGTAATTATCCTCCAGTTAAAATAAATAAATAATTAAAAAAAAAAAAAAGACTTCGCTTTCCAATAGAAGGAGTGCGTGTTCAATTCCTGGTCAGGGAGCCAAGCCGCCACATGCCTTGTGGCCAAAAAAATAAAGCATAAAAATAGAAGCAATACTGTGATACCTTTAGTGAAGACTTTAAAACTGGCTCACATAAAAAAATCTTTAAAAAATGATCATCTCAACCTGCTAAACTGATTTCTCAAACTACTAATAGTCACCTCATCAGTGAGAAGACAACTGTAATGAAGGCCAGACCACTAAGGTTGTTGGAGCAAGAAATGACCACGGTTTCTTAGAGAACTGAAGAGGTAACAGTGATAATGGGCATATTAGCTTCTTCAGTGCAGAGGCTATCAGGAACCTGATGAAGTAGAAACGAGATGGGCAAAGATTTGAGTCGTTACATAAGTGAGTGACTATGGTAAGACTGACAGCCAGTCAGGGTTTAATTTGTTGCATTGCTTTAACCAATTTTAAATACAGGTTTAACATTATTATTAGGAAGTCAGAATTACAATTTTCTTCAAGGATTTATATAAAACAATTCTTAGAATTTAAGAGAATAAGAGAAGAGACAAAGAAGCAAAATGGAGAGTTCACAGAGTTACAGAATAAATGAGACAGAGAGAGAATTAAAAACATAGATATACTGACTGAAACCTACATGTGGCAATCTTCCAATTTTAATTCTCTAGGATTACTAGAAGAGAAATATTTAGCAGTATTCAAAACCAATAGATTCAGTAAGTAATGAGCTATGCAGTATAAAATGAAAGAGAGATACAGTATAAAGTGCTTGTCAAGTAGGGGCTATACAAGTTAATTCAGAGTTACATGATGCATATTTAACCCATACACTAAAGATGAAGTCATATCATGACATGCATACAGTTTTTATCTACTATTTGGTATCTGCAGTGTTCAAAAATAATTTTTACATTTACTAATTCATTAGAGGTTAACAGCACCACAATATAGGCAGGGATAATTCAGAACTTCTATTGGTTTTTAAAATAGTACTAAAAGTTTAGCCCTATAATGTTAAAACAATTGAGAAGTTTAGAGAATATAAAGAAAAATTACCCCCCTCCTACAATTAACAACTATTAAGTGTGCTGTGTATTCTTCTAGACGCCCTTTTTTACGAAGCATTTCTGAGTACTTAAGTGCATATACACACATGCTAGATAGATGATAGACAGATAGCTATCTTAGACATAGAATATAATTTCTATTCACTTCTGTAACAGGTCTTGGACCATTCCATGTTTAGATACATGTCTCTATCCCATCCTAATTTACAGAAATATCATAATTCAACCCTTCTCCAATCATCTTGTGATTGTAAACAAGAAGCCTATGTGCATGATATTGCATGAATGCATAAATATGATATGCAGATATATAAGTAGATATAAAAGTGAAGTCGCTCAGTCGTGTCCAACTCTGCTACCCCATGGTCTATAGTCTACCAGGCTCCTCCGTCCATGGGATTTGCCAGCAAGAATACTGGAGTGGGTTGCCATTTCCTTCTCCAAGAGATTTTCCCAACCCAGGGATTGAACCTGGGTCTCCCACATTGTAGGCAGACACTTTATCATCTGAGCCACCAGGGAAGTCATAAGTAGAATATAAAAAGTCAAACTGTTTGCCAAGTATTATATTAAAAATTTAAATGATGAATTGATCTGCAAAATGTGTCCAATAATATATTGAAGTGTCCAGTTTCCCCATACTATTACCAACATTGGGTAATGCTAATCTTTTGAAAAGCTTTTGAAAATGTTCAGGATGAAGAAAGGTATCTCATAGTAATGTTTTCTTCTTAAGCATATGTCGCATGGTCATTTGTATATCTCTTTTGGTGTATTTTGTTTGCATATCCTTTCTGCATGTTTGTATTGTCTAGTGATCTGTAGGAACACTATATATTACTTATAGATTTATGGTATATATTTACTCAGCATCTACCATATATGTAACATTATATATTAAGGGCTTCCCAAGTGGCACTCACAATTAAGATCCCTGCTGCCAAAGTAGGAGACACATAAGAGACCCAGGTTCAATCCCTGGAGAAGGGCACTGCAACCCACTCCAGTATTCTTGCCTGGAGAATCACATGAACAGAGGAGCCTGGTGGGTTCCAGTCCACAGGGTTGCAGAAAGTCAGACACAACTGAAGCTACTTAGCACAGCATCCCATGACATATTATATATAGATTTATGGTATATTCACATATTCACCCCATCCAACATATATGTAACATACATTTTCTCTCAGTCTACAACATGTCAAATCTGTAATCTTTTTCTATTTGGTTTCTGAAGTATATAGCTTGATGGTAAGAATTTAAAAAAAAAGCAAAACAGACTACAGATGAGCACACAGGAACTCAAGGGTTTAAGTGATTCGCCAACAGTCACACAGGTATACACTGGTGAATCAGAGGGTCTGACTTCAGTTGGCTGGAGTTCCTCTGGCTGGAGCTCACACAAATTACAGAAACAAAAAAGCTGTATGATATTTTTGGCAGGCTTTATCTTAGTGTTCTTGAATATATTATACATATATAAACATGCACACATACCACACACACACACACCCACGTACTATTTTAAAATTCTTTCACCCTCATACATAAAAGACTACTTTCCAAAGACCATTTTAGCTTCAGATGAAGTGAAATTGAGCTTAAAATCCACTTTAATTAAAATCAGCTCAAAAAACCTGAGACTGAATTGTCAGTGCTAAGAAAGAGATTTAGAGTTTTAACTAGTAAATAAAACTTTTGGTCCTTTTGGAAGAGAGCCTTAGAAATCTCTCTTGCTCACATTAGCCTCCTCTTAAAGAGAATCATCAGTTAACAGTATGTATGTAAGTGATATTAGTATAGCTAGATTTATTCATCAGTAAATGATAAGCACAGAGTCTGGATTTCAGGACCCTCAATCCTATTATTCCCATCACATCAAATCAATTCCTTATCCATCTACTTCTCTCAATGAATAAACAATGCAAAACCACCATCTACATTTCATTATCTGGCTACTGCCAACACATGGATGAGCTGGAACTATAAATTGTATATAAAAATAAAGCCTCATTTAGCAACGCAAATTTTTATGAAAACATAATGTATCAAATTTACAATTTACAAGGTACAACCATTTGTAACAGATGTTAAATGTTTTATACCCTTTTCTTTGCAAAGAAGTTAAATGAAATATTTACTGCAAATGTGAAACATCAGTCATGACAGTTCCACAACTTAAAATTAAGACAGATGGATCTCTAAAGATCAGTCTATCTTGAAATTAGTATAAAAACAAAACAGATACATTTGAATTTTTTAATGAAAAATGAAAGGAATTGAGAAATATTTTCCAATTTGCTGTACCATTATTCACAAGAGTTTCTGATAGATTTACACCAACTTTCAACTTTCAACAACTGCAGACTTTTATCATTAAAATTACTACCTGAACATTTGTGATAGGTGGCCCAAAAATAATCTTTGCACAATTTTATTTGGAGTAGAAGCCTCCTAAAATATTTCAATCATATTGTAAGTGAAAAATAATATGGCCTTTGGCAGTAACAGATTTTTTAAAATGTACTTTTTCTCACATACTACTTCAATGTATTCAAAGAAAATAGGTAACAACAATCAAAATAAGCATTTATTTATTAGTTGCAGTACTATTAGTAAAGCACAAGTGTTATTTATTTCAATCTTGGCATAGTCCATATAACCAGACTTTGATCTTCCTGTGCTGAACACTTCTAGATGGTTTAAGCACAAACAATGAACATTCACATTTCCAACATAATACACAGTTTAAAATGTGAAAAGTAGCAAGCATTATTCTCAATTCCAGGTGAAGATGCAAACAGAAGTACAGCAGAATTCTTCAACAAAAGCCCCAAATCTGAGAGGTTGGGAATAGCATGCATCACCAGCTTTTTGATAAGAACTTTATGCCAATTTCCACAAATACTTTTCCATTCATTAATTTAGGATTTATTGGTTGTTGACCATGAGCAAGACCCCTTACTAGGCACTGGAAGTCCCTCCCCCAAAATAAGTTTATGTCCTTATGAGAGTTCATTATCTATCAGAACAAACAGATAAGTATAATGGTTACAGAACAACGTGCTCAACAGGGGAATGAAAAAGGGAGCTGGCAGTGAGAACACAGAGCAAAGGGAGGCTTCCCAAGGGTAGATAATCTGCTGTAATCCCTGCTATACTGCCCAGTTTGGAGTTGGAGTCTAGTGAAAGTCTTGAAAGTGTTAGTCATTCAGTTGTGTCGACTCTTTGAGAAACTATGGACTGTAGCCCCCAGCCTCCTCACTCCATGGGATTCTCCAGGCAAGAGTACTGGAGTGGGTTGCCTTGTCCTTTTCCAGGAGGTCTTCCCGACCCAGAATTGCAGGCAGATTCTTTACTGTTTGAGCTAACTGAGAAGCCCTAGTCTAGACTAGGGTCTAGTAGGTGATCAATAAGCCTTTGTTAAATGGCTGGATGGATAGATGGATGAAACTGGACCTTCCCTTGGAGAAGGAAAGCAACAATGGATAGATAACGGATTTTAAAAGACATAATTAGATTTTCAGACAGATAGGGCTAAACATTTGGGCTAAGGCACAAAAGCCTGGATGCATGTTTTATTCAGAACCCTTCAAATAGCCTTTGTCCAGGGGAAAAGTGGGGAGAAATGCACAGGAGATAAGACTGAAGAGGTAGAAAGGACACACTAAGGAATTCTGATTTTATGATGTAGGCAATGGAGATCGTATTCAGCACAGGGTTATTTCTATACATACCAATTCCTCAGTAAATCCTTACTGAATAAACTAAATGATTTTCTTGCAATAGATAAAGAAATTAATGTTAAATATGGAGAAATTAATATGTAATTCACAGCATACTCACCATCAAATGATACAGTATTGAAATCAGTATATAATTCCCGCATTCATAATACACCAAGAAGTGATTTAAGGTTTACTTTTTAAGACATCATAGGAGTAAGAGAATAATAATAATACTAGCAGCAATGAGTATACATCAGCAAGGCTTCATTACATATATTTAGTCTTTATTTTCCAAGTCCATCCACAACTAGTATCTCATTTGGTTCTTTCTTGTTTTGGAGTTCACAGTGTTATTGGAAGTACATTGAACAGGCATTAAAAATACCCACAGAACTGAAGATAACAACTTTTGATTAGGTATCAAAATGACTGTCATGGACTAGGAAGCAATAAATGGCAAAGCTGCACAGCCATGGTATGACCATATTTTGGGAGTCATTGTCCCAACTCTCCTGACTTTATCAAGCTGCAACCTAAAAAATGTGAGAGGAGAAATCCAATGAATCTCTCTCACTTTTTATGATCAGAAAAGTAAAGAGGTCAAAGGCCTTTGAAATTTAATATATTATTTTATATGATCACTAATATCTAACCATTAACTTCCTTCCATCCTCTTCAGTTCAGTTCAGTTCAGTCGCTCAGTTGTGTCCGACTCTTTGCAACCCCATGAACTGCAGCACGCCAGGCCTCCCTGTCCATCACCAACTACAGGGGTTCACTCAGACTCACGCCCATCGAGTCAGTGATGCCATCCAGCCATCTCATCCTCTGTCGTCCCCTTCTCCTCCTGCCCCCAATCCCTCCCAGCATCAGAGTCTTTTCCAATGAGTCAACTCTTCACATGAGGTGGCCAAAATGCTGGAGCTTCAGCTTTAGCATCACTCCTTCCAAAGAAATCCCAGAGTTGATCTCCTTCAGAATGGACTGGTTGGATCTCCCTGCAGTCCAGGGGACTCTCAAGAGTCTTCTCCAACACCACAGTTCCTTAAGGTTTCATTGTTGCATTTTGAATCCACACTGTTACATAAGCAGTTTCTAGTGTGTACATCATAATGCCAATACAGTCGGATGTGGGACAAGATGAAAATGGGGTGGGATATGATGAGAAGGTATGGTAGGAAAGGAAGAGGGAGGAGAGGCAAGGGATGGGAAGAGGAGAGGAGAGAGAAAGAGAGGCAAGACATGGGATGGCTTGGGGAGGCAAGGTTAGACAAGGCTAGAATAGAAAATCTCAGAGTCCACCACATATGATGAAGGTATTATATTAACTGTATTAATGAAATCTACACTTCAGTTATATGAAGCAGTAGTTATATGAAGTGTTAGTCACTTAGTCATGTCCAACTCTTTGCCACCCCATGGACTGTAGACAACCAGGCTTTTCTGTCCATAGAATTCTCCAGGCAAGAATACTGGAGTGGGTTGCCATTTCCTTTTCCAGAGGATCTTCTGACCCAGGGATGGAACCCTGGTCTCCTGCATTGCAGGCAGTTCTTTACCGTCTGACCAACCAGGGGAGCTTCCTCAGTTAGATGTACGAATACAAACAAACATATTTTAAAATTCTTTTATTACTATTTGTTGTAGTCACAAGTTTGGAAAACATGAGTTTAGGAGAATAAGCTTTAAATTCAGACTCAGGCAACTTCCAGTTTTTGCATTTCTGCCTCTTGGACTTTGACAAACTGACTGCTCAGAAGCCTCAGTTTCCTAATGTGAAACAAAGATGATATTCTTTACATTATATAACTGTTATAACTTTTAAAATTTAAATGAACTAATGTGTGAAATGCCTATAAGAATTCCTAACACCCCAGAAGCAGTCATAAATTATCAATATTATTTTATGGTATAATCTCTTAGGAAATTTTACATGAATACAACTTAAATGAGTTCTTCAAATATTTTACTTAAATACTGAAAAACAAAATTTAAAGAAGAATCTACTGTATTGAAGAAAGTTTATATTTGATGTCAGCTGTCAGACTCAATTGGAAATTTATCTTAACAGCAAGGAATTCCATTATTTGGATTAAAAAATTTTTGAATTTTTGCCTCTCCAAGATTAAATTACATGTCTTACATTCATTCTTGAATTACTTGCAACAGCATGGGGAAGTTATATCTAAGACATATAATCTATATTCGTCTTTGTTTTTATTACAAACACAAGTGTAAAGTCAGGTTTAAAACACACACATAGTCAAACTTCTACTGCTGCTGCTCCTGCTAAGTTGCTTCAGTTAATGTCCAACTCTGTGCGACCCCATAGATGGCAGCCCACCAGGCTCCCCCGTCCCTGGGATTCTCCAGGCAAGAACACTGGAGTGGGTTGCCGTTTCCTTCTCCAATGCATGAAAGTGAAAAGGGAAAGTAAAGTCATTCAGTCGTGTCCGACTCTTAGCAACCCCATGGACTGCAGCCTACCAGGCTCCCCTGTCCGTGGGATTTTCCAGGCAAGAGTACTGGAGCAGGTTGTCATTACCTTCTCTGACTGGCCATGTGTAATTGAAAACATGAAAAGAAATACCAGTATCCAATGAAAAGTATCTTTCTACAGATGTGGAAGGATGGGTTACACATTTGTAACCAAAGAGAAACCAAATACCACTTTCTTTAGACATGAGCACTTGGATGAACTAAGGAAGGTGGTGGTGGGAGGTGTAAGATAAGGAAAGATCATGAGAAGAAAGTAGACAAATTAATTCTTATTAATTTATTATTTGTTTTTGATGGCAGATGTCTTCCTAGGCATAGGTGATACAGTAGTTCCAAAACAAAGTCTCTGCCTCTATGAAGTTTATGTTCTACTCAAGGGTGATAGACTATAAACAACCAAATAAACACACATCCTGCTGCTTGGTGATAAGCATAGCACTGTGGAGAAACCAGGGTCTGGGGAAAGGGAGTGTAGGGTCGGATAGCCTGCAGAGGGGCAGCACTGCTATTGTATACGGGGTGGTCAGGAAAAGTCTAACAAGGTGACAATTGAACATAGCTATAAGATTCATGCAGAGAGCCACAGAGATATCTGCAATATGAAGTCTATATATCTGGCCAGTAGGAACAATGTGTACACAAGCACCAAACTGGGATATGCTTGGCATGTTGACCATAAGGCAAGGAAACCAGTATGGTAAGAAAGACTGGCAGGAGATGAATCAGAATGAGGGGAAGCACAGACTCTGACACGCTCTGGGGTACACTTCTGCTTTTCACTCCAAGAGAGGTGAGAAGCTACTAGAGGGTTCTGAGCAGAGGACAGACATGGTATCACTTGGGCTGCTAGATTTAGAATAAAACAAGGGCAAAGTGGAAGGCTGAGGAATTTAGAGTAGAAGCAAAGAGATCACTTAGAGTGGTGCAGTAATGTGAGAGACAGGGTGGAGACCAGGATCAGGTCAGGATTACAGCAGAAGTGGAGCTAACAGGATTCCAAGACAGATTGGTTGTCGAATGGGAAGACTGTCCCAGTTAAGGTAGATATAGGAAAGTGAAATTCTAAAAAGAAGGAATGAATGAGTAAATGATTAAGTAGATAAGAAGGGGAGGAAGAAGGAAGATTTAGCCTGAAAATATTTACATTGAGAGAACTCTGAATAAATCCTACCCCTGCTGACTGAGTACTCACTGGCAGTTGTTGGCAGGTACCTTTTCCAAGGTGTCTAGGAAAAGATGAGACTCTAGGCAAGAACAGGACCTATATTGCTTTAAAGGTTTGACCCACTACAACAGGAATTTACAAATAGAATAGAGTCTTCGATTTGAAATAATCAGTCAGTGACTAAAGGGAAAGCATATTAGGATATTGTGGTGCCTGCAACAATTGGTTGTTATTCTCCAGCCAGCTAATTCCAGCCAGGCAATGAAGGTAACTGTACTAAGGATCAAAGAGTTGGGCTCCTACAGAGAAGCAAGTGCATACATTGCCAATATTTCATCATTCAGAGCTACTTTTCTTCTTTTTCTAATATGAAAGCTATAAAAGGGGGAGGAAAAGTCCCTGAAAGTGCTATTGTTAAGACCAAAAACTAATTAGTCATTGCTTCCCAAAGTGTTATGTGAAATGTCTCCAAAAATAATGGTCTGCTTTCTCAGATTTTATAGGTTTGCTGAGTCTAGTGTTCTCTGGAATTTCCTGTTTCCCTTGCTAGGGAAGATTGAGTAAACTTTACAAGTCATCTTGAGTAACACAAGCCTTTCAATAAAGGCAATCATTTGTGGATTCATAAAGTATACAACTAGACTTGAAATAAAGATGAGAGTGGTAAATAAAAGTAATTCCAAGATTGTGTATATGAGTGTGACTAAACTGTTTGGCTATTATAGGCCTGAGGTAGGCATTTTATACTCTTTGAAGATATAGAATGAAAAATTCACATTTCCTTTCAGGGTGTTCAGATGTCAAATAAATTATGGTCTAAATATGGTAACCCAATGCCCCTAATGTTTATAAATAATTTGGGCCAATTCAATTGTAAACTACATAGGCATCCTTGGATAAAAGCTGTTGCTTGATATTAAGCACCATTGTCATTGTACTTCAGTAAAATATTCAGATTCTATACTTCTCACTAAGATTATAGAAACTGTATTAGAATTTGTGTAAATGCTGCCCTTGATATGGAAACTCACGGCAAACTGGCACTTAGAAAAAATGACAAATGCCTTTGGTATACCAGCTGCCTTCAGACGTTCCCATGAACAAAAGATAATAAATATAAACCACTGACAATTCTTTTCTAAAACTCTTCATGTATATCCCAATCAATTCTCTGGGCTCACCCTACCTGATATAGTTGCATGAGGTTCTTAATTATGCCTGACTTATTCAGAAGAAATATTATACATTTTAATACCAAAAATAAAATGCAAAAACTGAGTCTATATGTCAGCAGTTGTATATCCACATGCGTGCATGCTAAGATGCTTCAGTTCAGTTCAGTTGCTCAGTCATGTCCGACTCTTTGTGATCCCACAGACTGCAGCACACCAGGCCTCCCTGTCCATCACCAACTCCCAGAATTTATTCAAACTCATGTCCACTGAGTCAGTGATGCCATCCAACCATCTCATCCTCTGACGTCCCCTTATCCTCCCACCTTCTCTGCTTCAATTGTATCGTACTCTTTGCAACCCTATGGACCGTGCTCCTCTGTTCATAGGATTCTCCAGGCAAGAATACTGTAGTGGGTATCCCTCAAGGGGATCTTCTGAACCCAGGGGTTGAACCCATATCTCCTGCACTGCAGGCAGATTCTTTACCCACTGAGCCACGTGGGAAGCCTGTGTATCCACATATCACTGTGCTACAATACAGAGTCTATTACCCACTGAGAGGCAGCAACTATACAGTCATATTCAAAGTGATAAAGTATCTCTTCTGTTATCTCTTCCCAAAATTGAAAAATACCTACTGGCTTTTAGAAGGCAAGTTAACATCAGTTCATTTCAATGGATATGATTACTAACGTATCAAAAGGACCATCACAAGACATGATGATTCAACCTACATATAGATCACAAGGATGGTGTTAAAGATACTTGTGGCTGGATTATTGAACAAGCCCAAACCTTGGATGGAGCTTGCCAGGGAGAAACTTCCTCTCAATGTTTTCTATAAATATAATGCATAATGAGTATTCAAATGTTAACTCTTCAGAATCACAATCCGCATAGCACTTTATTCTTCCTGCCAAAGCACTGATATTTTAATATTAACTGGAAAAGGAAGAGCCTCTTCTTGAGCCAGGTGTAGGACTTACTTAGATGTTAAAATATGCCAAAGAGGTCATCCACTTTGATATTTTCAAAATGTAAAATCCAATTTAGTTGATAAGCTTTAGCAGAGGAAAATCAGAAAGCTCTAACACGTGTCACCTGTCCACTCAGCTGTGAATGGGAAGTGTGTCATGCCACCTTCAACTCAGCATTTTTCTCTTTCATGATGAGATGAGTACTTGCTGGGTAATCTTAGCTCCTATCCAATTTCAAAATAGAGTTCACGTGATATGTCTCAGATGCAAACTATCATTTTACAACCAATTCTATATCTGCTTGAACAAAATTTTCTGCAAAAATAATTTTTAAAATAATAATTTTGATTTTGACTGTTTCTAAAATTGTTAAATCTATCTGGACACAATCCTGCAGGCTGTCTACAAATTCCTGCTTAATTAATTTTATTTAAAGCAAAAAGATTCAACTTTCTGAAAGCTATATATGACAAGAAAAGAGTGGGTTTGCTATCCTTAGAAATTAAAATTCATATTTTCATAAGCTTTCCCTAAGTAAACTACAGATAATTTTGTCACAAAACATATGAGCATTCTGAATGAAGAATAAAACATTCTTAATTGGAAAATGACATCATAGTTTACTATCATTGCTATTGTTTCATTCAACTATTAATGGCTAATGGGAGGGAAATTAGAAATTTGATTTTTTGATGATCTTTCTGTAAAAGTCATATAACCATATAACATCTATAAAGGTAAAACAGAAATAATGCTAAATGTCTTCCTCTTCTGAAGGATGTTGTCATTATAAAGGAATAAAAAAAAAGAATTCTGAAAAATTAAACCACATTAACCATAATTATCAGTTATTAAACCATATAAACACTATCTATCAGGCAGCATAAAAAAATAAAACCTCTAGCATTTATAGCAAACTTTACAGTTTCCCTATTTATTTTGTTTTCCAACTATTGAGGAAAACATAAACAGACTCACAGATATAGAAAACAAACAAGTTATCAGTGGGGAGGGAGGAGAGGGAGGAGCAAGATAAGATTAAGAGATATAAACTATTATATATAAAATAGATAAGCATAGGGATATATTGTACAGCACAAGAAATTATAGCGGTTATTTTTTAATAACTTTTAAGGGAGTATGCTGCTAAGTCTGCTAAGTCACTTCAGTCGTGTTCAACTCTGTGCGACCCCATAGACGGCAGCCCAAAAGGCTCCTCTGTCCCCGGGATTCTCCAGGCAAGAACACTGGAGTGGGTTGTCATTTCCTTCTCCAAGGGGGGAGTATAGTCTATAGAAAAACTGAACCACTATGCTGTACACCTTAAACAAATATTGTAAATAAAATAAATAAAATGAAAACTTTAATAAAAATAAATACATTTATAAATGAGAAAAAGGAAAATATTTAAAGAAAAAATATTACTTGTGTGCCTTATAAAATATAACTAGAGAGACCAAATCCAAAATGGAGGAAGGCTCTACTTCTCCAAAATATCAAAAAAAAATTTTCACATGTGAAATTTAATTATGACCTTGAAGGAAAGTAAGGAAAGGGAAATCCTACCATATCCCAACATAGTGTCCCAGTAATACAAGAAGGAAGATAGTGGTCAATGAAGTCTGTTCTTTTAAGCAGCTGCTTTAGGCATCTGGTAATATTTCATGAATATGAAATGTCCCTCTCCTAATGGGACATCTAGTACCTAGAAAGTAAACTCTCTTAGTACTGTCATAAATGAAATAAATTAAGATTATTGATTTTCTAAAACTCTTTATATAGAGATAAATATAAATACATACATAGATATTTATATATAAATAATAGAGTATATAAAAATATATAGAATATATAGACTACATAAATATAGAGAGAAATACATAGAATAAAATATTTCAAATGAAGCACAGAAAATACCCAAAAGGGCTTCCCTGGTGGCTCAGATGGTAAAGAATCTGCCTGCAATGTGGGAGACCTGAGTTTGATCCCTGGGTTGGGAAGATCCCCTGGAAGAGGGCATGACAACCCATTCCAGTATTCTTGCCTGGAGAATCCCCAAAGACAGAGGAGCCTGGCAGGCTACAGTCCATGGGTTTGTACAGAGTTGGACATGACTGAGCAACTAAGCACAACACAGATACCCCCCCCCCAAAAAAAACTATTTGTTGAAATTTTCACTCAGCAAAACCCTACAAAGGCATTAAATTTTAAAACATTCATAAAAATAGTCAACACTTTTTTTAAATAAAAAGTTACATTTTTCTGACTAAACTGTAGTGTTGTGGGTAATTGGATTGTAAAAAACAAGTATTAATAAAATCCACTATTTTAAACCTGTTATAATGTTAGATATAATGTGTCTCAGTTACCCAAGAGCAGTCTGCTATAGAGTAACTTTGTTAGAAAACTGATGTAATCGTAGCTTTTAGCTCAGTAGAGATCTTTCCAATTACACTTTGGGGCATATACAGCACCATTAGATTGGAAGTTTTAAAACCTAGCCTCTCCCTCCTCAAACTCAGGACTGTAGAGAAGCAGTGAAATTATTAACATAAACTCCAATAGGAGATGAGTCTAGAGAGGGGAAAAAATAACCTTCAACTCAGTCCATTCCAAGGTTAGTGGCAGTTTGGGGTTATTTTTGTGTGNTTGTTGGCAGGTACCTTTTCCAAGGTGTCTAGGAAAAGATGAGACTCTAGGCAAGAACAGGACCTATATTGCTTTAAAGGTTTGACCCACTACAACAGGAATTTACAAATAGAATAGAGTCTTCGATTTGAAATAATCAGTCAGTGACTAAAGGGAAAGCATATTAGGATATTGTGGTGCCTGCAACAATTGGTTGTTATTCTCCAGCCAGCTAATTCCAGCCAGGCAATGAAGGTAACTGTACTAAGGATCAAAGAGTTGGGCTCCTACAGAGAAGCAAGTGCATACATTGCCAATATTTCATCATTCAGAGCTACTTTTCTTCTTTTTCTAATATGAAAGCTATAAAAGGGGGAGGAAAAGTCCCTGAAAGTGCTATTGTTAAGACCAAAAACTAATTAGTCATTGCTTCCCAAAGTGTTATGTGAAATGTCTCCAAAAATAATGGTCTGCTTTCTCAGATTTTATAGGTTTGCTGAGTCTAGTGTTCTCTGGAATTTCCTGTTTCCCTTGCTAGGGAAGATTGAGTAAACTTTACAAGTCATCTTGAGTAACACAAGCCTTTCAATAAAGGCAATCATTTGTGGATTCATAAAGTATACAACTAGACTTGAAATAAAGATGAGAGTGGTAAATAAAAGTAATTCCAAGATTGTGTATATGAGTGTGACTAAACTGTTTGGCTATTATAGGCCTGAGGTAGGCATTTTATACTCTTTGAAGATATAGAATGAAAAATTCACATTTCCTTTCAGGGTGTTCAGATGTCAAATAAATTATGGTCTAAATATGGTAACCCAATGCCCCTAATGTTTATAAATAATTTGGGCCAATTCAATTGTAAACTACATAGGCATCCTTGGATAAAAGCTGTTGCTTGATATTAAGCACCATTGTCATTGTACTTCAGTAAAATATTCAGATTCTATACTTCTCACTAAGATTATAGAAACTGTATTAGAATTTGTGTAAATGCTGCCCTTGATATGGAAACTCACGGCAAACTGGCACTTAGAAAAAATGACAAATGCCTTTGGTATACCAGCTGCCTTCAGACGTTCCCATGAACAAAAGATAATAAATATAAACCACTGACAATTCTTTTCTAAAACTCTTCATGTATATCCCAATCAATTCTCTGGGCTCACCCTACCTGATATAGTTGCATGAGGTTCTTAATTATGCCTGACTTATTCAGAAGAAATATTATACATTTTAATACCAAAAATAAAATGCAAAAACTGAGTCTATATGTCAGCAGTTGTATATCCACATGCGTGCATGCTAAGATGCTTCAGTTCAGTTCAGTTGCTCAGTCATGTCCGACTCTTTGTGATCCCACAGACTGCAGCACACCAGGCCTCCCTGTCCATCACCAACTCCCAGAATTTATTCAAACTCATGTCCACTGAGTCAGTGATGCCATCCAACCATCTCATCCTCTGACGTCCCCTTATCCTCCCACCTTCTCTGCTTCAATTGTATCGTACTCTTTGCAACCCTATGGACCGTGCTCCTCTGTTCATAGGATTCTCCAGGCAAGAATACTGTAGTGGGTATCCCTCAAGGGGATCTTCTGAACCCAGGGGTTGAACCCATATCTCCTGCACTGCAGGCAGATTCTTTACCCACTGAGCCACGTGGGAAGCCTGTGTATCCACATATCACTGTGCTACAATACAGAGTCTATTACCCACTGAGAGGCAGCAACTATACAGTCATATTCAAAGTGATAAAGTATCTCTTCTGTTATCTCTTCCCAAAATTGAAAAATACCTACTGGCTTTTAGAAGGCAAGTTAACATCAGTTCATTTCAATGGATATGATTACTAACGTATCAAAAGGACCATCACAAGACATGATGATTCAACCTACATATAGATCACAAGGATGGTGTTAAAGATACTTGTGGCTGGATTATTGAACAAGCCCAAACCTTGGATGGAGCTTGCCAGGGAGAAACTTCCTCTCAATGTTTTCTATAAATATAATGCATAATGAGTATTCAAATGTTAACTCTTCAGAATCACAATCCGCATAGCACTTTATTCTTCCTGCCAAAGCACTGATATTTTAATATTAACTGGAAAAGGAAGAGCCTCTTCTTGAGCCAGGTGTAGGACTTACTTAGATGTTAAAATATGCCAAAGAGGTCATCCACTTTGATATTTTCAAAATGTAAAATCCAATTTAGTTGATAAGCTTTAGCAGAGGAAAATCAGAAAGCTCTAACACGTGTCACCTGTCCACTCAGCTGTGAATGGGAAGTGTGTCATGCCACCTTCAACTCAGCATTTTTCTCTTTCATGATGAGATGAGTACTTGCTGGGTAATCTTAGCTCCTATCCAATTTCAAAATAGAGTTCACGTGATATGTCTCAGATGCAAACTATCATTTTACAACCAATTCTATATCTGCTTGAACAAAATTTTCTGCAAAAATAATTTTTAAAATAATAATTTTGATTTTGACTGTTTCTAAAATTGTTAAATCTATCTGGACACAATCCTGCAGGCTGTCTACAAATTCCTGCTTAATTAATTTTATTTAAAGCAAAAAGATTCAACTTTCTGAAAGCTATATATGACAAGAAAAGAGTGGGTTTGCTATCCTTAGAAATTAAAATTCATATTTTCATAAGCTTTCCCTAAGTAAACTACAGATAATTTTGTCACAAAACATATGAGCATTCTGAATGAAGAATAAAACATTCTTAATTGGAAAATGACATCATAGTTTACTATCATTGCTATTGTTTCATTCAACTATTAATGGCTAATGGGAGGGAAATTAGAAATTTGATTTTTTGATGATCTTTCTGTAAAAGTCATATAACCATATAACATCTATAAAGGTAAAACAGAAATAATGCTAAATGTCTTCCTCTTCTGAAGGATGTTGTCATTATAAAGGAATAAAAAAAAAGAATTCTGAAAAATTAAACCACATTAACCATAATTATCAGTTATTAAACCATATAAACACTATCTATCAGGCAGCATAAAAAAATAAAACCTCTAGCATTTATAGCAAACTTTACAGTTTCCCTATTTATTTTGTTTTCCAACTATTGAGGAAAACATAAACAGACTCACAGATATAGAAAACAAACAAGTTATCAGTGGGGAGGGAGGAGAGGGAGGAGCAAGATAAGATTAAGAGATATAAACTATTATATATAAAATAGATAAGCATAGGGATATATTGTACAGCACAAGAAATTATAGCGGTTATTTTTTAATAACTTTTAAGGGAGTATGCTGCTAAGTCTGCTAAGTCACTTCAGTCGTGTTCAACTCTGTGCGACCCCATAGACGGCAGCCCAAAAGGCTCCTCTGTCCCCGGGATTCTCCAGGCAAGAACACTGGAGTGGGTTGTCATTTCCTTCTCCAAGGGGGGAGTATAGTCTATAGAAAAACTGAACCACTATGCTGTACACCTTAAACAAATATTGTAAATAAAATAAATAAAATGAAAACTTTAATAAAAATAAATACATTTATAAATGAGAAAAAGGAAAATATTTAAAGAAAAAATATTACTTGTGTGCCTTATAAAATATAACTAGAGAGACCAAATCCAAAATGGAGGAAGGCTCTACTTCTCCAAAATATCAAAAAAAAATTTTCACATGTGAAATTTAATTATGACCTTGAAGGAAAGTAAGGAAAGGGAAATCCTACCATATCCCAACATAGTGTCCCAGTAATACAAGAAGGAAGATAGTGGTCAATGAAGTCTGTTCTTTTAAGCAGCTGCTTTAGGCATCTGGTAATATTTCATGAATATGAAATGTCCCTCTCCTAATGGGACATCTAGTACCTAGAAAGTAAACTCTCTTAGTACTGTCATAAATGAAATAAATTAAGATTATTGATTTTCTAAAACTCTTTATATAGAGATAAATATAAATACATACATAGATATTTATATATAAATAATAGAGTATATAAAAATATATAGAATATATAGACTACATAAATATAGAGAGAAATACATAGAATAAAATATTTCAAATGAAGCACAGAAAATACCCAAAAGGGCTTCCCTGGTGGCTCAGATGGTAAAGAATCTGCCTGCAATGTGGGAGACCTGAGTTTGATCCCTGGGTTGGGAAGATCCCCTGGAAGAGGGCATGACAACCCATTCCAGTATTCTTGCCTGGAGAATCCCCAAAGACAGAGGAGCCTGGCAGGCTACAGTCCATGGGTTTGTACAGAGTTGGACATGACTGAGCAACTAAGCACAACACAGATACCCCCCCCCCAAAAAAAACTATTTGTTGAAATTTTCACTCAGCAAAACCCTACAAAGGCATTAAATTTTAAAACATTCATAAAAATAGTCAACACTTTTTTTAAATAAAAAGTTACATTTTTCTGACTAAACTGTAGTGTTGTGGGTAATTGGATTGTAAAAAACAAGTATTAATAAAATCCACTATTTTAAACCTGTTATAATGTTAGATATAATGTGTCTCAGTTACCCAAGAGCAGTCTGCTATAGAGTAACTTTGTTAGAAAACTGATGTAATCGTAGCTTTTAGCTCAGTAGAGATCTTTCCAATTACACTTTGGGGCATATACAGCACCATTAGATTGGAAGTTTTAAAACCTAGCCTCTCCCTCCTCAAACTCAGGACTGTAGAGAAGCAGTGAAATTATTAACATAAACTCCAATAGGAGATGAGTCTAGAGAGGGGAAAAAATAACCTTCAACTCAGTCCATTCCAAGGTTAGTGGCAGTTTGGGGTTATTTTTGTGTGTGTGTGTGTGTGCTAATGACAGGTTGGGTTGTGGCCTGCTGCTACTTCTTCCAAACCCCACGGTGATTCCTTCCTTTCCCATGACCTCTTGCCAGACTTCTGCTTTCCTTCCCCACAGGCTTGGTTTCCCTCCGCTTTGAAGATTTTGTTTTACAAAATCAGTGCCTCACTCTTGCCAATTAGAATGCTCTTTGGAGACCACCACTAGTAGTCAATGGATGGAAACTGGGTGAAGTGGGGTAGATTCAGATTTTCCTCATGCATATGAGTATTGGTTTATAATCTATTTACACTTTGCATATGCATTCTCCAACCAGGCTCTCTTACCTGCCAATATTAAATCTCTTGTGATTATCTGATTGATTGTTAATTGCCAATGTCTTCTCCTTATGATCCTTTCTTCCAACAATTACTCTGCACAATTTCTTTACTAAAATACACAGGACTGAAAAAAAGCAACAAGATAGGGGGAAACTAAGGAGAATGGGAAGAGTTTGCAGACTCTTTTCTCACCACTTATTGTCCATTAGAAGATGGACACTAGGGAAGAAAAAGTCTTTAGTGTACTTGGAGGGAGAATAAACCTGAACTAAAGCATACATTTCCAGATGTGAGAATGTGTCCTCTTTCTATCATCTGGGGAAATAAGTGGAGTAAAAGTAGAACAATAAGATCTACATTTAGACACAGTGAGAAAATGCAAGAATATAGAATCCTAAGAATAGATTACAAAGAAGAAAATTACATTATTCCAGCCACAGGAAAACAAGGTTAAGACATTAAAGATATACCCAAACCAGGAGTCTCCACCATAGTGATCTCTTCTGGGGTTGGTCCAGGGCTTAGCCTCCACAAACAATAACAACCAGACTTTTAAGATTTAGTGCCGTCCTTACAAAAGACTGTTTTCACTCAGGGCCCTCATTAATCTTTTGCATTCACTTTGAGTCTAATCACGTGGCGAGCTAAGGTTAAGAGTCTGTTCTTGGGGAGCTAACTGCTTACTTGTGAGGTAAACTCACTCATCCGTGACACTGAGCTACCAAGAGGGCAGTGAAAGAAATAATTTAGGAAATTATGCCCTGGAAGTTTCATGTTATGAATGTGTGAATCTGTCTCTGAGCTTCCAAGTTAACTCATTTGGGGAAAAGTTCCTATATCTTTCCAGACAGAAAAAGCACTGTATTTTTTTTTCTATGTTTCTTTGTGTTTTTAAGAGACATTACATTTACCAATTTTACTGCAAGTTTGAAGATCAAGATTTTGGGGGAATTGTTTTGAAATTTACTTGTTTCTTATGTAGTCACTTTTAAATTATTTTGTAAAATTATTCTAAATGTGGAATACTTTCTTGAAAACACTACAGAATCAATCAGCTAAAGCAGTATTTTTTCTAGTCCTCTAATAGTATGGTTTTTACTAAGAATACACAAATATGAAGGGGAGTGGGAAGGGACACAGTACAAAAGGAACATTTGAACCTCAGAGTGAAAGCAAATCAAGGCAAGAAGTCATCCCGCCATGACGGTGTGCATCCCGCCATGTCCACAGTACAACCGTATCTTTACATTCCCTGTTACATCTGCCTAGGATGCTCCTTCATCAGATTCTTTGCACATCAGCCTTTTTCTTATTCAGATATCAATTTAAATTCCACCTCCTTGGAGAAGCCATCCTTGATTGCCTGATTGAAAGTAGGCTTCCAGGTACACTTGACTTCTTCACTTTAATTTCTCCTGAGCAACATTCCTACCTGGTATTTTCTTCTATCATTTTATTCTCCTCACTCTACCCCTCAATTAAAACATGAGCTCTATAAGAGCAGGACTCTTTCTTTTTCCCTCTGAGTACCCGTGATCCATAAAAATGTCTGAGAGAGATTAGATATATTACAAAAATTTGTGGAGGCAAAGAATAAACAAATAAATGAATGAGTACTCCAAAGAGTTTACTTATTCTGTGGCATAAATTTCACAAGTTATTAGAATGAAAAATCTATATTGATAGGAAACTGAAATATCACTGATACAAGGCTGTAGACAAAACCATAAAAAAAACTGGGAACTCTGTTTATTGCAGATTATTATGCCATGACCTAAACTTCAAATCCAGAGTGATTTACTAAGATTCCACTATTACAGATGATGTGAGCACACTAAACTTCGATACTGTTAGCTCTGGCAATCACAAAAAGTAACAGGAGAGAAGTCAGTGATTTTTGCAAACAAAATAACCTCAGAAAGTACACCTATTCCTGGGCCTGAATTCAGACTTCATGTCAACAGTCTAGGAAGATAAACAAATTATCCTGTGTAATTAGATACTATGCTTGTCCCAAGTGCGGGGAAACTACATTTAGGAAGAGAATGTTTGTTCCTGCCCAGCCTTCTAAACAACTCCAGCAATTTATCTAATCTCAGTGGTTTATGAGTTTTGTTTATCTCATTGAAGTCCGCTTCTCTGTTCTAAACATTTCTGGAAAACAGCAGAGCTTTTCCTTTCCACTCACAGTGCCTGGCTGTGCCGGTGGCTGGAATCTGCAGGTGCAGGCCTCAGAGATTCATGGGCAGCCACCACTGAGAGCTGTACTCTTCCCTGAGCGCAGGAAGCAGGCTGCAGGAACTTTTCACAATAACGGTGAATGCTTGTAATTTCTAATGAACCTACTCAGTGACACATTTTTGCAGCTATTTTCACAAAGAAGCCAGAGAGCTTTTATAAAACTGGAAATAATTTTAGGAGATCTTAGCAAAAGAAAAGATTTATTTAAAAACAAAAATAGGTCATGGTCATGCTTCTTCTGGAATATCTGTGTCCTTTGCTTTTCAAGACTTTTCAAAGTTCTAATATGCTTATTTCAATAACAAAGTATAATTTATCATTAGCAACATTCTCTTCTTTAAATAAAAAACTCTGTATAATAATAGGAGCAATAAATAGTGCATACAATAGAGTTATTTGCTCCCCTTTGGAGATTCTGAATAGTGTCTGGAGAGAAACATACTGCCACAATTTGGAAAACACTGAAGCTCATCTCCTCTTTTGGAGGCAGTGGGGCACTGGGTGTTTCCCTGACACAGAGCTAGAGTCTTATCGAGGCTTTACCTTAGCTGTGGCACCTTGGACAGTTACTTTCCTTAAGACTTAATTTCTTTATTTTTAAAGTAAAAATAATGATGAACATGTCACAAAGTTATTTTATTATATTATATCATCATTGAACTATTATTATTAAAGCTGTCATTGAAAGGACATTTTTCTCCCTGGCTGTGATGCTTAATTTTATGTGTCAACTCCACTTGGCTAAGGGATGTCCAGATAACTGGTAAAACATTATTTCTGGGTGTGTCTATGAGGATATTTCAGGAAGAAATTAGCATTTTAATCAGTAGACTGAATAAAGTACTAGTGGATATAATCCAATCTGTTGAGAGTTAAGAGCAAAAAAGCAGAGAACAGGTAAATTTTTTCTTTTAAGCTTCATCCGGGGCATCCATTTGCTGCCTTCAGACGTCCTGGTTCTCAGGCCTTCAAACCCAGGCTTATACTACAAATAGCCTATTTTTCTAATATACTGGCCATACGTTCATGACAGAGAGGGAAGAGACCAAGTCAGTTCCTGGTTTATTGTCATACAGTAAAGATAAACAATATTGGGAAACAATAAAAATAAATCATCAGTCTCTAAATACTGCTTATAAGTACTGAGGTAAAAACTGAATTGCATAGTCATTATGGAATAAAGAATAAAAAGGAACTACAAAGATGACCCAGATTGATCATTCAAATATATCACCTTGTCCATAAAGAGTCTATGAGCTGTAATAGCAAAGCATACTATCTTCAAGTAGAATGATGCTCCAAAAGAGAAACTTAACCAGCTTTCCTGAATAATATTTTATGGTAATCACTATTCATATAAAAATGAGTGGAACCAAAGTATTTGAACATAGTCAAAGAGGTGTTTCTAGACTACTAGAGTGCCCAGAGCAGTAAAATGAAAATTTTATGGGGAATGAAAATAGGATGACCCACTTGTACTTTTGCCAATATTTACTTTAAAAATAAAACATAACACCTTACCATTTATCTGCTATATTAATGAATTTAATAAAGCATGGAGCTTTATCATTAAAAAGGTAGAAAAGACTAGTCAAAAGTAGGTTTTTTAATGGAATAAATTTAGTTTTATAAAAAACTATTTTTTTTTCCTTATTCTTCTGCATTCTGGTACAAACATTCTAAAAGTCCTAAAAGATAAGGGCTCATCTATGGATATAACTTTGTGAACCACCTACATCATTTTTTAGATTTCCCACAATCATTTTATTTCATTAATTTATTGAAGAAAAATTTAGATGTTTGTGTGGATATAGTTTTTTGTTTATATGTTTTTATAGTTTTCAGCTTTTTGTTTTCTGAAAAAAATAAGTACATAGACAATTCAGCAGCCAAACTACTAGGATTTATTCTCCTTAGTTTTACTTTCTGAAGCTGAAACTTTGGTATCCAATCTCAAAGTTTTCCCACTTCACTCTGCAACCAAGCATCAAGGAACTTTTGCTTTCAACTTGGATGAAGTAACATAACTCAATTTACCCTTCTGCCTAAAACAGCTAAAACCCTGAAGCAAAACCAAAACCTGAAAAAATGGCTTTCAAGATCCTGAGCTCAAGGCAACAAAGAATACTAATCCTAAGAGATGAAAAACAAATGAGGTGAGCCCTACAATTTGTCCACATTTGTTGCCTTCAGAGAGTTTCTAGGCAACAGAACAGAGTAGGAAAGCCCCGGAGGAGCCTGATGAACTACCAAACATGAGAAGACAGATCAGAGATTCCACAGAGAATAAGGCAGCTAGATTTCTCATTACAGAGTACTGGAGGGAGGAGGAGAGCTGCACAGAGATGGAACTCTAAAAATCAACATAGGGTTTCCATTAATTATTTAGCAGAGTACCAATTATTACACATGCATGAAAAAAACACTTGAGTGGGAAAGAACACATGAAAAATCTAGAGAAAAGACTGACTAGCACACACAGGCTAATAGTACCTGTTGGCATCATCCAGGCCAAACAACCTCATAAAAAGCATTGGGAAGAGTACCCAAAATGTGTTGTATCAGTGCATGCATTCTGATAAGTCATGTCTGACTCTTTTGTGACCCCATGGACCACAGCCCACCACGGTCTTCTGTCCATAGAATTTTCTAGGTAAGAATCCGGAAGAGAATTGCCATTTCCTTCTCCAGGGATCTTCCCAACCCAGGGATCGAACTCATGTCTCTTGCATCTCCTGCATTGGCAGGTGGGTTCTCTACCACTGGGTCACCTGGGAAGCCCCTGTATTGGGAAATAATTAGTCCAAAACTAAATACTGATCTATTTCTACCAAAAAGTTCTTAAATGTAATTAATATTTGAAAGTATAAAATATTTAAGTATAACAGTTTCTTGTATCCTAGCACAAAGCAAGACTTACAGGAATACAAAAATATTCAAAATCCAACAAGCTAAAATTCACAATGACTGTCTTCCAATAAAAAAAATTTCAAGCATTCAAAAAAAAAGGCAGAAAAATTTGATCCATAATGAGGAGAAAACCTAATCAATTGAAACTAACCCAAGCATTGAACCAGATGTTAAAAAAGGCAGACAAGTGATTTAGACAGTCACTAAAACTAATGTACATGTTAAAAAAATTAAGTGGAAATATGGAAGATATAATAAAGATAAAAACTGAACCTGAAGGTGAAAATTACAATGTGTAAGATGAAAAATACACTGGATGAAATAAATGGCAAACAGTACAAAAGAAAAGATTCATAAACGTAAAGGCACAGCAACTGAAATTATCCAAAAGGAAACACAGAGAGAAAAGAAATAAAACATAATAAAGCATCAGTTATTAATGGGACAACTTTAAGCAGTCTAATATATATGTAATTGTAACCCCCAAAGAAATGGGAGAGGAAGAAAAAAATATGTGAAGGAAATGATCCAAATTGGATAAACTCTGTAAGCCCACAGAGCCAAGCTCAGTGAGCTTCACGTACAAGAAGCACAAAGAAAATTACACTTTAGTACATCATATTCAAATTATTCAAAATCAGTTTTAAAGAGAAAATATTTTCTAAGTCCAGAGGAAAAGATATGCAATGTACAGAGTAGGATAAGAATGAAAGCAGATAGCTCACTGGAAGCAATATGAACAAGAAGATATTAAAACAACTTATTTAAATTCGGAAAAAGAGAAGATACAAAGGTGACAACACTATAGATTCGATAACTGTTACAAACACAGTAAGGCAATATTTTGAACAACCTTTTTCAAATAAATTAGACACCTTAAAAAAAGGACAAATTCCTTGAAACACTAACAAAAGTCACTCAAAAAGAAATGCATAACCTTTGTCTATTACAGAAATTGAATATTTAGTTTAAAACATTACCAGAAAGAAAACTCCAGGCTTAAAGAGCTTCACTTGTGAATTCTATCAATCATTTAAAGAAAATGTAATACCAATTCTATACAACTCCTCCAGAAAATTGAAGAAGAGATAATACACTCCAATTTCTTTCATGAAGCCAGCATTCCTTTGATACTAAAGTTTAGTAGGATGCTACAAAAAAAGTATAGATTAATATCCCTTATGAATTTAAGGGAAAATATTCTAAACAATATTTTACAAATTGAATTACACAATATATGAAAAAAATAATATATCATGACTATGCATGCATGCATGCTAAGTCACTTCAGTCGTGTCCGACTCTGTGTGACCCCCTGGACAGCAGCCCACCAGGCTCCTCCGTCCACAGGATTTTCCAGGCAAGAATACCGGCTAAGTCAAGTTTATATTAAAGTGCAGGGGTGGTTTAATATTTGTTAACCAATCAATATAATTCCCCATGCTGCTGCTGCTAAGTCACTTCAGTCGTGTCTGACTCTGTGCGATCCCACAGACAGCAGCCCACCATGCTCCCCTGTCCCTGGGATTCTCCAGGCAAGAACACTGGAGTGGGTTGCCATTTCCTTCTCCAATGCATGAAAGTGAAAAGTGAAAGTGAAGTCGCTCAGTCGTGTCCGACTCTTCGTGACCCCATGGACTGCAGCCCACTAGGCTCCTCCATCCACAGGATCAGTCAAGTTTATATTAAAGTGCAAGGATGGTTTAGTATTTGTTAACCAATCAATATAATTCTCCATGCTAACAAAGTAAATAAAAACAAAGCAAAAAAATTCCACATTTAATAACACATTAAAGACATAATAATATATCAATATTAGATACTGAGAATCATATACATTTTTATATATACATACACTTTACTTCAGAGTTACTTCAGAATCAAAATATTTAAATGATCTTTGAAGGGAACACAATTGCAAAACTAAGTAGATACAGCTGGTAGAAACATCTAGCATGATAAATCTGTGGACACTGCTTTCACATTTCTCACCACAAAAAAAAGGAGGAGGAGGAAGAGGAATCAAAACAGCAAAACAGTTTCTTAGAAGATTCAATTTTTCCTTTCATCATTTTAAGAATGAAACAAACAGAAATGACAAATATATTAGTGACGGTAGCTCTATGTACCTGAAGTGCCTTACTAATCATTTTATTTAACTGTCAGCAGCTTAATGCCTCACTTTGACTGCTTCTGGGCCAAAATATGAGGGTCTCACAGACTGGGGAATGGTTCCTAAAGGATATGCTAGGGCTGCTGAAGCAAAAGGAGGTAAGTCAAAAGTCTACTAGCAGCAGCTACTGATTAGCCAGTGTGAAAATATCTCAATATTTTAACAACTGGTACAACTATGCTCATGTGAACTGGCTGAAATTAGCTCTGTGGAATTCTAGTGTGGACAGGAAAACTCATACACATTAAGCAATCTATCAGCATCATCTTGTGATCTAAGAAATAACTCTATTAGAAAGTCAGGAAGAGCAGTACCAGGAGACAAGAGATCAGAGTTCTTGCCCCATCTTGGACCAATTAGCAGCTGTGTAAACTTTGTCAAGCTACTTAATGCCTCTAAGCATCAGTTTTCTCATCTGTTAAATAAGAGGAAAGAGTTGAGAAAACAAAGAGAAGTATGGGAAACTACAAAGTAAGGAGTAAAGAAAGGCACAAAGGTCACAGAATGAAGAGACAAGGTAGGAGGACATGGAAAACATAGGATTAGAATAAAATATAAAGGAATTCAAATAAAATTATTCTATAAAATGATACAGCAAGCAAGAAGTTTAGATAAAAACATTAACATCAATTATCCTCTATGTCTCCATTAAGTATAAATTCAAACAAGATGGTCTCCAGAAATTAAGAAAAAAAGTCTTTCTTCATTTGTTATATTTTTCTTGATTTCTTCTAAGAAATGTTTGTATCCAATGTAATAATGTTTTTCTATATATAAAAGCAAAAGTTGATACTGTTACTAGACTGTCCATATAACTGGTTTACTCATTACGACTAAACTATTTAACTCAGTGGGAAAAAGATGCAAAATACTGTGATACCTCCAAGATCATTTACTTACAATTTATTCCTTACACATATATAAAAGACACTTTAGGTAGCTTAAACAATCAAGTCTTAAGTAATTTACACAATCCATTTTTGGCCAATACAAAAATATGGACGGTGGAGAAGAATATATATATTTCCCATTATGTGATTAAAAAAATACAAAAGTTATTTCTTTTTTTCCTTTTTTAAAAAGTTCCTTGAATAGAACAATTCCTCCTATCCTAAATTTTAGAGTTTATCCTGTGAATATTACAAAAGGGACATCATGTAATGTAATGGTAGATATCTTTGCTTCATCCAATGAAATTAAATTTCTTTAACAAATTAGGAGATACGACAGCTCTGCTTAGTTCCAATATTTTCAAAGTTTTCATTTCAATAAATTTAAAAAATAAAGGCAAATAACTGTTTTTAAAATACCTAAGTATTTTACTATCCTAGCAGCATTCTAGTTATGGTAACTCTATTTTAAAACATTATTAATTTACTTCTAATTTCTTCCCTCTGGCCTTCTAATTTCATTTGACCTGAAATTTCTCATGTGTGGTCTTAGTCTGAAGTGAATTTTTTAACACTGTCACTTAAAAATCTCATCACAACTGGCTTATACAATATTCAAGAAAAAGTGTGGAATATTAAAGTATGCTTAGCTTAAAGCTAAGACACAGCATCTACCACAGAGTTAATCATTATTAACTGATAACCCAAATGCTAAATATCTGGACTTTGAAGCAGCAGCAGCAGCAGCCTCAGTTCTACAGAGATATGAGATGTTGTTTTTCTCATCTAAAATCTAAGTGTACAGAACAGTCATTCCCCAACCTTTTCAATATGCCCTTTAGTATCACCTGTTCTTCTGTGCATACATTTATTTTGAAGATTTTGCCTGGCAGACAGATTTTGTAAAGTAAGAAATAATTTAGTTTCATATCTTTTATAAATAAAGACACATGTAACAGCCAATCAGATCATCTACCATATATGAGAGAGGCTGTCATGGTCTGTTAATGTAATAAAGAGTGAAAAGGCTCAACTGGTTAAGTCCTCTGTAGCCCTTACTGGAGTAACATAATTAATGTTAGGACTTTTAAGTGTTAATAAGAACACACAAATCTTAAGTTGGTGGATCCTTAGGAATCCAGAGATGGACTCCAGGTAGCAATCATTAGTTTCAGGAATTCTGCCCTTTTTTTCTTATAGTTGTTTTAAATTAAATCTAGAAAACTAGTAGTATATTGTACTTATCACATACTTTTTCTTCAAGTTAAGTTTGATACACTTATACTTTCTCCTGCTCTACTCTACTATTGTGATATCACTGCACGGAATATCAATTCATATTGAAAAATCTTTGTAGAAAATCAGGTATTATTATATTGCATGTCCTTCAAATTATGGTGATACTTTCTTTATTAGTTGATGCAAGGAGGCACGCATGCTCAGTCATGTCCTACTCTTTGAGACCCGATGGACTGTAGCCCGCCAGTCTTCTCTGTCCATAAGATTTCCCAGGCAAGAATACTAGAGTGGCTTGCCATTTTCTACTCCAGGGGATCTTTCTGCTCCGTGGATCAAACCAATGTCCCCTGAGTTTCCTGCATTGGCAAGCAGATTCTTTATCACTGCACCACCTGGGAAGCACCTATTTAGTTGACAGTTAAACTTAATAAATGCTTTCAAATAGATACAGTAGTAGATATATATTATCGATCCATAAATTTTACAATTTGCTTCTTAAGCTAAGTCATATTTGGAACTAGGTTTGGAAGAAAAGTTATGACCAACCTAGATAGCACATTAAAAAGCAGAAATGTTACTTTGCCAACTAAGGTCCATCTAGTCAAGGCTATGGTTTTTCCACTAGTCATGTACAGATGCGAGAGTTGGACTGTGAAGAAGGCTGAGCGCCGAAGAATCGATGCTTTTGAACTGTGGTGGTGGAGAAGACTCTTGAGAGTCCCTTGGACTGCAAGGAGATCCAACCAGTCCATTCTGAAGGAGATCAGCCCTGGGATTTCTTTGGAAGGAATGATGCTCAAGCTGAAACTCCAGTACTTTGGCCACCTCATGCGAAGAGTTGACTCATTGAAAAAGACTCTGATGCTGGGAGGGGTTGGGGGCAGGAGGAGAAGGGGACGACAGAGGATGAGATGGCTGGATGGCATCACTGGCTCGATGGGCGTGAGTCTGAGTGANTGCATAACCTTTGTCTATTACAGAAATTGAATATTTAGTTTAAAACATTACCAGAAAGAAAACTCCAGGCTTAAAGAGCTTCACTTGTGAATTCTATCAATCATTTAAAGAAAATGTAATACCAATTCTATACAACTCCTCCAGAAAATTGAAGAAGAGATAATACACTCCAATTTCTTTCATGAAGCCAGCATTCCTTTGATACTAAAGTTTAGTAGGATGCTACAAAAAAAGTATAGATTAATATCCCTTATGAATTTAAGGGAAAATATTCTAAACAATATTTTACAAATTGAATTACACAATATATGAAAAAAATAATATATCATGACTATGCATGCATGCATGCTAAGTCACTTCAGTCGTGTCCGACTCTGTGTGACCCCCTGGACAGCAGCCCACCAGGCTCCTCCGTCCACAGGATTTTCCAGGCAAGAATACCGGCTAAGTCAAGTTTATATTAAAGTGCAGGGGTGGTTTAATATTTGTTAACCAATCAATATAATTCCCCATGCTGCTGCTGCTAAGTCACTTCAGTCGTGTCTGACTCTGTGCGATCCCACAGACAGCAGCCCACCATGCTCCCCTGTCCCTGGGATTCTCCAGGCAAGAACACTGGAGTGGGTTGCCATTTCCTTCTCCAATGCATGAAAGTGAAAAGTGAAAGTGAAGTCGCTCAGTCGTGTCCGACTCTTCGTGACCCCATGGACTGCAGCCCACTAGGCTCCTCCATCCACAGGATCAGTCAAGTTTATATTAAAGTGCAAGGATGGTTTAGTATTTGTTAACCAATCAATATAATTCTCCATGCTAACAAAGTAAATAAAAACAAAGCAAAAAAATTCCACATTTAATAACACATTAAAGACATAATAATATATCAATATTAGATACTGAGAATCATATACATTTTTATATATACATACACTTTACTTCAGAGTTACTTCAGAATCAAAATATTTAAATGATCTTTGAAGGGAACACAATTGCAAAACTAAGTAGATACAGCTGGTAGAAACATCTAGCATGATAAATCTGTGGACACTGCTTTCACATTTCTCACCACAAAAAAAAGGAGGAGGAGGAAGAGGAATCAAAACAGCAAAACAGTTTCTTAGAAGATTCAATTTTTCCTTTCATCATTTTAAGAATGAAACAAACAGAAATGACAAATATATTAGTGACGGTAGCTCTATGTACCTGAAGTGCCTTACTAATCATTTTATTTAACTGTCAGCAGCTTAATGCCTCACTTTGACTGCTTCTGGGCCAAAATATGAGGGTCTCACAGACTGGGGAATGGTTCCTAAAGGATATGCTAGGGCTGCTGAAGCAAAAGGAGGTAAGTCAAAAGTCTACTAGCAGCAGCTACTGATTAGCCAGTGTGAAAATATCTCAATATTTTAACAACTGGTACAACTATGCTCATGTGAACTGGCTGAAATTAGCTCTGTGGAATTCTAGTGTGGACAGGAAAACTCATACACATTAAGCAATCTATCAGCATCATCTTGTGATCTAAGAAATAACTCTATTAGAAAGTCAGGAAGAGCAGTACCAGGAGACAAGAGATCAGAGTTCTTGCCCCATCTTGGACCAATTAGCAGCTGTGTAAACTTTGTCAAGCTACTTAATGCCTCTAAGCATCAGTTTTCTCATCTGTTAAATAAGAGGAAAGAGTTGAGAAAACAAAGAGAAGTATGGGAAACTACAAAGTAAGGAGTAAAGAAAGGCACAAAGGTCACAGAATGAAGAGACAAGGTAGGAGGACATGGAAAACATAGGATTAGAATAAAATATAAAGGAATTCAAATAAAATTATTCTATAAAATGATACAGCAAGCAAGAAGTTTAGATAAAAACATTAACATCAATTATCCTCTATGTCTCCATTAAGTATAAATTCAAACAAGATGGTCTCCAGAAATTAAGAAAAAAAGTCTTTCTTCATTTGTTATATTTTTCTTGATTTCTTCTAAGAAATGTTTGTATCCAATGTAATAATGTTTTTCTATATATAAAAGCAAAAGTTGATACTGTTACTAGACTGTCCATATAACTGGTTTACTCATTACGACTAAACTATTTAACTCAGTGGGAAAAAGATGCAAAATACTGTGATACCTCCAAGATCATTTACTTACAATTTATTCCTTACACATATATAAAAGACACTTTAGGTAGCTTAAACAATCAAGTCTTAAGTAATTTACACAATCCATTTTTGGCCAATACAAAAATATGGACGGTGGAGAAGAATATATATATTTCCCATTATGTGATTAAAAAAATACAAAAGTTATTTCTTTTTTTCCTTTTTTAAAAAGTTCCTTGAATAGAACAATTCCTCCTATCCTAAATTTTAGAGTTTATCCTGTGAATATTACAAAAGGGACATCATGTAATGTAATGGTAGATATCTTTGCTTCATCCAATGAAATTAAATTTCTTTAACAAATTAGGAGATACGACAGCTCTGCTTAGTTCCAATATTTTCAAAGTTTTCATTTCAATAAATTTAAAAAATAAAGGCAAATAACTGTTTTTAAAATACCTAAGTATTTTACTATCCTAGCAGCATTCTAGTTATGGTAACTCTATTTTAAAACATTATTAATTTACTTCTAATTTCTTCCCTCTGGCCTTCTAATTTCATTTGACCTGAAATTTCTCATGTGTGGTCTTAGTCTGAAGTGAATTTTTTAACACTGTCACTTAAAAATCTCATCACAACTGGCTTATACAATATTCAAGAAAAAGTGTGGAATATTAAAGTATGCTTAGCTTAAAGCTAAGACACAGCATCTACCACAGAGTTAATCATTATTAACTGATAACCCAAATGCTAAATATCTGGACTTTGAAGCAGCAGCAGCAGCAGCCTCAGTTCTACAGAGATATGAGATGTTGTTTTTCTCATCTAAAATCTAAGTGTACAGAACAGTCATTCCCCAACCTTTTCAATATGCCCTTTAGTATCACCTGTTCTTCTGTGCATACATTTATTTTGAAGATTTTGCCTGGCAGACAGATTTTGTAAAGTAAGAAATAATTTAGTTTCATATCTTTTATAAATAAAGACACATGTAACAGCCAATCAGATCATCTACCATATATGAGAGAGGCTGTCATGGTCTGTTAATGTAATAAAGAGTGAAAAGGCTCAACTGGTTAAGTCCTCTGTAGCCCTTACTGGAGTAACATAATTAATGTTAGGACTTTTAAGTGTTAATAAGAACACACAAATCTTAAGTTGGTGGATCCTTAGGAATCCAGAGATGGACTCCAGGTAGCAATCATTAGTTTCAGGAATTCTGCCCTTTTTTTCTTATAGTTGTTTTAAATTAAATCTAGAAAACTAGTAGTATATTGTACTTATCACATACTTTTTCTTCAAGTTAAGTTTGATACACTTATACTTTCTCCTGCTCTACTCTACTATTGTGATATCACTGCACGGAATATCAATTCATATTGAAAAATCTTTGTAGAAAATCAGGTATTATTATATTGCATGTCCTTCAAATTATGGTGATACTTTCTTTATTAGTTGATGCAAGGAGGCACGCATGCTCAGTCATGTCCTACTCTTTGAGACCCGATGGACTGTAGCCCGCCAGTCTTCTCTGTCCATAAGATTTCCCAGGCAAGAATACTAGAGTGGCTTGCCATTTTCTACTCCAGGGGATCTTTCTGCTCCGTGGATCAAACCAATGTCCCCTGAGTTTCCTGCATTGGCAAGCAGATTCTTTATCACTGCACCACCTGGGAAGCACCTATTTAGTTGACAGTTAAACTTAATAAATGCTTTCAAATAGATACAGTAGTAGATATATATTATCGATCCATAAATTTTACAATTTGCTTCTTAAGCTAAGTCATATTTGGAACTAGGTTTGGAAGAAAAGTTATGACCAACCTAGATAGCACATTAAAAAGCAGAAATGTTACTTTGCCAACTAAGGTCCATCTAGTCAAGGCTATGGTTTTTCCACTAGTCATGTACAGATGCGAGAGTTGGACTGTGAAGAAGGCTGAGCGCCGAAGAATCGATGCTTTTGAACTGTGGTGGTGGAGAAGACTCTTGAGAGTCCCTTGGACTGCAAGGAGATCCAACCAGTCCATTCTGAAGGAGATCAGCCCTGGGATTTCTTTGGAAGGAATGATGCTCAAGCTGAAACTCCAGTACTTTGGCCACCTCATGCGAAGAGTTGACTCATTGAAAAAGACTCTGATGCTGGGAGGGGTTGGGGGCAGGAGGAGAAGGGGACGACAGAGGATGAGATGGCTGGATGGCATCACTGGCTCGATGGGCGTGAGTCTGAGTGAACTCCGGGAGCTGGTGATGGACAGAGAGGCCTGGTGTGCTGCGATTCATGGGGTCGCAAAGAGTCGGACACGACTGAGCAACTGAAATGAACTGAATACTGAATATTATCTTTACTTTCTAACACATGGTAAAGAGTTCAGGCCCTGCAGAAAGTCAGCCATGAGAATGAGTCTCTTAAGGATATAATGCCCAGCAAGTTACTTCACTCATATGAACGTCAGGGTCCTTATCCAACAGGACAAGCATTTCCCCATCATAGGTTTCCTAGAAGACTGAGTGATGAAAATAAGCCGTTATAAGGTACACAGCATAAAGCCTGCCAACGAAACTGCAAGCAATTGCCACCACTATCCTTTACAGCCCTGGGGCAGCCATCTTTCACTGAAGCCCTTGCCTCAGCCTCCTCCTCTTACTAGTGTACGCCACCTGCATTTCTTGTATGTTTATTACAGTTTTCCCATTGAGCTATTTTTGTTTGTTAGTTTTCCTAGCTAGGAAATAAAGAATATATAGAGGAAACATATCCCTATCAGCTGTTCTAAAATAAATTTTCCTCCAAGAGAAGCACCAAGTGAAACACACACATAATTGAAAGGATGTCCTCAGTAACTTTTGTGGACTGACTTGGATCTTTCATGAAGGTGAGATAACCCGCCAGCACTCTGGATACAACAAATACCCTGAGCTGGAACTCTTGGTTTATTGGCTTATTAGCACTTCCCAAACACTGACAGACAAGCCTCTGCTGCAAACTGTTTCTAGTTGAGCAGCTTAGCACCTTTTCACTTGGCAAGAGATGGATTTCCAAAACTAGGCTTTGATTCACAAATACTTCCTTGACTAAATTATAATTCCCTAAACCTGACTTTTATTTTTTTAATCTTTGCGACAAAACGGAGTTTGCTTCCTGTACCTCTCACCAAAATAGAGTGCTTTTTGTAAAGCTTATATTTCACTATTCTTCTAAGATTATCTGCTTGATAAAAATATCATTTAGAGTACTTTTTCATTAAAAAATTTTTTAGATAGAAGTCCTGAAATGCATTCCTATTCTCATTCTCTTGTATTTCAACAGGTCAAAAGAACTTGTAATTCTTCTTTCTTGAAGCAAAATATACTTAAATGAAAATAAAAGTAAAGTGAGAGGAGCAAGTATTTAAAAGTTATACTCCTTTCAGTATTATTGTATACTCTATTGTCATACATTTAAAAATGAGATTTTAAAGACTAAAGAAATCCATAAAATTTATTTTCAAGTCCTTATAAAACTATATTATCTTTACAATGTTAGGGGTGTGTGCCTCTCTGTGTGTGTCTATAACTGCCATTATCAGAAAGTATTCTTTGTCAAAACAAACTTCTAAAGCTTTGGCACAGAGTTTTGTAAAGAAAGTTCTTATGACTGATATCAGAACTAAAAGTCCCAAGAGGAGTGTCCATCCAGCAAAATTTTCTTTCATCATTAATACTGCCCAATGCCCTAAGCAGCCCTGGTCTTTGCATCCACACGGCATGCCCACCCTGTCTTATAGCATCTCCATCCCCTACCCCTGCCCAAGTCTACCATCCTTGCCATTCCCCTACTCTGACCACAGGTAAACCAAATTAGAAATAATCATTTTCCAAAAAAAATGAATTTGAAGAAAGGTTCTATTTTTCTTTCTCAGCAACACATACAAATGGATGCAGTACCTTCAAACTAAAACATTTACGTTCACCAGCAGAACGAAAAAACTCAATCATTATCTAAAGTTCCAAAAGAACTATTTTTAGATGATGATTTAACCCTACAAGAAACAAATATAATCTGCCCTCTGCCGCAATGGATAAAGATAAATATGAAATTAAAAATTAAAAATAAAACAAATTCCTTCTATTGTTTACTTTCTATCTTTTTCTTAATTATAATTAATTCATTTCACTATTTCCCCATGCTAAAACAAGCTATAATCCTAATTACAAAGATTATTGGGGGGAAATGGTTAATTTAGCAAATATTTGAAGGCTTTTTCCCTAAAACCACATGTAAAACATAAGACAGTACAGCTTTCAAAAAATTACAGTCACATTACCTCTTCCAAAATTTAGTTTACTATGTGGAATCATGTCGCTCACCACAGCTCCTGATGAAAAGGTGGAGTCAAAAAAGGAAGTATGCTAACATTTAAATATAACACAAGTGTAATTAAGCAAACACCGTCTTCTGAATGGAAAATTCAAAACATGAGATTTACAGCACTTCATGTAGTAGAAGTAACTTCAGAAAAGAAAGCAGTTTCCAAGGGTTGAGAGGTGAACGCAGAGGGTGTCACTAAGCTTTTGGTTAAGTCTCAAAGAGGTACCACTGTGGCTAATTATTTTCTATGCTTCTGTTGATAAGCATTATACTTTTCACTCTTCTGTGAAAAAAGACCCAAAGTTAATGAGAACCATAAAGATTCCTTAATCAGCTTATATTGTGAAAGAGTATTAAAGTCTCCACTTTCACAACAGGCACATGAAATACACACTTTTATGATATATTACTAGCACAGGAACTTACATCTCTCTCCCCTTGAACCACCTGCAAATTTTAATAGTCATGTATCGCCAGGGTACCAGAAACTCATAAAAGTTTAACCTGCTAATTAACAAGTAGGTAAAGTTCCAGCCCTGTACCATAATTCGTTTGCTTCCAAGCATAGTCGGCGTGACCAAGAAAATATTCTTTTGGATTGTTTTCCAAGGCAACTATATTCCAGGCCCGATTCCTTACCCAGGTCATTAAGAAGTAAAAGCATACTATATATACATATATATATGTATGTGTGTGTGTACATATATATATATATATATATATAATCATGTCCTTAGGGAGGTGAAAAAGTTAGTGAAAATGTAGAGGTCTAACAACAGATGTGATTATCTCTGAAAAGCTGCTACCAGAATTTTACTTGGATTAGGTCACTCTTGTTTCAGATTCAATCTGCACCTTTCCCAGTGTTGTTGCAATATAGGTCTGTGCCTTGTCTCATTCTCTTTACCTAGAGGCTGCAATATAGATAGATATATATTTATTAGGGCTGTTTGTTCTTATATAAATATCCAAAACATGATCTCAAATGTGGGGCCCACAAATCACAGAAATCTAAAGAAAGGGTTGCAAGAAAGAAAAAGTCTCCCAATTCTTGCCTGTAACACTAGTGATGGCTACTAACGACATTCCGATGAGATGACTTCAGGCTATGTAAGTTTCATAAAGGGCCCATTAGTGTCAAGGCCCTTGGTCTCAGTCCCAGCCCAGTTAGTTGTACTAGGACTTACTACCATATTAAGAGATTGGTTATTTTTCTGAACTTACAATACCAGGCAGAGCCATTTTCTTTTTCTGATGTTTTATTTATATGAACTAACCTCCTAAGAGGGTAATTAAAATATTTATGCCAGAAAGCTACATGAGGTATTAGATGATGTCTGATTTTTCTATGGCTAAGAGAATATCTGCTTATGTGAAAGTCAACAGACAGATCCAAGTTAGGTAGCAGCTCACTCATTCACTTTTACTTTATCGAGTGCCTTCTATAACTCAAGAACTATGTACTGTAGGTACAACAACAGAAAAGACAACAAGACTCTGCCCTCACATAACTGATAGTCTAGTGAGGACAAACCATTAGGCTGGTTCTTCAATATTTACTGATTTTAACAGGATTCATTTCTTCCTAGCATCAAACACAAACACACCCACACGAAATAATAATAATAGTATTTACTGAGTACCAACTTTGTGGCAGTATAATGGCAAGCACATTCTGTATGTGAATATATTCCCTGGTAGCTCAGATGATAAAGAATCCAACTGCAATGTGGTAGACACGAGTTTGATCCCTGGGTTTGGAAGATTCCTGGAGGAGGGCATGGCAACCCACTCCAGTATTCTTGCCAGAAGAATTCCATGGACAGAGGAGCCTAGTGGACTACAGTCCATGGGGTTGCAAAGAGTCAGACATGACTGAGAAGCACAGCACAGCACACACACAAATATAAATATATATATTCATTTAATCCTCCCATTAATTTCATATTGCAAATACTAGGTAATTATGAAGTTAAGCAACTTGACCATTGATACACAACTAAATATGGCAGAATTCAACCCTACATCTGACTCCTGAGCATTTGTTCTTATTACTTCACTATTTCTCTCTGAAAAATATTTTAGGCTCTATCTTAGAGGATCTCAGTCTACAAAATACAGAAATCTTCTGCAGAATTTATATATGTAGACAAAAGGAAACCAATCAGATTTCCTTTAATGACTGAGGACAGTAGTATCCTCTTTCTTAACTATCTCCAGAGCACAGTCCCAAGTGAAATCTAAAAGAACACTTCACCAGTTTTACTATTGTTCTATGGAACTGATGTATCCCTGATGTCTTTACATTTAACTCAAAACCACTTCATTGAGTCTCAAGAAATTGAACCCCATGTAATTGCCTAATTGCCTAGATTCACTGTGCTAGGTGCTGTGTGGGCAGTGGGGCTGGTTTTTGGCTCAGAGCTCTTATTCCTTGAACTGACTAGTTACAGAATGCCAGGCAGTGACTTTGAATCTCCTGTTCATGTTTGGTTGTTCACATATTTTTGCTTTTTTTTGTTTGTTTGTTTGCCTCAATGTATGTCACCCTTTGAGATTTGGTACAGTACTGTAACACCTCAGAATGGAATCAACAGAAAAACAAAATTTTAACATACAATGTTATTGTCTCTGTAAACAAGGAAGACCTTCTTCAGGGGACATACAAAACATACTTTCCTTCTGCAGAGAAGAGATTCTCCAGCCACACAGAAGAGGTGATCAAGTGAAACTCAGAGGTTATTCTAGACATAGAGTCAAAAAACTCAATATATAGGTCAATAAAATCTGAAGATTAGGAAAGCTGGGTCTTCTCTAACAGACTGAGATGAAAGTGAGATCTATAATAAAATTTAAAAAAAAATCATATCTTGGAATTTGGTATATTTAAACATAAATATATACAGTGATCAGAGATTTCAATAGGAGATTACCTAAAGTAGGTCCTATACTAAGTGATGTACCTTTAATTCATTACAGACATATAGCTTATATAGTTGCTTGACTATTTTCAAGGCATGTAATCAAGCTATTTCTTTTGATTCACCTAAGAAGATTTATGTATTATTTCTGGGAGCTTATTCTGTTGAATAATTTGAAACAATTCATACTTGTGTATATGAAGATAGCCATTCTTGCTGTATGATTTCTAATAGCCAGAGAAAGAGACTGAGATAGAATGAGTGAGAGAGAAAGAAAAATTTAACTACATATTTTGCTCATTCTTGTTATTTTTTATTTTCTGATCAAACAACATTCCCTTTCAGTTTTTTGTATCTAATTTTCCATATCCCTAATATGCTTCTTGCCTACAGTCCTCAACCTTCAAAAAAGTTTTCTTGCACCTGCAAGGTCTCTCCCTTCTTCATTAACCAACACCGACTCATTTTTCAGGTTTTAGCTTGAAGGCTATTTTTAACAGAAGCTTACCTGACCTCCTGAAGGTGGGTCAGATCTCTGTTGAATACTCTCATAACAAGTTCTTCTTTTTCTTCACAACACTTATGGGATGCCTTAATTATATATTTTCTTCTATAATTATTTTATTATCAAGTGTTTTGGTCATGAAAGCAAGAACTCTAAAGGTAAGAACCACTGGCGTATCAACTTAGAGACTGAGACATAGTAGATACTCAAAAAATGCTTATGAGGGTGGCCAACTCATCAACAGTCCATTTATTTGTTCAGTTCATTCATTTATTTATATGCATTTAATCAATTAATTCTGCCATTCAATTCTAGTAAGTACAGACAGAGATATTACTTGATAAGACACTGTGCTAAACTCTAGGGTTACAAGCAAATACACAGCACAACTTTTCAAAAATACACAAAATCCAGATGAAAGATACAGGAAAATAATACACGCAATAAGGTGCTTAAGCTTTATTACAGAAAGAAACATGGGAACATATAAAAAGAAGTAGTTAAAAATAGTTGTCTATTCCTCCCACCGATAAATGATTACCAATCAATCATAAGACCTAATATGCCATTCTACAGTAATAATAATTTAACCATAAGAGTGACCAAATTTTGTTATTGTATTTTGTATGTGTTTCTACTGAAATTAAATGGCAAATTAGCAATATCTTACCATGTAAGGATATACCTTACAGAATTTATATACTTAACCAGGAAACTTAAGTCTGTATGCACACACAGTCAATATAATTCCCTACTCCAAATCTGTAAATAAAGAAATTTTGTACCCAACTCTCAAAACATGCAATCAGATGTACAATAAGAAATGAAATGTAAACATATTTCTCTAAGCCACTATTTTGCTATCAAGCAAGGACTTTAAGGACCAAGCTGACTCTGACTCATAGCTGTGCAATTCTATGATTGCATTTGCTTAAGCCACAGCCAGCGTTTTATATAATCATTCTGTTTAGAACTTCAAATTTCCTGTGGATTTTTAGACTTGCTATGCCATTCTAAATTTTCTCTCTGAAGGGTAACATAATGTATATGGTGCTTTATTGAGTTTTTTTTTTTTCCTTGAAAGAGATGCCTAACCAGTAAGAAGAGGAGGAAAACAAGTTTCCATTCAGCTCTATTAGAGGCTGTTATACCTACAAAATGCATTCTGATCGTCAAAAATCCCCAATACTAACCAGTCTCTCAATTTCCAGATCCATTTCTACACTGCTGCAACAGTTCTCTAAACCAACACCCTTATTATGCCTCTCACATGTCTTAAACCTTCTGATGGTCCTCCAATACATTCAGGATAAAATTCAAGCTCCTTGGCTTAGGAAACAAAAGCCTCCATGAACTGGCCCCTGTCTTCCACTCAGGTTTACCCCGCACCTCACCCAATCTTGCATTTTATACTCTGCTGATCCTGAAAAGTTCATGGTAGCTCTTACACACTATAATGTCTCATGTCTAGGTGTCTCTGCTCATGCTCTTTCCTCAGCACAGAGCTGGCTCCTGTCCTGACTGATAATTCTTCGCTCCAAAAGGCCTTTTCTGAGTTTACCACCTCAGGTTAGGTGACTTAGTTTCTCATGACAATTTGAGACATCTATGTTATATTTTTATATTATACTGATATGATCTGCTTACCTATCATATTTCTGGCTAGCCCACAAGATCCTTGAGAACTCAAGAACAGGAAAACATGTCCTTTTTTTGTATCTTCCAACTCAAGTTATTTTCCAGCAACCACAGTGTTTAACACAAGATAGGTGCTTCATAAATATTAGTCATTACCTTTCTCAAAAAGATACTTAAGAATTTACATAAAAGATTGGCAGGAGAGGAATCAAACAAGTATTATACAGAAGTGCCACAAAGGAGCATATGTGTAAAGATTGATAAGAGTTGAAAGAAGAAATTGATTGAGACAATCATCAAGGAAGTCTTCCTACACAAAAGTTCTATGTGAATTGGGTAAAATCTTGACAGGATGCAAAATGGAAAGAGAGTCAGAGGAAACACCGGCATAAATAAGTCCCAGAAGCAGGTAATGACAGATTGTGAACTCTGAGGAGTAACTCTGGCCAAGAGAAGTACAGGGAGCTGAACAGTGTGGAGATAGGATAGGTTAGAGAAACAAGGTTCTTTGAACACTCATGTGTTTAATGAGTTTAGTTTCTTAGACACAAATAAGGCAAAAACCACTACAGATTGTTGAGCAAAGTTTTGACAAGACAACAGAACATTGTTCATGCCTCTGTCACGCTGCTGAGGCATTAGAGCTATTTCCGGTCACCATCACCACCACTTCAGCTCTGTCACTTTAAATATGGAATTCTCCAGGCAAGATTACTGGAGTGGGTTACCATTCCCTTTTTCCAGAGGATCTTCCTGACCCAGGGATCCAATCTGGGTCTCCTGCATTGCATGCAGATTCTTTACCACTCAGCCACCAGGGAAGCCCAAATGGGAAAGACTAAGTATTATTATGCAAAGCCCAAAGATTCCAGGTTAGAGAAGGTCCAAAAGAGCTGGGTCTTTTACAGGAGAAAAAGGCCATCCAAACCCCCAGCAATCTGCTCCCACTTCTCCTCTCCACCTACATCTTCAGAAGAGGCAAACAGCAGTGTGTGTGTGTGTGTCGCTCAGTTGTGTCTGACTCTTTGCAACCCTATGGGGTGCAGCCCACCAGGCTCCTCCGTCCATGGGATTTTCTAGGCAAGAATACTGCAGTGGGTTGACATTTCTTTCTCCAGGATATCTTCCTGACCAGGGATCAAACCCAGGTCTCCCACACTACAAGCAGACTCTTTACCATCTGAGCCGAACAGCTATAGAATCCTGCAAAGCAACTATGCAAAGGTAAAAAGCCATGCCCAGCAGATCAGGGAGGAGCTCCCCTTTCTTTGAGTACAAATCCCTTTCAGAGATTCATCCCTAAAGAGATCATCAGGTCATTTTCTGTTAGCCCATGAAATCAGAACTGTGTCACACTCTAAATAAGTGTACAGTATTTCATAAAAATTCCAACCCCAAGTAGTTTTCAAACAGCAAATATTCAACATGCCACAACCAAAAGGATAAAAGTAACAAAACTTGGGCAAAATATAGGAAAACTTACTTCCTCCAGAACAGCCACAAATAGCCTAAAAATGAAGCTTAGATTTAAGCATTTCCAATCATTTTCATACCACAACTAAGGTTTCTCAGTCTAGCTTGCACAAATTGGACTGCTGTGTTTATTTAACAACTGATTGTTTAAACTAAACACTCATGCCCCACTCCATTAGGGAAAGAAAACCTAAGGGGAAAGTTATTTTTGCAAAATGCAGCCTTGATTTACATGATACAATCTCCAGTCCTTGGAAGAGATGATCTTTGATGATTATTTTCCTTTACCAGGCCTTCACATTTCTAAGTTCTCCTTCTGCTGCCTCTCCTATCCAGCAGAGCCCTAATTCATCTCCATCCTCCTCTACCTGATTCACATCATTCCATGTATACACTGATGCACAGCTCCCAATTTTTCTATGTCTCACTGGTCAGCATCCTCCTTCATGGCAGATACTGTCCACTAAACTCATCCACTCACTTCAGGCTCTCATTCACACCTCTTGGACACCCTCTCAGTGAACAGACACATGTCCACTTCACAGAGAAATTGAGAAGTCATCTAATGGGAGGGAACACAACTAGCCTTGGGCTCTGACGACAAAACACTTGTCTGACTCCACACCCATCCTTATACTCATCTCACATGTCAGTAGGCAAATGTGTCCTTCACCCTGCCAATCGCTATCCCAATCAATTCTATAGCTGTGACATGCCAGTGTATCAGAAATGCACATTTCTAACGTGATAATCCAAAAGTCTCTCTCACAATTACACACTAAATGCCTTCTTTTTTGTTGTAAAATTGAATTTTAAAAAGGGGAAATCAGTTCTTTGGTCACATTCCACCAAAGGCCTTATAACTCTTTTTGTTTTTTCACTTTCACTGAAGACATGGCTCCAAAGTAGCATGCAACTTCTTCTATCTAATACTGTCAACCTCCAAATATCCAGAGTAGCCACTGAAATAAAATAATCCAAGACAGACTCACCCACAACCACTCCAAATCTCTGCAGTCTGTGAGTCTTCCTTTGGGTTCTAAGGGGAACAAGCCAGTGCAAGGATGCCCTGGGTGCTTTTACATGAGGATGGTAAAAAGGGGACCCATTACCCTCTAAGTTACACTGCTGCTGACATTTTTATGAGTCTCCAGCCTGAAGAAGCAGAGAAAGAGACATGACTTCAAACTTACTGGGGTCAGAGCTGCCTGCTACACAGGTCCCTGGGTGTGTTACACAGCCCTGTTCTGAGGTTCTTTCCTGAAAAGTGGCCTGTGAATATTCTGGAGAGACAGCAGTGTGAGGTACCTCATTGTCATACTCTGCAAGACACACAGCAAACACTCTGCTGAACCTCAAGGGAAGAAGCTCGACTTTTGTTGATTAGAATGTTCTCCTGATGCTCCTTCGAGAAAATGTGATGCTTGGGGAGAAGGAGCCTTACAGAGGTGTGACTTGAATGACAATCACTTTCTGGATTACTCACTCATGTTTACTACTATGAAGTTCCCTTGTTAACAAAACAAGTGAAAGCTGAGCTTTACTGTGTCTCAAACAATGAATGCCATGTGTCAGATTTTAAAAATCTATATCTAGCTGAAAATTTCCATACACTTTAGTTTTTCCTTCTGTACTTGATTCTATATCTCAGAATTTTGTTGTTGCTGTAGTAGAAATCTGGAAGAAAAGAGTATCATTTTTTTCCCCTTTTTGTGACACTTGGGAATAACTCTCACCCTTGTAAATTTAGTACAGAGGGGTGGGTTTTTTCAGTTTTCCCATATTGTTTTACTCAGTGCCACCTGATAAAAAGCTTATAGAAATTAGCTTTGCCACACACCAATGACCTGCAGAGTCATTTTTCAGCTTCATGAACAAGTCCAAAGGAGAGGAAATTATTTTTTATTAACCAGGTACTAAAAACTAAAGCCTTTTATAAGGGTTTCTTGCTTCTTTCCACTGAGACCAGTAGGCAAAGGAAAAGAAATCCAACTGCAATTACTTTGCCTATAGGTGGCTTTATTAAAATCTATAAGGTGAAATTTTTTAATAGAATCAAATCATCATAAAATATGTTAGGCATTTATGGTAAATACAAGTATTATTATACACCTTCCTCCTATGACACCACCCTTGGGAGAAAAGGATTTTGTTGTTTCAAAAATGTGCTATTGTAAGGTGCACTTGAGCTCCTCTAGTTAAGGTCAAGTTGCATTTTCCATTATAAACCTGTTTCCAAGGGTTCATTACTTTGTCATAAAAATCTGCTTGAGGCTGAAATATGGCATATAGAGTCTTAACTCAGCAGCACATTATTTTTAAAAAATGTATCAGAATTGGCTAAACTCAGTGTAGTCACACTTAAATGATTAAATTATGATTGAAACATATCCCAAAGAATCCAGTGGGCTCAACTCTTAAGTTGAGCAAAGGATCACAGCCTCAATCTTATGTCTTTCCACTTGTCAAATCTAAGGATACACAGAGTCCACCACAGTGCTTCTAAGCAGGGAATCTGGCAAATATTTTAAGTTGCTAACAGACAAAAGAAAAAAATAAGAAAAATAAACTTAACTCTATAGCAGTCTTTCACTTTCTTAGGTTGAAAGTAGGCATTTTCTAAGAACAAAGTCCTGTTTTGTTTCATCAAATTTTGAATTGAAAATACCTTCTTTTATACAGGGAAAATTAGAAGGCATTAATTAAAATATGTGAAAATACTGACTCAATCAAAAAACTGATGAGTTCCTTANAACTTAACTCTATAGCAGTCTTTCACTTTCTTAGGTTGAAAGTAGGCATTTTCTAAGAACAAAGTCCTGTTTTGTTTCATCAAATTTTGAATTGAAAATACCTTCTTTTATACAGGGAAAATTAGAAGGCATTAATTAAAATATGTGAAAATACTGACTCAATCAAAAAACTGATGAGTTCCTTAATAAACAATGCTCATCTGTGATATGTCTTTTTTGAATAGTGTTGTGAATAGTTTTGTTTATTTTAAAATACTGTTAGTTGAAGAGGGGAGGTACTTTGAAGCGGTTGTGGAGAACAGTCATAAACTGAAGTGACAAGGTATATCTTCTAGTATTAGGGTTTAGAAACATAAATTCACTTTATAAGATTTTGTATTTTAGCCTTGGACAATCACTTAATCCTCAGTAGGTTTCAGATTCCTCACCTATAAGATGATAGAGCTGAATTATTACCAGAATCCTTCCAACTCCCTCAGCCCTGATGAAGCATTTTATACTATACCTGGTATGGAGGCTTGTTATATTACGACTCTGTTAAAATTACAACCCAAGAAGCTCCCTTTCTGGCCCTCCTGATTGATTTAGGACTATAAATCGAATCAATAATAATTGGGCACATGGAATTTTTTTGTCTGTTTCCTATGTAAACCTCAAAATAACTAATGTTTTGTCACCAAGCAATAAAGGGGGAAATCTCATAGAGAACTGCATGTCTATACAGCAGAATGTTTAAAATCACTTCTATTTTAATTTTTCCATGTATTACATGAATTTTTAAAAGACTAATGCATTTCCTAATGAGGTCTGGATTAGATTAAACTGAAAGACTCTTGCATTCTCAAAGGTGTCTATTAACATAGTGAAGAGGGGAAACTGGATGTATTTTCAGGAGGGGATGGTATTTAAATTTTCCTAAAATAGTAAATAAAATCAACGATCCAAATGATTCCAAATGATTCCACTGGCCAAAACCCCACCCAAGGAATAATTTTTATGTTGATCATACTTAGTGAGGAGCTTCACTGATTTCAGACTGCCTCTTCCAGATTCTGTGACATGTTTTTCTGTCTGTAATAAACAAGCATTTGCTTGCCTCTCAGTGCACTGAGTTGAAAATGCACTGGTATTTTTACCACCAAATTTCTCAATCAACTTAAGTGCTAATTTATCAATATCATTTTCCTTTCTTGAGAAATGAAAACTATATGAACACTAACATAAAATGACCACCCTTTACACCCTTATTTTCTTGAAAACACCTTTAACCATATATATCTGGATGCTTCTATTTCAATTCTTATCCATTATCTCCCTTTATTGCCTATTTTCCTGCATTCCAAATCTATTCCCTCTGTTCCCTTCTTGGTTCTGCCCAAAGATAGGAAACAAAAAATGCTTTCGTTCCCAACATAACATAGACTTCTGTCCTTAAAAAGAGAATAGGCCAAAGAGGGAGGGAAGGCATTACATCATAGGTCAAAAAAAGAAAAACTAAATAAACCAACGGAACTTGTTTTAGGACAAGATGACAATCCATCAGCCCACATTAATTCTACCATCAAAGTTAAGAACAAACAAATCAGGAGAGCTTGTATTTCTAAAGAGAACATGCTAACTGAAGAATTTTTCTCAAGTAAAATCCAGTATTTAGCTGTATTTCCTGCACTAGTTGAACACAATTAAAACCACAAATCAGACATCTGAAATTTTTAAGCCCGATTTCCAAAAAGGAGTGTGAAAGTTATAAGAATGATGATTCTTTTAATAGTGCCAGTTTGGGGTAAATATTAACACTTTGACCTCCCACCAATGAAATTACTAATAGGGATAGTAGAGTTCAGTTCAGTTGCTCAGTCGTGTCTGACTCTTTGCGACTCCATGGACCACAGAACGCCAGGTCTCCCTGTCCATCATCAACTCCTGGAGTTTACCCAAACTTATGTCCATCGAGATGGCGATGCCATCCAACCA
>SJYA01000741.1:0-11148 GCA_006410615.1 Neotragus moschatus
TTGGTATCTCTAATTTTCTTGAAGAGATCTCTAGTCTTTCCCATTCTGTTCTTTTCCTCTATTTCTTGTTTGTTACCTGCCTCTATTTCTTGTTTATTTCCTGCCTCTATTTCTTGTTTGTTACCTGCCTTTTCTCCCCTTGCTGGAATGTACACGGTCCTTGTTTGTCATCCCTATATACCCTATGCCATCTTCCACTCTAAGAACAATTCCTCGCTTATAGCAGTCAAGCGTAGATTTTTAGTAAATGAGTGAATTGCCATTTAAATAAATAAGGCTAATTCACTTCCCACCTGGACCGTTTTCTCAAGTGGAAGATGTCTGTGGATTATTTTGGTCTTCAGATCCGTGATGATGTACATATTTGTATTTCTATACATAGACATGGCTTCCCACGTAGCTCAGCTGGTAAAGCATCTGCCTGCAATGCAGGATACCTGGGTTCACTTCCTGGGTAGAGAAGTTCCTCTGGAGAAGGAAATGGCAACCCATCCCAGTATTCTTGCCTGGAGAATCCCATGGACAGAGGAGCCTGGAAGGCTACAATTCATGGGATCTCAAGAGTCAGATATGACTTAGCACTGTCTTATACACAGACATAGGTGGCTTAAGTGGTAAAGAAACTGCCTGCCCAGGCAGGAGACTTCAGAGATGTGGGTTCTATCCTTGGGTTGGGAAGACCCCTTGGAGGAGAGCATGGCAACCCATTCCAGTACTCTTGCCTGGAGAATCCCATGGGCAGAGAAGCCTGGTGAGCTACAATCCATGAGGTCACAAAGAGTTGGACACGACTGTAGTGATTAAGCATGCATGTGTACATAGACAGTACTCCATTTCTAGGAAAGGAGACTGTATGAGGATCCTCCTACAGAAAAGTAGAGGCTGGGAGAAAAGACAAAGATACGCTGGAGATGCTGTGGAGGAAAAGTAAGTGGAAAAAAGTTCAGCACTTGGAGGAAGTGAGAAGGTATTGTGTGAGGGGATGAGGCCATTCATAACTTTGCATTATCACCAAAAAGCTCTGCAGTGTTTTCCAGATCAAAACATCCTTTCCGGCCCTAGGAGTTTTGACCCCTGCACCAAGTCCTGCTGTGAGCCTGTATCTCTTGCTCTGTTCCCTGCTTCTTGGATGCCTTGTCTGCCTCGGCACTCAGTTTCACTTCCTTATGCGTGAGCCATAACGAAACGGGCACTGATTGTGTATGCTGAGGCCCAGGTGCAGTGGAGCAAGGCAACTGTGCTGCAAGGAGTTTGCACCTTTCCTCTCGGTCCAGCCACCTGGCCTCTCTTCCAGAACCTGTTCTGTCTGTCCTGCCTGTCCTGGTGCCTACCAGGCCTGGAGGCTGGACTTTAGCTAAGAAGTAAAGAAACCTGTGCGTGGCGTGGCCAGTAGAGGCTGCAGAGAAGTGTTGGGGGTGACTTCACACAGAATCCGAGGGAGACCAGGTGAGAAGCACAGTCTGGTGATTGCAGCTGAATGACCACTTGTCACATAAGATGTATGCTGCTTGTGAACTTTCCTTGTTTGTTTTCAGTTGTAAGTGTACAGAGAGGCACAAATATGGAGGAGGTCTCTTTGCATGTATTGGCCAGTGATCTGTGAATCAGGCACGTCAAGGTTTAATATACTACTTCCTGCCTTTTCCTGTAAGTGGTAACATCTTGACTTTGTTAATAATTTCAATAACAACAACTTGGAAATTCCCTTGTCCTCGGTGCTCTCACTGCCAAGGGCCTGGGTTCCATCCCTGGTTGGGGAACTAAAATCCAACAAGCCACGTGGTAAGGTCCAAAAAAAAAAAAAAAAAGGAAAAATATTTACTACTACAACTATTAACACCACATTCACAGTGTACTGAGCACCTGTTTTTTGCTTAAGTGCTTTACTCACATTACCGCTAATCTTTATAGTTCTAGAGAGCAGGGATTATTGTTCACATTTTACAAATTTTACTAATAAGAAAATTGAGGTGCAGAACAGTTAAGCCATTTACACAAGGTTATTTAGTTAATATGTTGCAGCATCAGAATCTGAACCCAGGTCTATGTGGCTCCAAATTGTAAGTTTTAATTTTTATTTGCAAATGAATTTTTAATGAAGCATGCTTAAATTTTTTGTCTTTATATAAACTTATTGTAAACTATGTTCATGTAAACTATGAACCACCTATTTATACAAGTATTCTAGAAAAAATATATTGCTCTTTAAAGTAGATTCCCTTGATAATATATGGATTTAAAGTTTTGGATGAATTTTTTGTTCCAACTTTGCACGTTCAATACTTATTTTGAGCTAGTTCTATAAATGGTAAGCTTACTCGATAACTGCGTGTTGAAATTAATGTTTTATTTGCCATTTACAGATGTTAATGTTGAGAAATAAGACATTCGTTATATAATTTCCCACCACTGGCAGAGAAGGTAATATGTAAATCATTTAGGAATTTTTCTATCAAAGAAAGCAGCCATTGTGTCTTTTTGTGTACGAGTATTTGAATATGATTCATACTTCATTCAAATACTTACCCATGACTATGCCTTGAGTTTTTACAAAAATAAAACAATATGTACTTATTATAGAAGATTGGTAAATTACAGAGAAGAAGAAAAGAATCATGCATAATCCTACCAAAGATAGTTAAGTATTTTATGTGGCTTTTTAATTAAAAAGTTTAAGTGTTTTACTTTGTAAGTCACCTTGTGCTTGATAGGTTGTTTTCCCATAGCCAAGGAGCTATGTCTTCTTCTTTCCTTGTCTTCTTCAAGGAAAGTAAATTTAGTTTTTGTTCACTGGCGAATTACTAATAGAAAAAAAAGTATAAAATGCATTGTTTTTTAATTGTAGCTGTCAGTCTAGGCCTATTTTGAGATTGGATATTAAGACAATTATTCTAGTTTGTCTTGCATTAATCAGTTTCAGTTCAGTTCAGTTCAGTCGCTCAGTCGGGTCCAACTCGTTGTGACCCCATGAACTGCAGCATGCCAGGCCTCCCTGTCCATCACCAACTCCCGGAGTTCACTCAAACTCACGCCCATCCAGTTGGTGATGCCATCCAGCCATCTCATCCTCGGTCGTCCCCTTCTCCTCCTGCCCTCAATCCCTCCCAGCATCAGAGTCTTTTCCAATGAGTCAACTCTTCGCATGAGGTGGCCAGAGTACTAGAGTTTTAGCTTTAGCATCATTCCTTCCAAAGAACACCCAGGACTGATCTCCTTTAGAATGGACCGGTTTAGTTTATTTAACACTTCATCATATAGATGTTTTAACTATTATTTTTTGGGGGAATAACTTCAAATTTACATTTTGCAAGAATAGAAATCATACCTATATATTGATATACTCTACACAAATTCACCTGCTAATATTTTACTCCATTTACTTTATCACTTACATAGGTGATTTCTCTCTTTTACATTTAACCTCTAAGTTATATATATTAAATTTTTTTCTGAATTATTTGCAGATAAGTGATACATATCATAGTCATTTACCCCTAAATATTTCAGTGTGTATATCCTAAAAGTAGGGATACTCTCTAGTTATTATTCCTAGCCCGGAACAATAAATTTAACTCTAACACTTTTTACCTAGTTTTCTGTTCACATTCCAATTTTGTCAGTTGATCCAATGATATCCCCTCTGTAGCATTCTCCCCTTTCAGTATCAGTTCAGGACCCAGCACATGGTCAGATACGATCATATCTCCTTATCCACAGGGGGCATTGGTTCCAGGAAGCCCTCCCTCCCCCACCATGCTGTGTGCAGATGAAATCCGCAGGTGCTCAAGTCCCTTGTATAAAATGGCACAATAGTCAGACCCCTGTATGCTCAGATTTGGCATCTGCAGATCTAGAGGGCTGACTGTATTGCATTTAGTTGTTGTGTCTCTTCTGCCTCTTTTAATCTAGATCATTTCTACTGCTCTTTCTCGGAATTCGGCCCTCTTCCCTGCCTTTAGAAAATAGAATGGCCATTTTTTTCAGGTTTGTCTCGTATTTTTCCACGAGTCTAGGAAAACAGTCCCCTGTTATCTGAGCTGCCTGAAGCTATACTGGAGAGAAATGATTTCTCCTTTTCTTCTGACTTTCAGATCTTACATATGTGTCTCCAATGGCAGATTTCAACCTGGAACCATTCAGGGAAAAGTCCTCGGGGAAAATAGAGTTCTAGGTTTTCTCCCCATCTGCAGAGCAGAGTGTAGACAGGGGTGGCAATGTTGCTAAAATGAACAACCGGTGACCTCCTGTCCTGTTAGGACCCGGGGACAGAAGGACAACAAGACAGTGAGTGCCCTGCCTTTAGGAGCTTACAGTTCCCAGACAGACCCCCGGGTACCGAGAGGGAAGCGCACAGGGCGCTCTCTCAGGGCTCAGAGGCCTGACAGAAAACAGAGGCCGCAGCTCTGCGAAGGGCAGGGTGGAACTGTCCAGGTAGAGAAATGTTCACTGGAAGGACTGATGCTGAAGCTGAAACTCCAATACTTTGGCCACCTGATGCAAAGAGCTGACTCATTTGAAAAGGCCCTGATGCTGGGAAAGATTGAAGGCAGAAAGGGAAGGGGACGACAGAGGATGAGATGGCTGGATGGCATCACCGACTCAATGGACATGAGTGTGAGCAAACTCGGGGAGTTGGTGATGGACAGGGAGGCCTGGTGTGCTACAATCCATGGGGCTGCAAAGAGTCGGACATGACTGAATGACTGAACTGAACTGAGACTGAACTGAGGTAGAGAAATGGCTGAGGCAGTGGACTTCACAGAACAAGATCTATTTTCAAAACAACAGAAGGTCACCATCACTGGAATTTGGTGAAGTAGGGCATCGTTTTAAGACAGACAGACTAGTAGAGGCTGGGTTGTGCTAGGCCTTGTAGGACCTGGTGATGAGCTGGCATTTTGTCCTAAGGGAAAGAGAAATGTTATACCCCATATGGCACCTTTGGGCAAATTAGAAGAGGTATCTGCTTCTCAAGACATTTTCATCTTGTTGAAAAACTGCAGTAAAATACTTTTATTAGAAGAAGACACTTTACTGACAGCTGCCAGAGGTATAGGTGATGAATATAAAGTTTACACTGCCTCAGAGGGAAAGGTGCTCTTCTGTAAGGCTGTTCCACTACTACAACATGTACCCAGTACATGGCCACCTGGGCAGGGCTTGATACGGTCTATATGGTCTCTGTGCAGAGGGGACACAAAGATCAGATAAAGCGTTTTGGAAGCAGATCCTACAATATTTTGGAGGCAAAAGGATTGGTTAGAGAAGATGGGAAAGGTGATGGTGTAGTGACGACTCATCAGGTTTGTGGGTGGTGGTGCCACAACTGAAATGGGTACCACTGGGAAAAGACCAGCAGGAACAAAGAAATCTAGTGGGCTCCCCGGGTGGCTCAGTTTTAAAGAGCCCACCTGCCAACACAGGGGACATGGGTTTAGTCCCCGATCTGGGAGGATCCCACATGCTGTGGAGGAACGAGGCCCCGCGTGCCACCACTACTGAGCCCACACCTGCGACTCCTGAAGCCCGTGTGCCTGGAGCCCGAGCTCCACAAGAGAAGACAGCGCCAATAAGAAGCCCGTGCACCGCAACGAAAAGTAGCCCCTGCTCGCCGCAGCTAGAGAAAAGCCCTCACAGCAGTGAAGACCCGATGCAGCCAAAAAATTTTAAAAAAGTAAAAAAGAAAGAAGTGACAGTGCAAGTTGCTCAGTTGTGTCCAACTCTGCGACCCCGTGAACTATACAGTCCATGGGATTCTCCAGGCCAGAATACTGGAGTGGGTAGCCTTTCCCTTCTCCAGGGGATCTTCCCTACCCAGGGATCGACCCCAGGTCTCCTGCACTGCAGGTAGATTCTTTACCAAAAAAAAAAAAAAATCCAGTAGTAATTAAAATCTAGGTATTTGTCATCGTCCTCTGAATGTTCTGTTTTCAACTAAAAGTTAACCAAACACTTGTCTTTTCCAAAATACATATCCTTGAAAAACTTAGAGTCAAGGACAATATCTTTGCCCTTCAGGCTTTTAGAATTGGGTTAAACTCAAATTTTACTAGCATTTCCAAGTTCCTCTCAGGTATCCTGCCAAAGACTTTACACATTCTACCTCATTTTCTCTGTGTGGCAATCCATGAGATAGTTCCTATTTTTATTTTCATTTTATTGAGATGTGAGGCTCAGAGAGAGATCTTATCACTCGATTTGAACAGGGTGCCCCAGTTACCAGTTCAAATCAAGAGTTGATCATACTGCCTGAGTCGCTTGCTTTTTTCAGCTTGTGTTATCCAATAGGAGTCTCTGCAGTGATGGAAATATATCTGCACTGTTCCATAGTTATGTGACCTTTAAGCACTTGAAATGTGGCTGATATGATGGAGGAACTAGTTTTTTAACGAAGTGATCTTATTTACTTATTTCTTTTTCGGCCAAGTTGTGCAGCATGCAGATCTTAGTTCCCCAATTAGGGATTGAACCCAAGCTTCCTGCATTGGAAGGCGGAGTCGCAACCACTGGACTGCCAGGGAAGTCCCAGGAACTAAATTTTGTATTTCTTTTTTGTTCGCTGGGTTCTTCTGTCGCTGCACTCGGGCCTTCTTTAACTATGGTGAGCAGGGGCTACTGTTGGTTGTGGTGCGAGGACTTCTCATTGCAGTGGCTGCCCTTTTTGCAGAGCACAGACTCCAGGGGCATGGGCTTCAGCAGTGGACGCTACAGGGCTCTAGAGTGTGGGCTTGGTAGTTGCCATGCATGGGCTTGAGTTACTTCAAGGCAAGGGAAATCTTCCTAGATCAGGGATGCAACCTGTGTCCCCTGCACTGGAAAGTGGATTCACTGTATCACCAGGGAAATCCCCCCAGGAACGAACATTTTAATTTAAATAACTATACTTGGCTAAAGCGTTAGTCGCTCAGGCTCAGTCGTGTCAGACTTTTTTCAACCCCATAGACTGTAGCCTGCTAGGCTCCTCCATGGAATTCACCCGGCAAGAAAACTGGAGTCGGTAGCCATTCCCTTCTCCAGGGAATCTTCTTGACCCAGGGATTGAATTCAGGTCTCCTGCATTGCAGGCAAATTCTTTACTGTCTGAGCCACCAGAGAAGACCCCCCCCCCCGTGTGCATATATTATATATATTACTTTATACATAATTAATTATATATATAATTTACATTTATAGTCCTTCCCATGTACCAGGCACTATGCTGTACAAATATTAACTCAATATCTTCATATGACACTGTAAGGTAGATAATTTAAATATCCTAATGTTACAAATGAAGAAACTAAGGCAAAATCTGGGTGTGGCCAAGGACACAGGTGGTTGTTCAGTCGCTGTTAGTGTCTGACTCTGCGACCCCATGGACCGCAGCATGCCAGGCTTCCCTGTCCTTCACCATCTCCTGGAGCTTGCTCAAACTCATGTCCATTGAGTTGGTGATATCATCCAAACATCTCATCCTCGCCATCCCCTTCTCCTTCTGCCCTCAATCTTTCCCAGCATCAAGATCTTCTCCAATGAGCTGGCTCTTTGAATCAAGTGGCCAAAGTATTGGAGCTTCAGCTTTAGCATCAGTCCTTCCAATGAATATTCAGGACTGATTTCCTTTAAGATGGACTGGTTGGATCTCCTTGCAGTCCAAGGGACTCTCAAGAGTTCTCCAGCACCACAGTTTGAAAGCATCAGTTCTTCGGGGCTCAGCCTTCTTTATGGTACAACTCTCACATCCATACATGACTACCGGAAAAACCATCACTTTGACTAGATGGAACTTTGTTGGTAAAGTGATGTCTCTGCTTTTTAATATGCTGTTTAGGTTTGTCATAGTTTTTCTTCCAAAGAGCAAGGGTCTTAATTTCATTAAGCTTCAGTCANCGGGGCTCAGCCTTCTTTATGGTACAACTCTCACATCCATACATGACTACCGGAAAAACCATCACTTTGACTAGATGGAACTTTGTTGGTAAAGTGATGTCTCTGCTTTTTAATATGCTGTTTAGGTTTGTCATAGTTTTTCTTCCAAAGAGCAAGGGTCTTAATTTCATTAAGCTTCAGTCACTGTCTGCAGTGATTTTGGAGTCCAAGAGACTAACATCTGTCACTGTTTCCATTTTTTTCCTATTTGCTCTGAAGTGATGGGATTGGATGCCATGATCTTGGTTTTTTGAATGTTGAGTTTTAAACCAGCTTTTCCATTCTCCTCTTTCACCCTCATCAAGAGGCTCTTTAGTTCCTCTTTGCTTTCTGGCATTAGAACGGTGACATCTGCATATCTGAGGTTGTTGGTATTTCTCCTGGCAATCTTGATTCCAACTTGTGAGTCATCCAGCTTGTCATTTCACATGATGTACTCTCTGCATATAAGTTAAATAAACAGGGTGACAATATACAGCCTTGACATACTCCTTTCCCAGGAGTTCCATGGGAACTGGAATGAACCAGTTCATTCCATGTCCGGTTCTGTTTCTTCTTGAAGTACTGCATTTTGGATTCTTTTTGTTATGAGGGCTATTCCATTTCTTCTAAGGGATTCCTGCCCACAGTAGTAGATATAATGCTCATCTGAATTACATCTGCTCATTCCCATCTATTTTAATTCACTGATTCCTAAAATATTGATGTTCACTCTTGCCATCTCCTGCTTGACCACATCCAACTTACCTTGATTCATGGAGCTAAAATTCCAGGTTCCTATGCAACAGTGTTTTCTACAACATTAGATCTTACTTTCACCACCAGACACATCCACATCTGAGTGTCATTTCTGCTTTGGTCTGCCTCTTCATTCTTTCTGGAGCTATTTCTCCACTCTTCCCCAGTAGCATATTGGGCACCTACCAATCTGGGACGGGGGGTTCATCTTCCTATGTCATATCTTTTTGCCTTTTCATACTGTGTAGCTGGTGGCAAAGCCAAAGTTTGAGTAGTCATTTTGGCTGCTAAATCCATGCCTTTTGTTGTTGTTTACTCACAAAGTCCTGTGACTTTTGCAACCCCATGGACTGTAGCCCACCAGACTCCCCTGACCATGGAATTTCCCAGGCAAGAATACTGGAGTGGGTTGTCATTTCCTTCTCCAGGGAATCTTTCTGACCCAGGGATTAAACCCACGTCTCCTGTATTAACAGACAGAGTCTACCACCTAGCCAGGAGGGAAGTCCCCACGACATTTATGGTAAGATAGATAAATATAATGGGAGGTGAGAGAGGGCAAACATTTTTACTAATGGGTGAGTGATCAAAAATGTTTCCTATCACTTTAGACTAGACCTCAGACAACTGATCTGACACAGCAATTCCTAATCTCAAACTTTAAAGGAATTTTGGAGGTAAATCCATCCTTCTTTCCGCTGACAAAGGCTGTTCCTCTGTATGCAGAGGGGGAATGAGGCAAAATGAAGTTGGGGTATGGTGATGGTTGAAAGGAACGTTTGTACTTGTCTACAGATAACTACAGCTAACACTTGTAAAGGTTTCTGTGATGGTGATTTCCTATTTTCCTATTTTAAAAATTCATCCTTGCCAGTTTTGTTTTAGCCACCAACTTTTTTAAAAAAAATTTTGTTTCTGACATATTCAAATAGAAGAGGATGGGAGGTGGAAGATCTGGGGAGGACAAATCCCAGACCAAAAGAAAGTTGGTTGGAACCAAGACCTGCTTTATGGTCCCTAGGTGGGTTCCCTAGGTGGGTGCTCTTTTATATGTTGTGGGTTCTGGTGGCTACAATCAAAGGTTAAAAAAAAAAAGTTACTATTTCAAAGAAAAGAAAAAACAAAAATGAAGAAAACAGAAAAAGAAAAATATAAAAGAAAAAGTATTTTTTCAAAATCTTGATATAATAGATCAACAGGAAAGATAAAATTTACTCAGATCTAATTTCTGCCTATTCACTTTTTGTTTGAATATGCAGTCTTCCCCACCCCCACCCCCCACCAGGCTCGCAGCCCTTGTCTACCTTAGGCATCTTTTACATCTGCACGGACCCACCAACACACTTAGCTGTGGTATAAATGAAGGGCACATTCAACCTTATATACCATCATCACTGTTTCCAAGTGTGTGAAGTACGTTTGTGATATCATAGAAAATTTTGGGAAAGACCAGAATTCTAAGTCAGGGAATAAAGGCATCACTTAAAAGGCTGTGCGGAGTATGTGGGGTATGTTTTGCCGCCGTCGTTTTCTGTTTCTGGCGGTAGGATTTTTAGGGCAAGCAAATGGAACACGTGAGGGGGCAAGAACGGGCGCGCTAAGCGGATGTAGCAAACATGTCTAGCCGGACGCCTTGGGCAGCTAAATCCAAAGCTTTCATTTCCCGGTCGCGGAAAGTTCCTGAATTCCCCGCAGAGGCCCGTTCGGGGTGACGGGAAAGGGGCCCAATCCTCCTTCCATTTTTACAGCGTCGTTAAGCACTTCGCTAGGAGGTGAACCGACCTTTCGGAGGGCTCTCCTACGCCAGACAGCCCAGGTAAAAGACGCCGCACGTGCAGCCAATCCGCGTCAGGGCGCGCGCCCTCAACTCCGAGGAGAGGAGCCAATCCCGAGCCCCAGCCGCCCAGGTGGGTGTGGCCTCCGTGATGGCCCCGCCCCCTCGGTCCCGGCGCGCGGGACTGCCCGGGCGGGGCGAGGGAGCAGGCCAGAAAGGGTGGGGAGCGAGCGCTGGGGGTGTGATCGCGCCCGCGCCCGCGCCCGGCGTGTGGGTGGCGGCGCGCTTGTGCGCGCGCGCGCAGGGGAGAGGCCAGCCCCGGCGGCCGTTGTGGGCTTCGACTGAAGGGGCGGGAGGGTCACCTGCGAGCGTCTGCGGCGCCCGCCCGCCCGCCGCGTCCGGATCGCGCCGGCTGCGCGGGGCCGCTGGCTGCACACCCTGCGAAGCTGGGGCGGGAGGCAAGGAGAGTCCGCGCGCGGCGCCCGGGACGAGGAGAAGTAGGACCTTCGCCGCTGCGGCCGTCCGCGCCCGGCTGGGTAGGTGAAGCCCGGGCTTGGTCGTCGGGCGGTCCCCCGGAGGGCCGGGAGAAGAGAAGCGAAACTTTCCCTGCGCTTCCCCCCCGCGGTCCCCGGGCCGTCGGCGGCGCGGGGAGGTGTCGTCGTCTCGGGCGGCGGCGGCGGCGGCGGCGGCGGCCGACGCCATGTTGGGGTCTGTGAGAAACGGGGCGC